>OX387633.1:16000000-16385000 GCA_947568825.1 Sphinx pinastri
CTGAACCAAAGGATCGATTAACTAAACAACCGTGGGCATTATGAAAAAAACTAAAAAAAAGTAGACGCTTCAGTAAGATTTTGTACATAGTGTTTATACATGTGTATAGAACGTATTGTAATATATATCACTGTGTGATTAATAAAGTTTTAAGCAAATAATGTGTTTTAATTGTTAAAGCCTAGGTTTAATTCTAGGTTACGTTTCATTTTAATTTCTATTTAACTTTAATGTCGAGAACCATGAAATTTCAATACTTTTGTCTTTTATTGAACAGTGTGTTTCGTAGAAATGTTCACTGCGACCCATATATTATTGGCTACTATCCAAAGACATTCAACAGTATAGTTAGATATAGACCGGACATCAGGACCAAATTTTTTGTCCACAAGTTATTACCGACGGGTAATAAGTCGCTGTCTCATCTGACACGTCCGTATGACAAGACGTCTCGGTGTACTTAAATGTTGTAAAGATTAATTCAAATTAAAATAACCCCCGACACAAAAATCTCTAAGAAGTAAAATAATAAAAGTGTCTTTGTCGTTTAATTACCTAGTAATAATTTGACCCAAGCGTCGTCGCGTCGGGGGACCGCTAAGGAAGTATTTTCGTCTCCCTGGTCCGGAATTCGGTCCCCCGACGTGAGGACGCTTGGCTCAAAATATTACTACGTACTTAAACGACAAAGTCAATCTTATTATTTTACTTTTAGAGATTTTTTGTGTCGGGGGTAATTTAAATTTAATTTTTATTTCAAACTTTTTAAATTACTTTATTCTCCATCATGGGGCTTTGATAATCAACTATCTAACACCTACTCGATGAGACCATCCTTATGAGCCCAAACACGCTATATCTGCTATAAGTTGCTAAGGAGTTGGGTATCCCGCAGACTACTTGATGCTGCAGCATCAGCTTATGTTTAAAAACATTGCCGAAGTTACACTACACCAAATTAAAATTCAATAGGGCTTTTTAAATTGGAAATGAGCTGATAATCTTCAAACGCCTAAACAGATCTTCCTAAATTATAGCTAAGAACTATCGCGATCATATCAGCTTTCAAACAAAAAAAAACCGCGTCAAGATTGGTCCATTCGTTTGAGAGCTACGATGCCCCAGACAATGTCTGTCACAGATACACACCCTAAACTTATAACACCCCGCTTTTTTGTCGGGGGTTAAAAATAATATTTTGGAAGAAAATATGCCAATTTGCGCATTACGATCATGTCAAAGTATATTGGTGTTTTGATATGTCACGGTAGATTGAGTTACGGACAAAGAGGCTCAAAATTATTGTATGACAATTTTCCCAATATGCCCTCTATATATCCACGTACCCGGAAATCATATTTAGCAATCGTACAAAGCTCTAAAGATAATGACTAAACACTACCATTGCGCGCGGCTCCACCCGCGTGGAAAAGTTTTTCCAGGATAATAATAATAAATATAAGCCTATAGCACTCAGGAGTAATGTAGCTTCCTATTAGTGAAAGAATTTTCAAAATCGGTCTAGTAGTTCCTGAGATAAGCGCGTTCAAACAAACAAACTATTCAGCTTTATATAATAGTATAGACTAGCTTTTGCGCGTGGCTCCGCCCGCGTGGAAAAGTTTTCCCGGGATAAATAGTAGCCTATAGCACTCAGGAGTAATGTAGCTTCTTATTAGTGAAAGAATTTTCAAAATCGGTTCTGTAGCTTTTCAGTTTATCCATTACAAACAAAGAAATCGTTTCTCTTTATAATATTAGTATAGATTATAAAATATCTTGGTTAGAATTTTTAAATCAAATAATTTATTCATTTTAAGATAAATAAAGCTGCTCCACATTTTGTTACCGACGTCTCTTGTATCCAAAAATCCGTCTACGTAGGCATTTTTGTACTTAAATAACAATGTGCCATTTTACTTGCTACTGTGGCTGTCTATTTATTTATTTTAGTTGTACAAAAAATGAATACGAAATATTGAATTAATGTCTAATTCACACAAATTTTATTACAATGAACCTTGTGCATCTTAAATCTAAGGAAACACTGCCTGCATTACTATGATTATACCACAATACTTAACTACTTTAGTCAAGCCAAAAGCAGCAGTGTGCATGCACTGTTGTGTTTCGGTTTGAAGGACATTGTAGCCAGCGTAACTACAGGACATAAAGAGACTTAACATCTTTTGTCTCAGGATGACGAGCGCAGTGGAATGCCACACAGTACTTTGTAACTCAAGGTGCTGGGTGGTGTTGCTACTGTTTATGGGTAGTCGTATTGCTTACCATCAGGCGAACGGCATGCTCGTCTCGTCATTCAAGGCTATGAAAAAAAAACTGGGAATGGCGATCGCAGTACAGTGAACTTTCGTTTCAAAGTTGCGGGTAGTGTTGCTACGATTTGTGAGAAGTCGTAGCCATTACCTTTAGGGAAGCTACTCGCTACATCATTGGTTTAAATAAAACAGATTTTAAATGATATACATAATAAATATAAATATATGCGGAATGCGATAAAACCGCCAATTGTACTTGTGTTTTATCATCTTAGTTTTATTTTATGTTTATACATTCACCTTAGTTTGATGTACAAAAAAAGTGTTTAATAAATAAATAATATAATAATAATATTATGAGCCTACGTAGCTACAGTCAGATATGAATGACATGAAGACGTTCCATAATAATTACGTTTTAATACCGAGTGCCCCGGTGGCGTAGTTGTATTTATTTATTGATTAAATAACACACCAGTGACACATGCATGTAAAATCACAAATAATAATAAAAATTCAGATACATATGACTATTAAAGGTATGCACAGCATTCTATAATTCATTCATTGCTGCGTGCTCGGTACCGCTCTAAGGTCTCGTTTTTGAATCCTAGGTCGGACAAAGTGATATTTGGTTTTCTGCTCAGTATCAGCCTGGGGTCTGCAATTTGTGCCCGATATGGTGATTAGCTCGCCCCTTATCACATCATGGGACGCAACACACATGGCGTTACACCTCTGTTACCTCTTCAGGGATACGGACGTGATATGTGTTTTTTATGTATAATATCAACGGGCCAGTGGGGCTGATGGCAAGAGTTCAACACTGAAATAAAAATAAAATAAAATAAAACTGTCCATAAATAAATTCCCGAAAAGATTGTGAGCATTGGCCAACTTTAAATACAGGTTAATGGGGTTATTTTGTGCCTGCGATACATTCTCCTGAAAACTTTTCCGTTTTTCATAGGTGTTGCTCGCGGCTTCGCCTGTATGAAAATTCTTTAGCGCTACAAAAGTCCCTAAAACACCGTACGACACCAACGCCATCTACTTAAAGAGTACATACACAAACTTGACTTGATTGACTGCCTCGGTGCCGTAGTTGTATTACGGTACGACTGCAATGCTGAGGTCTTGGGTTCGATCCCCGGGTCGGGCAAAGTGATATTGGATTTTTCTATTCAGTATCAGCCCGGAGTCTGGAATTTGTGCCCGATATGGCGATAAGCTCTCCCCCTATCAAATCATGGGACGGAATACGCACGACGAAATGTGGGTGCATTAATTGTGCCTCTGCCTACCCCTTCGGGGATAACGGACGTGAGTGTGTGTGTGTGTGTGTGTGTACTATCATCTATATTTGTCAGTTGCAATTTATAACACAAATATTATTATTTTCGATTATCTATATCGTACTCTTTCCTTATTTGTATTTGAAATCCCAGGTAGCGATACGGATTTATACGTGGGCAATTAATCATTCGGCTAAATACAAATTATCCCACCATGTACGGCATTCGGTGCCTTCCTATGATGCGGGGCAAAGGGCCACACGACGTCACGTTCCGATATTTATGTGCTAATGTCATCTAAACCATTTCGCAGTCCTCTGCAGTGCTTGAAGCGCGCGGATTTTGCGACCATCTTCAATAGTTATGCCAGATCTGAATATATTATGACATTGAGTGCAAGTCATCTATTGAAAGATGTTGGGTATTTACTTCGTTCTCGTTGTAGTGCAGGGTTTGGAGGTTTAATATACCGTTTAGTTATTCATAAATAATATAATTGGATAGCATTTATTTCAGATACAAACAACTCAAAAGAAATTAATTAAGTCAAATCTTTTGTCTCTAATGAAAAAAAGGAAAGCGCGTATCTCGTATCTTTAATTAAATATACTATCGTTCATCGTCTGGTATGTGGAAGGTAAACTGTTCGTGATTTTAATAATTGTTGAATGCTCCACTGTGTCGTTTCCAAGTGTGTGGTGACGCAACAGTAGATATCTATTATCCTTCTGTAATCTGATCCTTAATTCAATTACAAAAATTGTGCAAGACATAGGACTGAATCGTTTGTGGATAGAAAAGGTATTCGCTAATAACGAGGAAATTCAATAAAAAATATATAAATAGAGTGCCTCAATTAATGCTTAGGTAATGCCACTGGTTTGACAGTGTCAACAAAAAAAAACAGAATCTGGTTCATAGGTTTCTATTGACGAAACCTCGCGATATGCTTGCAGGAATGGATCATCTCATATTAATCGTTTTTGCACATCAGTGAATACTGCTGTACCATTTGCTAGCAAAAATAAATACTACTCAATTAAA
Organism: Sphinx pinastri; assembly: GCA_947568825.1. Classification (NCBI taxonomy): domain Eukaryota; kingdom Metazoa; phylum Arthropoda; class Insecta; order Lepidoptera; family Sphingidae; genus Sphinx; species Sphinx pinastri. The sequence continues at coordinate 16,004,619 of OX387633.1, forward strand.
TGCAACTAACAAGATCGATATCTAAGTAAAGGTTAAGTAACCCGAAGACAATCAGTGGCAATTAAAAGTTTTAGACAAAAAGTTGATTGATCGTCCGTCGATAGCTGGTGGAATCAGACGAATCTTAGTATACTTGACCCACATTATTACGGAGCAATAAATTGGTTTAAATAATTAGTGGTATTCTGGTGCGAATTAATGTTTGTAATTTACGTATTAATTATGATGCCAATTATGTTGTAATTATTAAGTACCGTATTCACGAGCCTACTTTGAATGAAATCAGCATTAACTTTATGTAGGTAAATTATTGTAGGTTGTAAGGTATATAATTCATATATGATATTTAAAAGTCTATAAAAATAAATTACATTGAGTTTGACTCTGTCGAGGTCTATAACCAAAGTCCATAATATCACCCACGGAGTTTAAATTTAAAAATATAATATTTACTTTTATGACTGCCTCGGTGGCGTAGTTGTTACGGTACGACTACAATGCTGAGGTCTTGGGTTCAATCCCCAGGTCGGGCAAAGTAATATTGGGTCTTTCTATTCAGTATCAGCCATCTGGAATTTGTGCCCGATATGGTGATAGGCTCGCCCCCTATTGTGATAGGGGATGATGTGTTATGTCATGATGATGTGTCATGCGACGGAATTCGATACGCACGGCGAAAAGTGGATGTACTAGTTGCGCCTCTACCTATACCTTCGGGGATAACAGGAGTGTCTGTGTATGAACAGTCAATTGTATATTAGGTATTTTATTTATAATTGAAAAATTTGAATAAATGGAAAATATTTCTTTGGATGAGATTCAAGAATCTTGTTTTTTTAATTCAATCATTCTTCCGTCGTGGTAAAAAACTTGCTGGAATATGATAAAATATATTAAATATACGTATTATGGTTTAATGCGTCATACTCGTGAATGAATGCTGCTTGTGTGGACTGGTCTGCCCTTTTCGCTTACTATATCTAAGTATTAGGGGGATATCTTGAACTTAGATTAATAACGACATCTTGAAGAATTTCTAATCAAATTATTACATGATTCCTGAGAGGGTTATGCACTCGTATTGGAATTTAAAATGTATTGCCTATTTTTTTGCCTAATTAATTGTAATTTTTTTCTATATCATGCCATTGTATTTCATATCATGAACTGATTTTGAAAAGAGTATAGTGAGAACTGCTTTCCGAACTGGTGATAGAGTTAATATTGACGGAAGCTAAATAATGTATAACATTTTATGGGTTCGAATAAATTTATTTAATTTAATTTAATTTCATTAATGGTTATGTTGATATGATATTATCCCCTATTTATGTAGAAATTAGGATGATCTAAATGTGAATAGTGCAAGATAATGAATAATGCTCACATTTAATCAGTTTTATTAAAGTCATATCGTTTATGGGCGGTCGCATGCTTACCATCAGGCGAGCGGCATACTCGTCTCGTCATACAGTAGCAATAAAAAAAAGTCACAGTAAAAAAAATTGCTTTCAAATTCAAATCAAATAATTTATAAAAATGTTGTATATATTCGCGTTTTGATAAGTACAATAATTATGCACAAATAAAACCTATAATCCACACAACATAAAATTCTACGTTGTTTCGTGAGCGATCGTTCTTACACATTATAGGCTTGACTGGCGGGCGCTGTGCATCGCGATTGCTTCAAATGTACCGATAATGCGCCATCAGCAGTAATGCAATATTATTGAATCCACAGGTTATTCAATAGGTAATGGGAACTATCATCGACTGTATTTGTTCTGTGGTGAAACTGATCACCGATCATTTGCTTAAGTTTGATGATTAAAGCATCATGGTATGTAATTCTATGATGCAAAATTGAAGTTTACAAAGGTTGAAGGTAAATTCAAGATTCTTAATGATTGTAATCCATCAAAGAATTACGAAACTTTTACTGATTGAAAAGTTCAGTTGCAAAGATCAATAAAAAATATTTATGTTTAAAGTATTTACTGTCTTATAAAAAAAAAAAATTGTCAAATATTGAGAGTAGCTAAAGCATGATTTATGAAAGGTAAGTACGAACAAAAAAACACAACTAACGCCTTTATTCCCGAAGGGGTAGGCAAAGGTGCAACCAGGGACCTTTTCGCCATGAGTGTTCCGTCCCATGATGTGATATTCACCATATTAGAGACAAATTCCAGACTCCGAGCTGATACTAAGAAGAAAAACCCTATATAATTTTCCTGGCTCGGGATTCGAACCCGGAACCTCAGAGTCAGAGCGGAAGTCGTACCGATTGAAAGATAACTAATTAAATAAAATGTTTGATGTTTCTTTAAAAAACCCTGAACTGGTGTTCAATGTTCATGATGGAATAAATCCTTTCTATGTTTAAGACGTTTGCTCGTATTACGATTATGTCGGTCATTCCGTCTATCTCAAGTGTTCATCCACTCTTAAGTCATAACATGAAATATTTTTTAAGGAAAATTCTGACCCCTTTCGCCTTAGAAACCGGCGTCGCGATTGAAATCTTCCACATTCATATTCTAAGCAAGTATTTTTACCGTCTCATAATATTCATATTTTATTCATATTTATTACAAAATAAAATATTTAATGTGTTGACATATAATATTATGTGCAGAACCTCTGACTTTAAACATGGCACAAACATCTCTAAGCCGTCCATCAAGTCGAAATGCCGACTCATCTCGAACAAAGTTTAAGGAGTGTCAGCCGATGCTATCTTAACTATTGTCTCCTTTTTAGTTTAAATCTATTAAGATATTTGTTGGTTTACTAAAGATGCCCTTGGAATGACCTATTGACTGTAAACTCACTTTCTAAAGTACTCTCGATTTTTAAGATCGATTGGAATTGACCCAAGCGTAGTACTTAGGTATTTCTTTTTTTTATGCAGCCACGGCTAAGTGTCCCCACTGCACCAGATGGTAAGCGGAGTGGGGTCCAAATAGAGCATCGAATAGGGAGAAATCAACATCTCTCGACAGTCGACACAATTATGCCGGCCTGTTTGAAGCCGAAGTTGCACAGGCTGGTGCCGGAACGCGTCACACTTACGTGGGTCACTTTGGTGGATTTTACACCTTGTACGGTGGTTGCTATCCTAGGATAGAAATATCCTACCACCAGCATCTTTTACGGTCCGGTTGTTGCGTATATGCGCTATGTATCAGTTTTTAATAAACTGCCTAAAAATCTAAGGGAACTTACATTTAAATATTTTAAAATTAAGTTAAGAAAATGGCTAGTAGATAAGTGTTTTTATACGATAGAAGAGTTCATGCAATACAAAAATAATGAAGTTGATTATTTGTAAAATTTTATATAATATAATTAAGAATGTAATAAATATGCTAAATAATAATAATATAGAGTGACATTTTGTTAAAAAAAAAAATATTATTTTGTTTTATATAATTATAAATATTTGCATGCCTAAAGCAGGCAGAGTATAGCTTGAACTATGCACCACTGTTAAATCTGGTACCACCTGTATTCTATGCAAATAAATGTTTGTTTGTTTCTTGTTTGTTTGTTTCATGTACTGTGAGGTTATTGGTTCGATTCCCAGTACTTTTTACCGCCAAGCAGCCGTGTGCATTCACTGTTGTGTTTCTGTTTGAAGGACATTGTAGCCAGTGTAACTACTGGACATAATGAGACTTAACATCTTATGTCTCAGGATGACGAGCGCGGTGGAATGCTACACAATATTTGTCTCGTCATTCAATACAAAAAAAAAAACTTTTTTAAGGACGCTTTGAATGTGCACCCTTGTTAAAATGATTTTGCATAAAACATGACCTCAGCTTGTGACTATATTTTTGAGGTGGAAAAGTGCAAATAGAAAACTATCAGACCTTGGTATACGTCCATTCGGCCCATTGATACTGCAAACAAAACAACTGCGCTCTACAAATATCTCTAAACCTTCGAAGAAGTCGTGAACACTTCACATTGTGTATATTATTTTTACCACTCAATCAATAAAACTAAATAGATTGTGAACTTTAACGTTTCACAATTGCATATTATTCAAATGGATTACATTAAATCGCATTAAAAGCTTCGATAATTGAGCGCCACGAGCTATCACCGACATTTTTATTCAACTGTTAATAAACTTTTAATAAGGTCAGACATTTTTATGACGAACAAGGCCCTTTGGCCCTCTTGAGATACTCTAAAACATATTTAGTTTATTCAAGTCATTGATAGGTGTACAGGTTGCAAAGTCCTTCGGAATACAATAGTATGAACAGAAAGTTCCCTTGCTTGAATGGCGACGTATAACTGTAGGGCGGGTGGTGCTGAGTGCGATTCCATTATCAACATTTTGGTCGATTTTTCTCACATTATTTATTTACCCGTGACTAGATTGCCCAGATAGTAAACGTTAAGCAGAGGGCCAATCGTAGGATCTACGAAATCGTGATAATAAATTTACACACAGAGACACATGCCTTTTATCTCTGAAGGGGTAGGCAGTGGCGCAACCAATGCATCCACTTTTCGCCGTGCATATTCCGGCTCAATACTGAATAGAAAACCCAATATTTACAAACCAACCCAACCCACTTTGCCCGACCTAGGGATCGAATCCGAGACATCGGAATTGCAGTTGTACCGTAATACAACTACGCCACTGAGGTAGTCGACCACCGTACATTAGGTGTTAAAAGCCGCCATAGTGGCCCACGTAAGTGTGCCCGTTCCGGGATCAGCCTGTGTATATCCGGTTCACACAGGCCGGCACAATTGGGTCGACTGACGGGAGATAATCATCGCGACACTTTATCTGGACCCGTCTCCGTTTACCATCAGGTACAGTGGGGACACCTTGCCATGAGCAAATAAAACATGTAGACGCTTTACTGTTATTAATAATCACACGCAATTATTGAACCCCGTTCGATGCGCAATGGCGAGGCAATTCTCGCCCGCGTTGATTACATATGAGTCTTTTGACACATTCAAAAAACGAATATCGTATAGCAATCATTGTCTAGCAATAATAGATCCGACTACTTTAAGGATCTGTGGAATACGTTAGTATATGCCCCAAGGGATCGAACCTGCGACCTTTCAGCAACCTATCACCGCATTGATTAATGAACTCACCATCTAGACTAGACCGAATCTCGATCAAATTACTAGCAGTCATCGCCTCGCCTGAAGCCATCGGCCTTTACTTAATTGCGGGGTATCGGAAGCTGATCTGGTTTGAGGTCAACCGATGAGCAAGGCCGTATGTAATCATATCGAAACGTATTGAGTGCTATTGAAATTTGATTGCAGTGTTATGCGAGAGGGAACCAACAAAAGTAAAAGTGTAAATAATGTGCTTTGAGCGTTTGAATCGGTAAGCTTGTTTGGTAACTATGAGATGTAGGTAGATGACAACATGATGATTTATTTTATAGTTGTCCAAGGTGTTGCGATCATAAATTGGAAGCGAAAAACCGCAGTGAAAAGTTAGTTTAAGTATCTAAAGTTTTTATAATTAATATTGAAGTGGACGGCCGACGCTGCGCTTGCCATTACGTGGCCTCCACTCGAGAACTTTTTGCCCCATCTGGCGTCAGTTCTTCGAACTAAATGCCCTGACCACTGCCACTCCAGCTTGCTAATCCGCTGGGCTATATTAGTGACTTTCGTTCTTCTACGGATCTCCTCATTTCTGATTCGATTGCGTAGAGAAACACCTAGTACCTATAGCCTTCTATGGCCATAGCTCGCTAAGTGACCGTGAGCCGTCTTAGGCGGCCCATAGTCAGAGGCAACGTTTCAGTGCCGTATGTCATCACTGCTAACACAAATTAATAAAGCGTGGTGTTATGACAAAGCTTTGGGTAGAATATTTCCATTAACATAAAAGTCATTACAGGAAGGTTCTATTCGTTCCAAAATTGTTTATCTTTAATGTCGAAGCCGCGCCCGAAGCTAAAATTCAAGCAATCATATAAGTGCATCAACCCATCCATCACAATCAGCCGCGGTCCATCTCGCGCACATGGTGCATGATGCAACCCCCCGTGCGCCTGCGCAGTACAGATGCCGCGCCACAAACTGGATCACTCGCTGCTCTGCTATAAATATTGTACTCATTACTGCACCTTATCAGTCATCCACCGAGCAGCACTCCGGTAGCTCCACCAGAACCTCCTCTTCACTACACACACATAACAATATGAAATTGGTAAGGGCAAATGATGGGTTACATTAAATTAAATTAGTTGTAGAATATAATTTTTCTCCTGTAATGTTTTAAATATTTTGAAGTATTTATTTTGTAAATTAACTGACAGACATTTTTTTTATTGAAAAAGAGTTGAGCAACTCATTTGGCACATAATAATCTCTATGACATAAGCAGAAATACTACCTACTTAGTATCCAGATCTTTAAATTTTGAAGACCTGTTAGTAATTATTCTATTAATCAATCTAGGCTACATAAACATCATTCCAATTGACTTTGAATTTTCTTTCACGACAGCTGCAGTCAACACCTATCGTGATGATTTTTTTTGCACTGTCATAAAATGAAAAACTGGGCCAAATATTTGCAGACTAATATGCTTAATCATTATATAACAATGATATTGTTAATTCATATCAAAATACCATCGATACATATTTTTTTATGAAGAACGTGCTTTTAAAGTCATATCTAGTATGATCCTAAATCATATTGAAGAATTAATTTCTATTGAACGTTAATGTTTTATCTTGTCTTCGCAGTTCATTTTACTCACCACAGTGGCAGTGTGCAATGCCGCCAAACTGGACAAGACTTACCTCCCGCCGCACGCGCAGAGCTCAGGAGGCTCCGGTGGCATCCTGCAGGCACCAGTCCTGGACGCCAGGCAAGGATTGAACCCCTTCGGAGCCAATCCCTTCGGCCCAGCCGGCAACGTCGCTCCCGCCTACAGTCAAAGCGCTTACGAAGTCGCCAGCCGCGCCGAGCGCCCCCGAGCTGCTCTAGAGAGGAACGCTGCTATCCTTCGTCAGGACAACTCCAACGACGGCGAGCGGTACTCGTACGCTTATGAGACCGAGAATGGCATCTACGCTGAAGAAAACGGAGTGGCCACCAACGGAGTCGAGGCTCAGGGCGAGTTCGCATACACCGGAGATGACGGACAACTCTACTCAATTAGGTAAACGTATAATATTACCAAGATAATCTTTTTAATTTTGCTTCAAGGACTATATTTAACTGACTAATTCATTATTTCCAGATACACCGCCGACCAGAACGGTTTCGTGCCTCAGGGTGACCACCTCCCGACCCCTCCCCCCGTCCCTGAAGAGATCCTCAGAGCTCTGGAGCAGAACGCGCGTGACGAAGCCGCTGGCATCTACGATGATGGTGAGACTGGACATTTTTGGAAAAAACTGAAAAGAAGCACTGAAATCTGTAATGATACTAAATCAAATACTATTTCCAGGGTCCTATAACGCTGCTAAGTACGGAGATGTTGACGCGAGGAACAGCGGCTACGCTTACCCTACTGGCAGCGGCTTCGCGGCAGTCGACGCTCAGGACTCGGTGTCCGTGAGCGCCGCGTCCCGTGCTCCCGCCCGCTACTCCACCCCTGTCGCCGCACAGACCCAGGCCTCATTCGGCGTGCAGAAGGCGTACCTCCCGCCCCTCGCCAGCCAGACGGCGGCCGGCAGACAGAGCTACAACCCTAGGACCGGCTACCAATACTAAGTTATGTTATTCTGGAATAAACTATTTATCACAAACTGTGTGCCGTGTTTAATTTACATACATGTTTATAATTGGGACATCCAGTAGTTGTTACATTATAATTTAGGTCTAAAAATATAAAAAAAATAAAAAACATAAATGTACAGCATTCTAAAGTGTCACAGAATGCATTGAAAACAGTAACACCAGTATTAATATAGTTTTATAAACCAAAATATGTACTTTTTTGTAAAATTAAAGTAGTAAGTATTTTAAGTAGAAATTACATTAAGAAAATGAGAATGAAAACCTAATAATAGTAGGATAATATTGGGCATTCTAGACCACCTGTCGCTCGGCGAAACAAGTTCGCCATCGCTCCGGACGGTGGTCTAGAATACCCAATATGGAATGATCGACTCAAAATATGAATTCACACCACAATTTTATACTCTGACAAGTTCGCCATCGCTCCGGACGGTGGTCTAGACTGCCCAATATGGAATGATCGACTCAGAATATGAATTCACACCACAATTGTATACTCTGACAACGGGCAATCAATGAGTGTCGAAGGAAAAATAAAGTTTTTGTAATGTGTTTTATACGAATTCATCAAATTATGACTGAAACTCATATGAAATGTTATGTGTATTATGAATGTGAAAGCTTTGGTTGAGTAAAATAACTGTGACGTTTTCGAATTATTAATTTTTTATTTAACATTATTATATGTTTTCGGTTGTTCTTCGAACAATAAATCGGATAAACGCACGAACTCTTGTAATTTTCGCCACTGAGGGGAATCGGTGTCGGTTTGGAACTTGATACGGATGAGCGCCTTCTTCCACATGTCCAATGGTTCGGTGTCGTGCGCGTCGCTCGACTTGTACACCTTGCAGTCGATGTAGTATTCACCGCTGGTGCTCGCTGTTCGCCGCTCGCTGCCGTTGGCCACTCGGTTCACAAAATATGACGAGAGCCGACTAATACTTTCAGTTTGCTCTGAGTCCGTTGCATAGTTGCGACTTATACCAAATATATCAATAGTTTTCTTTGTTTTTTTACTGAAACAATATTAATTTTCAACTTATTGTCACTGAAGTTTCTCCTAAAACGTTTTTAAATTGATACACATACATTATCTCTACCAGTCGTATTAGTAACAAATTATATAGAAACAAATTTATAACTACCACCCAAACTAATATTTTGATACATTGAAGTTTCTTTTGTTGAGGTGTTTTAGTATCGTTCTCCGAAGAGCAGATCTCTATAAATTTGTAAGGATCATATTCGTAATTATAGGTACTCTTTTAAACAGAAAATATGGTTTGAAACAATGCCTATTACCTCGGAGATATATGCGGTAGTTTGTGAACACTGAACACACCTCTCTAAATATATTACTTGTTATAAACAAATTCTACCGCAAGGTACAGAAAACATTCTTCCTACGAAGTCCGTAAAAATATTTAAATTTCTTACCTTGTTCGTGTTGAATTCGTCGTTGAGACTGGCTTGCGCTTCCCGACGTTGTCCGCCGACAGGCTGCGGTTGGGTTTCTTTTTTTGTTCAGAAACTGGAGCTGGTTGATAGTACTCGCATTCTGATTCAGACCTGAAAATCATATAAATTTTAAAACAATTAATTTAAATATACAAATTTAAGAAATCAGTACGTCAGAGTGATTTTAAAATAATTTATACTCACATTTTTCCGTTTGAAACAGCTGTTTGAATATACCTGCACAATAAGCTTGGTGAGTCGGTGGCAGCAGGCACGGCAAGTGTCAGCAGCTCGGCAGCGGGTTCGGTTATTCGCAGATTACTTCTTCAAGAGTACTTCCAGTCTTGTAGAGTTGATTTTGTTATGTCGTTTCCATCAAAACCAGTTGTTTATAAGCGAAAAACGTGTGATAATTGACAACATTAAAAATGTTGCATGTGCTATGGTATAATGTATTTTACGTTACTTTTTTCCGTGTACGTATTATACTCATGTAAAATGCGCATTCAGAGTTCGAGTAACATTAAACGTCGATGCAGCAAAAATGCTTAGGGTTGGGAAACGTACATTACATTGTAAATATTTAAGTAACCATAAATTATGTTATCACAGATTATTTCAAATAATATATTAATAACATCAAACTTTACAAGTAATTTCTTTATTTATGATGATAGTGACCAACATTTATTTCCTATTTTTTTCCATTTTGTTTTATCGTAATGATTACAATATATTGTGTATAATATTATAATGTTATTGTAACTATAGTTATTGTAAGAAATTATTTCATTTGAATGAATATCGTAACCAAAAAAAAACTTAAAATTGAATACGCGCCATCCTTACTTGAATGACGCAAATTTGATTTTGCTGACTGGAAATTAATACATAGGTTGAGCGCACGTGTCACGATATGAACTATGTTATTTACTTGATATTTGAGTATATCCTTCTAATGGAAGAAGATCGTATGAACAGTAACCATAATATGACTCTTATGATTAATAGTTATTTTAATATTGAATTTGAAATTACTATAAAAGCTGATTTTTTCTTTTTCAAAGTTCATTACCACAAAATGTTGAAGTGACATAGCAGCATTTATAAAAAAAATAATCGATAAATATATTTTTATAAGAAGTAATCGGTATATTACATACAAATTGATATACCAACAACTGAGTTTTATATGGAGCTACAGAATATAGAAATATTAACTATAATAGAAAAACGGCAAAAATTCAGGTAACTATAAACATAAAAATTCTTAAGATATTGTTGATTGTACCTTAAAAATACATTTAATATTCGACTAATATTATACATTACTCTTTCAGAAATGTTTTAAAAGACAAGTTACTTTCGTGAATAAGAACGAGAAGCACAAACGACAACTGAATTTCAACGGGGCACAGGCATTTGTCTTATGGTATTGGATAAGCCACTTCATTCAATTTAAAATCCGGCTTGAAATTTATAGATGTGGATTTTATACTTACTGTATATTTTGTAAGTATTTAACAATTATAACTTTTGTTCTAGTTTATAAGCACGCTTGGTGCTTTTGTAATTTAAAATAGTATAAAGCATTGTAAATTATAATTAGATAGATACTATAATATAAATAATGCCATACTGTTCGGTTTGCAAAGTGTCCGTAGATAGTCGTCGATGGTCGGGTCATTCAAGGAGCAATGTACATAAAAACAATAGCGCAACCCCATTTTACGGCAATGTTTCAATTATCAATACTTCGTTTAAATGACGTATCGTAAGTTATAGGATAACCGCAACTGACGAGCAAGTAAATAATTTCCCAGAGATGTTTCTGAATAGTATTAGTGATCAAGTAAAATATTTAATAGATCGATCACTTCACATACATACATCTGTTAAAATTAATTTTGAACTCTTTTCTGTTTTTCTTTTATATAAAAGTGATCAAAGGGAAATTAAATCATTCGGTACAAAAAATTATATAGTTCATGTTAATTACGAGTTCGATTCAATTTATAAATCTGCGATTGCATTACTTTTAAAAAAAATAGAAGAATTTCAGGAGAGAGATAGCGGTTGGACCTTTTTGAATAATTCACATTTAGAAATAAACATTAATAAATATCAGCCTCTCGGCGGAAGCGGATTTATAGATTTACCAAAATTCATAAAAAATAAAAAAGCTTGTTTGAATATTCGAAACAAAGACAAATATTGCTTTTTGTGGTGTGTTGTGGCAGCCTTGTGCCCTACAACCCGACATTCGGACAGAGTTTCGTCTTATCCGCACTTTCAGAACATTTTAAATATTAATGACTTGTCGTTTCCCATAACTTTTTCTGATATAGTGATTTTTGAGAAAAATAATCCTTTTCTGAATATTTTCGTGTATGGGTTGAAAAATAATAAGATTATTATAGGCCCCTTGTATAAATCTATGAACAACAATAAATCTAAAAGCATTCACTTATTATTTTTAGAAAATAATACAAATTCCCACTATTGCCTTATCAAGGACTTGCCACGTCTCGTTAGAAATCAGATCACCAAACACCATGGTAAATTATATTTCTGTGAAACGTGCTTGTTATTTTTTTCGACTCTCAGTCAAATTAATACACATTTATGTGGAGGGGTAGTTACAGTTTTGCCAGAAAAAGGATCATTTTTAAAATTCAAAAATTATGATAGGAAACAAAACATTCCATTTGTGATATATGCGGATTTTGAAACGTTGCTTGAACCGATTGGTGACGGTGAATCGAACACCACCGCTAACACGTCATACTCACAACGGCACGTGCCGGCTGCGTTCGCCTACAATATAGTATCATCTTTCGAAGATTCATTTGAAGGTTATAGAACTTATCGCGGTAAAGACTGTGTTTTGAAATTTGTTGAATTTTTGATAGATGATGTTAAAGTAATATACAAAATTCTGTCTAAAAATGAACCTATGATATTCACAGAAAAAGATGTCTTTGATTTTACCAATGCCATAAAGTGTTACATATGTGAAAACTTATTATGGTGCGATAAAGTAAGAGATCACTGCCATATTACAGGTCGATATCGTGGCGCGGCTCATCGACATTGTAATCTACAACATAAAGTTCCAAAATTTATTCCAGTATTTTTTCATAATTTATCAGGTTATGATTGTCATTTATTTATAAAAAAATTGGCTGAAATTCCCGGGCAAATAAAGATTATACCTAAGACCAAAGAAAAATATACATCATTTTCTAAATTTATACATATTACTGATAATGAGTACATACAAATAAGGTTTTTAGATTCTTTCAATTTTTTAGGAACGAGTTTAGACAAACTTGCCAAAACAATGCATTCCGAAGATTTTGTTAATCTGAAATCGCATTTTTCTGATAGAAGAAAGTTTAATTTATTGACACGGAAAGGTATTTATCCATATGACTACATGACTGATTGGAAACGATACGAACAGAAATCGTTACCACTCAAGAGCGAGTTTTATAATTCATTGACCAACGAAAATATAAGCGATGATGATTATAATCATGCCAAAACGGTTTGGAACGAATTTAGTATAAAAAATTTAGGCGAATACACGGATCTGTACTTGAAAACGGATGTACTTTTATTGACAGACATATTCCAAAAATTTCGAAAAACATGTAAACAACATTATAAACTGGACCCTGCCTTTTACATCACCGCTCCTAGTTTATCTTTTGACGCCATGTTGCTTAAAACAGACGTTCATTTGGAACTCTTGTCGGACTTGGCAATCGTAAGAATGATTCAAAGAGGTATAAGAGGAGGTTTGTGCATGTGTTCCCATCGGCATGCAAAAGCCAATCACATGTACATGTCTGAATATAATGCGTCAAACCCTTCCTGTTTCATAGCATATCTCGATTGTAATAATCTTTATGGTTTTAGTATGTGTCAGTATTTACCCTATTCTAGTTTTAGATTTCTTAATGAAAGTGAATTAGCTAATTTACATGTAGAAAATGTTGAGGACAACGCCGAGTGGGGCTTTATATTAGAAGTTGATCTTTTGTATCCCGAACATTTGCACGAATATCATAATGATTTACCATTTTGTCCAGAAAAATGTGTGCCTCCAGGAGGTAAAACAAATAAACTTATTGCTAATTTATATAATAAATATAATTATATCATACACTACATTTATTTGAAAAAATGCATAGAACACGGTTTAATATTACGTAAAATTCATAAAGCTATAACTTTTAAACAGTGTCCATATTTAAAAAAATATATAGAATTGAACACTTTGTTGAGACAAAAGGCTAAAAGTAGTTTTGAGCAAGACTTTTTTAAGTTATTAAATAACAGTGTTTTTGGGAAAACTTTAGAAAACACTGAAAAAAGAGTAACTGTTCATTTAGTTAATCAATGGAGTGATAAAAATAATAAAACTAAAAAATCAATATCCGCTGAGAGGCTAATAGCCAACCCCTATTTCCATAGTGCTTCGATTTTATCTGATAATTTGGTGGCAATACAAATGAAACCCAATCAAATTATTTTAGACAAGCCTATTTATATAGGATTTACGGTATTAGAACTTTCTAAGTCACATATGTATAACTTTCATTACAATATTGTAAAGAATTTTTACGGAGATAGAGTGAAACTATGTTATACAGATACTGATTCTCTTGTGTATGAAATATATACGAATGACTTTTATCGTGACTTAAAATGCCAGTTTTTGCAATATTTTGACACAAGTAACTATGATGATGTTAATGTATATAAGTTACCATTAATAAATAAAAAAGTTCCAGGTCTTTTCAAAGATGAAATGGGAGGAAATTATATAACGGATTTCGTTGGTTTGAGATCCAAACTTTATTCTATAAAAACTCCCAATAACATTATTAAAAAAGCAAAGGGAGTAAAATCATGCGTGGTAAGAGGATTAAGTATCTCAGATTATGAAAAAGTATTATTTCAGGGTGGAGTCATTCGTAGCAAAAATATTATGTTTAAATCAATTAAGCATGAAATATTTACACAAAGTGTTAACAAAATTGCATTATCTAGCAATGACGATAAACGAGCAATATCTGTAGACAAAATATCTACGCGAGCCTGGGGTCATGCGCATTTTTTTAAAGAATGATAATTTAATACTATCTACCTATTAACTTATAAAATTGTAACTGTAGTATTAAGTACTTTTAACAGCTTATTGTCTATTCTTTATTTTTTTTGGAATAATATAAATAAATATGTGTTGAATTGTAATAACTTGTTTTATTTACGAACCTGACTGACATATTTACCATCGCAGGAATAATATTAGTATGGATTATAATACATATAATTCAACCATCACACTATAGGAAGGTACTTAGCTGATATACAATATGATACTTCAGATTGCCTTCTATCCAGTTCAACATACATACACACACGCAATCAAACCTTGTACTAATGAAGGGTAGGCCACACCATTACCATATCGAACGAACACTCAGGACTGATACTGAGTAGAAAAACTCAATATCACTTTGCCCGACCCGGGATTCGAACCCGACACCTCAAAGCGGTAGTCGTACCGCGCTCGCTTTACCACTACGCTACTGAAGCATTCAGTTCAATGTATTATAAAATGTTAAATAAGCATTAAATATATGACGTATCGTTTTGTTTCTAATGAATAAAATATTATGCTTATTTAACGTTTTATAGTAAACGTGTTCTAACATGTATAATACCGTTGTTTGTTTCGGGGGAGATATATAATTTTTGGTCACTTGTCACATATTACTGGTTCGAATAGGTACTTAAACTACATTGCAAAATCATCAAACATCAACAGCATGTCGTTGGTATGTATTTTTTTAAATTATATTTTATTAACTTTGTATTAATTATAATAGATTGTATTACCATAATACCATTAGTAATGATTTAATTTGTTTTGTTACAGATTTCTGATGCAGATATTATATTTAACCAGTATGCGCAAGATCCCTTCGAAGGATTCTCCGAGATTCTACGCAACGAGCCCGAAATTTGCAATCAACAAACGAAAGAAAAGAAATCCAAACGACGTCGGGAAAAGTCAAGACACAATAATATAACGAAACAGAAAGAGAACACGTCTTTTGTAATGAGCAGATTACAGCGACGCGGCATCAAATTGATAAAAATTTTCGTTATAGACCTTTGTAACAACAGTACTCAAACCAGTGACAGTGATAGTGATAGAGAAAATGTAATTTTAAATGCACAATACATAGTTAAAGACGCTATTGATAGCGTAATGGACGATACTGAATCATTGGTCAAGAAAATTTCTAAGTCCTTAATAGATAGTGATTTTTAAGAAACTTTATGTTAAAAATTGTGAGTATAATGATGTTTTTATTTAAACATGAACTTTTAACTTGTCTGTATTAGATATATCAGATGTTATTATGGATTATGTAATAAAATATATTTATATTAAAAAGATTTTTATTTAATGAAACTTAAAATATACAATTTATTACCACTTCAGATATTTCTTAATACATAATACATTTTTTAGAGCACAATGTTTGAAATGATGAGTACAATTTAGATTTGTTTTTTCATCGCAATATTTTTTATGTAACACTGTAAAACTAGGACACTTTTCTTCACCGAGGTCCGACACTTTGCAATTTACACAAAGATCTTGTACCCATTTCACCTTCTCTAATCCTTTGACAATGATTTCTTTATTTTCTAAATATGGAACGATTATACGTTGAAATTCTCTAAAGTCAATATATCCTTCGTTCCAGTAAATGCCTCTGTTTTTCTCCAACCATTTAACCTGTCTCTTTTCTTCATCTGACAAGTTCTTAAAAAGATACGGTGGTTTTATTAAAAACGTTTGCGTATAATTACGAGTTGCAAAAGATAATTCCTTTAATATAAAATTGTTATGTATGTCTTTAAATCCTTGAACGTCCAATATTATACTATTAGAATTCATGATATTTTTCTCACAGTACTGCTTAGGGGTTTATATTCAATTATACAGTCATTCAATATAAGACAGTAAGCAGAAGTTTGATCAGGTATTTCAACAATACTCTCCAACTCTACTCTCACGTCAACTACTGGACCTGATATAAGATTATCTATTTGTCGAGAACAATCTATCACACATAACGGAGCAATGTCCTTAAATTCTTTAGCACTCAACAAAGGCTCTGGTCTACGTCCGTAATAAGACTGTTGAAATCGAGCGTACTGTTCGTATAATAAAGCATATTGATTGTTTATAAAATCAGTATTTAGATTTTCGTACGGATAATAAGTTGAATTTAAGTAAACTTTTACTTCACGTAGGTTACAGTGATCAAATCTAGACATGTCAGCCCCAGATTTGTTTTTCCTGTTGGTTTGCAGTCCTATAACAACGTATCGTGGTTTTTCGATTTGCGATGAGGTTTTAATAGACCACGTATGCTTTGTTGTTTTAGGTAATAAAGGATATTCATATAAATCCCAGTTTCTAAAAATTAATTGAAGTGCACGGTCTTTTTCTAAAATTTTTATGAAGTTCAATTTTTCTTTGTCGGACACTTTCACATGTGGCATTCTCCATACAATTTTATTAATTTCAACACTTTGTATGACTTCTCCACTATTCAGTTTCAAAGCATTCAAGTCTGTATTACTTCTTAGCAAAATCAGTTCGTGTTTACAATTTATGATAACTTTTTTGTAATCTTCACCAAATCTTAAGATATTACTTAGCGGTATTGATACTGAAAAAAATCCATTCTCACTTTTCGTGCCATGTATATCCCATCTCCAGGCTTGGGATGTTTTAGATTCACTTTCGTTCATAGATATCAATGATTTGATGGTAGTAGTTACACCCGCATTTTTTATTTTATCTATCTCCACTCCGTTCAATTCATACCTGATATCTTGAAAAAGGTACATCAACGGATTATTTGTAAATTCTACGCTTGTTTTTTCTTTGGTATCTCTTTTCGTAACATTCACAAATCCTTCTAAATGTAAAGTACTCGCTGATGGCAGAACATACAAATCTTTTTGATTAATAGGTATACGAATTTCATCATTTCTATTAAAACTAGTGACGTAGGGTTTATACGAATGAAATTCAATACCTTCGATGGTATTATCGTATAATGGAGTAGTTAAAAGATCTAGTATATTCATTTTAGTAAACCTATTGTTTTAAGAAAATTGAGATTTTCTTTGTTTAGCTTTTGTCTCTTATTAGAATGCAATGCAGCTTTGGAGATGGTTCGTGCCTTACTAACGTTTTTGGTATCTGCACTGCTATATTTATGTAGTGGGTAATAATCAATCATTTTCTTTTTAGGTGTAAATATAACTGTACTTCTTCGCCACGTAGATTAAGCAAATTGTTGTTAATATCTAATAACCTTATATTAACACTATTTATAATATTTTGATTGACCGGAAAGTATATTATATTCTTCGGAATTTCAATAATTCTGTAACCTGGAGGCACGTTAGGAGCAAACTCGTGAATAATATGACTAGGTCTACCATTCACATAAGATCCGCTAATAATATCACATTCAACCCTCACCACGGTCGTTGATAAAATGTCGACTGGAAACTGTGACACGTGTAATATATTAGCTTCAAGAATTTTCTTGTCGAATCCTAATAGTCTACCAATAGAATCTTCTTTTATAAAATTTAACTTTTTCGTGCAATATATATTTGTCTTTAAAGTATTGTTGTTGCACTGTAGTTGAAATCTTGTATTTTTTATTTGTGATTTAATGTAATCGTTGATATCTTGCAGTTCATATGCACCTTCAGGTATTTCAATAAATTCGTTGTAATCACCATAATACAATTTATTATTTTTTTCATCAATATTCGGAATCGAATTAAATGTAGACAAATGTAATAATGCACATTCATATTCTCCTTCAAGTTGCAAATTTGGTGAATAATATGTGGAAAGTATTGACGAGGTGCCTGTTATAGACAGCGTGAAAGACATCTTGCGATTGCTGACAATAAAACAAGTTGATTTATTTTATACTTTTATTCCAAAATTTAAACAAAAAATTCAAACACAATTGACCACAGTTTACAGAATTATATGTTTGATACCTTGTATAGTTATAATGTATATTACAATGTTTAAAATAATTTACTAATTCTATAGGTGGTTTTAAATCACCAAAGCTGTCAAAATATTCACAGTATTTATCTATTTTAACATAGGCTACCCAATGAGTTCCTTCGTTGACAGAGTTATCCAAATTGACAATACCACATTCGATGGGGTTCGATTTCTTAGGTAATTGGTCTTTCATAAATACTCCTCGAAAATATGGTATATTTTGTGCGTAACGCATGATTTCGATATTACTTAGAGCATGATTAGGTAACCTCATATTTAGTTTTTTGAACGCTTTACAAACAATCCTTTACCATTCTTGTAAGGCTTGATATACAAACCTTTACCGATTGCTATGGATTCCATAACCTTATTATGGCGTTCAGATTCCCTTAAATTTTTTTGAGCATTTTTATAATCATTAACAGTTTTTGCAATTCCAGCCGCACCTCCGGCTAATGAACCTAACGCAGACAACCCAGCAAATATAGGTATTAAAGGCAAAACTCCACCAGTTTTTGGTAACGATATAACTCTTGGCAAACAAATCTTATTATTTGAATTTAATGGATATAATTTCTTCGCTGCCAGATAGGCATACTTTATTAAATTTGTTTTATTAGGCTTGGACTTTTTAATATGTGCGCGAATTTTTGATACTAAGGACCCGAATGATTTCAATCCTGACCCGGTTTTCAGTTTCGCCTTCATAACTTTGCTAACAATCCAAGAAGCCAATTTTTCTCCTTTTCCCGCATCTTGAGCATTTAAACGCCGTTTAGCCATATTTATCAACTGTAAATCTGCTTTATGCCGATTGGGTAAATCTGAGAATGTTGAATATGCGATATCGTGTTCTTTACAAGCTTCATCCAACTTATTTATGCCTTTGTCACCGCGCAACAAGCGCCTTTCAAGTTTTGTTCCTGGACCGCAATAGTTATAACCAGGTAAGTGTAGTTCGATCGGTAAATTGTTTATCAAACTATTTACCAGTCCGCCTCCGTTCATTGCTTGTAATTGAATGTACTGTTGTCATGAAGAAAAAAGATTAATATATGATATCTCATCAGTTAACAACTTTAGACTTATCAATCCAACTGTTTTCACTTTCTTGTAGACCCAACCATTTTACAAATAACTTATTACCTTTCTTTTTTATAACCTTTTCAATTAAGTAAACATCGGGGTAGCTTGTTTTCTGAATTTCTTGTTCATAAAAAGATCCTAAAATCGGTTGTTTGCGTTGATCTTCTATATTATATGTAACAGGATTTGTGTCGTTTACTTTAACAATATTAAAAATTTCTGTTGACCAGTTAGGAGTGTAACCTTTTCGAAAACAGTTTTTATATTTACTAATACGAACAGGGTCACCTATACTGAACTTATTCCGTCTAAATGCTAACGGTTTTCGTGACTGTAAAATAAGTTGTTTTATTTTTTGTTCATTATTAAAATCCACTTCATTCGGTTTGTGGCCAATCGTTCTATGTTTTGTATTATTGTAGTCTGCTACAATACTATCCAATGACTTTCCTATCCATTTATAGCTGCCATTTATGTTGAATAATTTAAAAAGTTTATTTTTTAAAGTTTTTATTAATCGTTCAACTATTGATGCTTTTTTTGTTGAAAACGAGGAATAATGATTTATATTAAATGATTTAATTAATTTTGAAAACGTTTCATTGTAAAATTCAGTACCTAAATCAGTTTGCAAATTTACTGGGGTGCGACCGCTTTGTTTAAGTACTTTTTCAAAAGCGTGTGATACTTCTATTTTTGTTTTTAACTTTAAAGGGACTGCCCAAGAATACTTAGTAAAACAGTCAATTATAACTAATATATAACTAAATCCCTTGTTGTATTTTTTTATGTTTCTTAAATCAATTAGATCTGCTTGCCATAAGTCATCTATGCCTTTAAGGATCACTGAGCGACGAATAAAATTCTTACGAGCCGATCGATGCAATTCATTGACGACTTGATGTTTTATCATTTTGAATGGCTTTACTGGTCTTTTTAGTTGAAGAGTTTGAATTATTCTGATTAATAAATGAAAATATATTTTCTTTTAAATGCTCTATAGAATTATGTACCTCGCTTATAATTTCTTGCTTAGATTTATCTATTAATGTTTGTACGTAATTTTTATTGCACAAATTTTGAATTTTGTTGTCAACGTACTGCTTATTTGAAACATGATCAGCTTGCGTAGGATCAATCACACCAGAAATTCGATTCTGTTGTAAATCAAATTCTCCATTTATTGATTTGGTAATTGTTTTGTCAGCTATATCAAAAATATCAGATATTCGCATCCGTTTGTGGATGTGATGACCAAACTTATCAACATTCATTGCGTCCGATATTGTTTTAAGTTAAATTTAAAATGAAATAAATTGCTGAAGGTCAAAGTATTTATTGATTTATGATTCCATTTTCTCGTAGTTCTTCTATAATCGACAAAATTTCATTGTCTACACCAGTATTCCCAGCATCTCGAGACGCAATTAATAACTTTAACCTATCAACTAACTCATTAGGATCATCCCAATAAACATAATCAACAAACTTATTCCACTTCTTTAAAATTGGCAAACCCTTACCTTTAGGTATTTGTTTACAACTTATATCCTCGGTTAGTTTAAATAGTGGTTTAATTATATACATATACTTTCTACCTTTATTACTCTTTATAGGCTTTTTAGGATCGAAATCTCGTCTATGAGCATTGGTTTCTAACAGCATTAATTTATAATTCTGTTTGTCTACTTCCGTTACTAAGTTTAAATTAGGATCTTTTTTTAACAAGAGTTCTCTTAAACCTGGTGTATTTTTATACGACGTTTCACCAACATTGATGGTTTTATTGTTAACCATTACGTTCGACGTACCTAACATTAATTTTCCTTTATCTATTCTTACCCCGAAAGTAACATCTTCGTACATTCCGGGTGATAGTGACCATGATATTGTATTTTGATTTACACTAGGGTTCGAATCTAATGTTTTATATGAATCACCACTATTTTCGAAATCATTATCAGAAACTTCAGCCTCTCCTTTTTCATCTTCAATGTGATCATTATCATTAAAGTCCGAATGAACCTTAATATTACCCCAATAATTTTCGATTTTCGTATTCTCATCTTCAGGTAAACTAGTATCTTGACGCCCATTGTAGTCATACTTTAAATAAGGTTCTTGTTTTAAATCATTTTTAGATGCTATTTGATTCAAAGGGGTAATCAGTGGTTTAAATACGGTTTGCAAGGTCTTTTCATTATCTACTTCAATATTTCTCATTTTACGAACTTTCTTTTTTACGACTTCAGCAGCGTTAATAATTTGTCGTTTGAATGATTGATCCATTTATGAAGTACTTCGTTCTTCTGTTAATGTTTCAAATAGAATAAAAAAATATTGTAAGAATGACGATATTTATAGAAATTCTTAATCGAAAACTACAAATCTGTCAAATTTATTTCGATAACATCCTTCGTTTTTTCGACAATCTTTATTTATAACCAAATAACTATATGGTTCTATCCATATTTGTGAACACATTTCACGAAACTCATGCCATTTCATGTCTGTGTTAACATGTTCATCATAGACATGTCTCATATTAATATCATCTTGTTTAAAAAGAATAATGAGATTTGCATTATCCCTAACAAGTTGTTTTGGTACTTTACTATATGTTTGATTCAAATAAAAGCAATCTATATTTTTATGTCGACCCATTGCGAAATAATCCCGCATATTATTTTGATTTTCACAAGCCACATCATCAAATATAATTATCGAATCACTACAAGCTTCTTGAGGGCACAATACTTCTTCATTGTCCTTGAACTTGGAAAATGATACATCAGGAACCATATCATACACTTTTTCTAAAAACAAATACTTCGGTTGATTTAGAGTTTTTGAGTATAGATATACATTACGATACTTTAATCCGTCTTTATGTAAAAGTAGACCGATTACTAAATTTGTTTTTCCGCAGTTAGACGGACCACAAATAATACATCTTATAGTATTTGGTAAAAGTTTGCCATGTCGATGAGTGTCGCCTTGAGGTTCAACACAAATTGGATCCACAATAAGAGAATGTGGTTGTTTAACAAATTTCATTATTTACAAACGTCCGGTCATATATACGGTCAAAGCAACAATAATTATTTGTATGTATTTGTTTCATTAATATAATATTCGGCTTGAACGCATTGCAAACAGCAGAGCATTACGATCTATCGATCATTCCACATTGTCAGTCTAGACCACCGCCCGGAGCGATGGCGAACTTGTCAGAGTATAAAATTGTGGTGTGAATTCATATTTTGAGTCGATCATGCCATATTGGGTATTCTAGACCACCGTCCGGAGCGATGGCGAACTTGTTTCGCCGAGCGACAGGTGGTCTAGAATGCCCAATATTATCCTACTAATAATAATGTTATAATATAATCTTCTTACTAATATTATAAACGCGAAAGTTTGTAAGTATGGATGTTTGTTACTCATTCACGCAAAAACTGTGGAACGGATTTCGATGAAATTTGGGACACGGGTAGATTATATCCTGGATTAACACATAGGCTACTTTTTATCCCGAGAAAATATAAAGCGGGACTTTTATCCCGGGAAAACTCATTTGCGCGGGCGGAGCCGCGGGCAAAAGCTCGTACTTCATATGATGTCTATGTAGATATTTATTTACGCTCTTAACAATGTTAAAACTACATTTTTGAAAGTAGACAATTTATCAAAAAAACACATCCACCATCTCACAAATAGAATTATATGCGTTAAATGAACGAGGTTTGGTGGAGAATTGCTTAAGGTTTGTTCTGGCAGATGGCTAGTCCAAAAAACCAGCGTTATCAAGTGCACGCCTACTGCCTAGGCACACGAATACGCTGCAGAACGCGCAAACAGACAATCGAATTCATTTTAATGCTCATAGAGTTAATATACCAAGGGGACTTTATTGCGTGCACATAGATGAGACAGAACGATCCAGCGTTTTACGGCTTTTACACATGAAAACATTGCATCTTGCCATAGTAACACGTATCAGTTTCACTATTTTCCTAAAAGCAATAATTATGAATAATATTTATCACTCAAAAATACCAGGGTTCGTTAAGTCAAATATGTTTGTCACACCTTAAAGTTTGCCAACAGAACAATAATCACGCACGCTGAAATGGACAAAATAGGCGTCAATCACACTCGTCTAACACACGTGCTAAATATTCTTTCAGAACTGTCATTTCATGATAAACAAATCAATAGTAGTTACCTATCTACCTATCTTATAGAGGAAAATCATGTCAATAAGTATTTTGCGTGTGGAGAAACTATGTAATCCAAAATGTTTCAATTTATCATTATACAACAATAACCGTATGTTTAACTTACAAGAATAATCAAAGTGTTCCTATTCATTAACAATATTCACTACAACTTCTACTGGTAGGTCTCTCGTATGCGAGGGGCCGTCTGAGTAGGACCACCGCAAAATTCTGCCGCATAGCAGCAGTATGTATGCACAGTTGTGTTCCGGTTTAACAGAACAGTGTAGCCAGCGTAATTACGGGCATTACGAGACTTGACATCCAATGTTTCAGGGCGATAAGCGCAGCGGATAGCCATGCAGTACTTTGTAATTCAGAGTTATGTATGGTTTTGCTGCTGTTTATGAGCGGTCGTATAGTTTACCATCAGTACGAGGTATGCTCGTCTCGTCATTTAGTAGCAATAAAAAATAAACGATGTGACTCCGTACGTAACTGTTGTATATGGCAATTTTTGTGGTTGGGTTGCGAAATAATCTACCGTTTCGTATGACAAAGCCCAGAATTATAAACGATTTATGATATTATACGTACAGTGAGAAAACAGCGTTGCAAATATTCTCGATAACTACTTCACTAGCATTCCCTTCGAAACTACGAAAAGTCTATCATCTTTACCTGAAGCCGCTGAACTTCTCTGCTCAGGCGTAAGATTAATTACTCGCAACCTAATTTAGAATTTAAAGTAGTTACTAATTACGATGTTGTCAAAGCGTTTAGAACCTAAAAACTAAAGACCACTGAAGACGTTTGGAGATTATCAGTTAAAGCTCGTCGGTGATAGTTAGGATTGCCCCAATATTAGCGGAAATCTTCAATTTCTGTATTAAATATGGCGTATATCCGGACCTCATGAAAATAACTAAAGCTGTACCAATTTTCAATTCAAGATGTTTAAACAATCCTTCTAATTACTGACCGATATCCATACTACTAGCATTAAGCAAAATTTTCGAAAAACTAATTTTATTTCAAATGCTGTCGCGCTTTAATCAAAATGATATGTTACATAATAGGCAGTTTGGTTTCACCAAGGGCCGGTCTACATAAGATGCCATGTCATGTAATCATGCCTTAGTTCGAGATGTATTCGAATTCTGGGTGAGATCACAGGATGCCTTGGGCGTCTTTTGTGATCTCTCCAAGGCATTCGACTGCGTTGACCACAGAACACTCATTTTGAAACTTAATTTCTATGGTGTTCGGGGACCAGCACTTAGATTGGTATTGGTATACATACACCCTCACGCCCTTAATCCCCGAAGCATTAGGCAGAGGCGCATACTAGTACACTCACTTTTCGCATCGTATTCCGTCCTATAATGTGATAGGGGGCGAGCCTATCGCCATAGCGGGTTCAAATTTCAGACTTCGGGCTGATACTGAGTGGAGAAACTCAATATCACTTTGCCCTACCGAGGGATCCAACCCAAGATCACAGCATTGCAGTCATACCATAGTACAACTACGCCACTGAGGCAGTCGTCAGAGAGCACTGAAGTAGATTATCGTCCGTAGAATTTGTCACAATTATACACAGCTTTAGCTCGTCTGCAAATGGTAAGCGCTACAATGTATATTACATGAAACTATGTCTTTTATAAATAAGTTGAATAGGCAGGGATCCAGATGGGAACTCTGAGGAACACCTGAAACAACTGTATACGTGTAGGATTTTAAGCCCTTGACCACATATTGCGTCCTGTCTGATTGATACCTACGATTGGAACCATTTCAATAGAGAACGATAGATACCATATGATTCCAATTTATTTAGCAACACCCGGTGACAAACTGTACCGAACGCTTTAGCAAAGTCCATCATAGAATCAATTTGATTTTAGTAGTAAAGTCCTCATATTAATATAATACCTTTGAAACAAAATTAATATCAGTGTGTAATATGTATAAATATTGATATAAAGAGTTAAAGTTTACATGGGTTCTATCTTATAGATACATACAAATTAAATTATGCATGAGTTCATTTTAAATGTTTTATTTTGAAATCAACAACATAACTTATTAATAATTTAGTATTTGTATCCGGTCCTAGGGTTGTAGCTCTGTCTGCCGGCCGCCCTCTGGCTGGCGAGGGGTGGGAGGTACGCCTTCCGCGCGCCGAAGAAGGCCTGGGTCTGAGCGGGGGCGGGGGCGGAGTAGCGGGCAGGGGCGCGAGGCGCGGCGCTCACGGACACCGAGTCCTGATCGTCGACTGCCGCGAAGCCGCTGCCAGTAGGGTAAGCGTAGCCGCTGTTCCTCGCGTCAACATCTCCGTACTTAGCAGCGTTATAGGACCCTGGAAATAGTATTTGATTTAGTATCATTACAGATTTCAGTGCTTCTTTTCAGTTTTTTCCAAAAATGTCCAGTCTCACCATCATCGTAGATGCCAGCGGCTTCGTCACGCGCGTTCTGCTCCAGAGCTCTGAGGATCTCTTCAGGGACGGGGGGAGGGGTCGGGAGGTGGTCACCCTGAGGCACGAAACCGTTTTGGTCGGCGGTGTATCTGGAAATAATGAATTAGTCAGTTAAATATAGTCCTTGAAGCAAAATTAAAAAGATTATCTTGGTAATATTATACGTTTACCTAATTGAGTAGTGGTTCCGCCATAATGATTCCACATTTAACAATAAAACGCAATTATTGGTTGGCAGCCTAATCCTTGTCCTTAGTTCCCTTTTCCGCACCTCTTTCTCCCTTACACTTGCACGCCTACCTATCTGTGTCTCGCGCGCACCGCGCCGAACAAGCGGCGCGAGTGCCACACACACTTCCGTAAACGCCGCCGCCGCAGCCACATTAATGGCTGTCTAATGATTCGCTAATCCGCTTTAATTTGGTGCATAACTCGCATAAAACGCACATGTAACGCTAATTGAACTGCTGAATGCTCGTGCTTGGTGTTGGTGACGTTATTTCGTGTGTGAATCAAGCCCTTTTGCGTGCGCGTCGTATATCTACAGCGACGCCATCGCCGGGACCGCGTGCGCCGCCTGATGCAGAATCGTCAAGGTAAGGCGTGTTTTACCCACCAAAATTTCCCAATAGGTTGCCAACCCAAATACTCCTCCGCGATCCAGCCCCTCCGAAGGGGATCCTAAAAATACAGTCCACAAACGCCAGGGTCATTGTTGGCCCAACGCACCGAGGCTTAGGACTCGGCCGGGACAGTTTCGACTGTCCCATTTAATTCCCCCGCTTTCCTTCCCCTTCCTTTTATTTCGGAGGCCCATTACGTGGCGCCTCCATTTTTGGTCCATACGAGACGGATTATTATCTGGTCATCGGACTACGCCGCTTATTAATTAGGGCCTAGATTCGTCTAGATCTGCCCCCCTCCGCATTTATTATATTCCGTAAGTACCTGCCTAGGTACCTACTCTTCTCGCTTAGTTGTTTTCAACCTTGGTCTTAAAGGGGTTACATAACTCATTTAAATATCATTGTTAAAACAAAAACGCTAATTCATTAAAATACCTATTTATCTTTTATTTCTATACATAGAGGGTAAATCTTAAAAAAGTATTTCGTTTGCGAACGCTCAGTTTAAGTAACACTCCGCACGCCTAGTGAATCATTGTATTCATAACTATAAGTATATAATATTCGCCGCGCACACCTGTTGTGCCTATAGTTACTTAATTAGTTATATCGGTGTATAATATCTCGGTAAAATGTCGCGTTCGAAACGAATAGACACCGAGTCACCTGTACAAAATAGTGAACTTATGTTATTAGAATGCAAACGAAATACATATTTTGAAATCATTCAAAATGTGTTCGAGAATTCGCAAAGGGTTGATACTAGTCAGGAGTGTCTGGAAACCTTTCTTAGTTCAGTCGCGACGATTGACGACACTAGGTCTCAATTTAGGGAAATCCTCGATGAATACAACCGCGTTTTACTTAAGACTGATCCTACTAGTAAGCCTGATTTTCAGTCCTTAATCTCGTTTGAGGATTTATATTGTCGTATTAAGCGTGTCTTATCTCGTGTTGATTCCAAGCCTTCGAGGGTGGACACAGTTTCCAACCGCAGTGGTATAATACATAAAAAACCATCCTTGCCGTCACTCGAAATTATGGCGTTTGACGGTGACATACGAAACTGGCCCCTATTTTACGCAGGGTTTAAGTCCATGGTACATGAGAATCCGTTGTTAACAGATGACGATAGGCTGTACTATTTAGTGAGTAAACTCTCGACTAAGGCTAAACACGTGTTCTCGGGTATTACACCGTGCGCAGAAAATTATGACACTATATTACAATGTCTAATTGATAGGTACCAAGACACTCGAACACTCGCATCTACTTATTTAGATCAAATGATTAACTTCAAGAGCACTGGTCCCGCCTCTGCGTCTAAATTCCAAAGCTTCTTAGAACAGTTCATAACTGCTGCTAGTGCATTAAAAAACCTGCACCTAGATGATCTGTCAGACTTTATGCTGCTGCATCTCGCTTTGCGAAGACTGGACGCCGAGACGGTCCATGCATTTGAGGAGCGATATCGCGATGTAGAAATGCCTACATTTATTAATTTATCCGATTTTATTCGTAGTCAGTTTAAAATTTATACTAACACGCAAATTAATTACGTCGCTCCCAGTGTTTCGCGTAGTAATAATTATAGTAAAAGTAAACCCCGTAGTCACGTACCTAACCCGCAGACTTACACGTCAGTTTCAACACCTAATAACAAAAAATGTCTTTGTGATAATTTCGCACATGATCATCTCTTTAAGTGTCCTAAATTTGATCAATTAGTGCCTTCTGCACGATTTAAATGCGTAAAGGATCATGGTGCTTGTATTAACTGCCTTAGTTTATATCATAAATCGCGAGAGTGTAAGTCTAAATTTAGATGTCGTAATTGTAACTCAAAACATCATTCATTGTTACATTTCAATGAATCAAATTCTCAATCCATTTCGCAAGCGCAACGTAATGTAAATTTGCCTGCGTCGGGAACCGAACCCGCGCCAGGCGCACCCGCAGTCAGCGCTCGGGCTTCGTCCACTTGTGGCGTGAGCGTCGCCGGGCGCCGGCCCGCCTCGTGCGCCGCCGCCGCCGCCCGATAGTGCACAGAGCGGCAACGTCTCCTCGCTGCACACATCCATCGCTGTGCCAGTGCCGAACGCAACCGCTTCTAGTGGCTATCTCAAGCGATGTACGCAATCCACTATATTGTTGTCGACAGCGCAAATTACTATCTATGATCGTGGCGGTCGGGCGCATTTAATTAAATGTCTTCTTGACTCGGGATCGCAAAGTAACTTTATAACATCCGAATGTGTTGCGCTCTTGGGTATGAATTACGACAAAAATACGCAAACTATTGTACGTGGTTTCGGTGGTACGGAAAAATCCATTAGGGGTTCCACACGCTTTAAAGTACATTCGCGTCATAATAATAACGTTTGTTTTGACGTATCGGCACTTATTGTCGACCGCATCACGGACAACCTACCTTCGGTGCCCGTTGATAAATCTTTGTTCGCGCGTTATATTAACTCACTCCCGCTTGCGGACGGTAGCTTTGCCACACCGGCCGAAGTGCAAATACTTCTCGGTGCTAGTATTTTTCCACACCTGTTAATACCGGGTACGGTTTACAGTGTGGATGGGTTGCCGCCCGCTATAAATACTGTTTTCGGATACGTTATAATGGGTTCCGCTCCCGTTTTACTATCCAAAACTTTCGCTTTAAGGTCGACCTCGGCTTGCTGTGCTGTTGTCGATCAACCTCCCTTGGACCACCTTCTTAAAAGGTTTTGGGAACTTGAGGAGGTTTCCGCTCCGCCCGCTCAAGGTCATGATGACCTTGAGTGTGAAAATCATTTTTGCGCCACCACTACGCGCGACGCTAGTGGTAGATACATCGTCGCTCTGCCGTTTAGGGACGATGCTCATAAATTAGGTAATTCTTACCACACTGCTCATAGACGCTTCTTGTGTTTAGAGCGTAAGTTGCAGTCGTCTGACATGTTGCGCGCCGCTTACAACGATATCATTAGCGAATACGTTGCTAAGGGTTACATTACCGAAATAGGAATAAATAATAATTTCGATCTCGCCGCCGCCGCATCCTATTTCGTTCCGCATCACTGCGTGCAACGTGAGGACAAGACCACTACTAAGGTCCGCATGGTGTTAGATGCCAGTTGTAGGACAAGTTCAGGGCTGTCGCTGAATGAAATTTTACATTCAGGACCTAACCTTCAAGGTGACTTGAATTGTATTCTTCTTAATTTTCGCCTTTTCAAAATTGCTGTTTCCGCTGATTGTCGTCAGATGTTCTTGAAGATCGGTATGCAAGAATCCGATCGTAGGTTCCAGCGTATTCGTTTTCGCTTTCGCACTAATGACCCAGTGTCAATTTTCGAATTTAACCACGTTTGTTTTGTTATAATTTACCGTTTTTCAAAATTATTACCGAGGCGACCTTCCGTCACTCGTTCTGACTTAGATTACGCTGAAAGTAAAATCATACTAGCTCTTCAAAATGTTTATTTTGCTGACGACATTTGGAAATTAAAAAACAAACAAATTTGTTCACCCGCTTTGCAAAAATTAAATCCGTTCTTGGATAGTAAAAATATAATCCGTGTCGGCGGCCGTCTATCGAATGCTGCCGTCGAATATACGCAAAGACACCCGTGTGTGCTCCCGCGATGTGATCACGTAGTCGACATGATCATCGATTATCACCATAGAAAGTACTTACACGCCGGTCCTGAACTACTGATGTCCTTACTTAGGCGTCATTATTGGATACTCGCCGCTCGCCGAGTTATTCGGCATCGTATACACAAGTGCAACACTTGTTTTCGGGCAAAGCCGCGCCCTACATTTCCCATGATGGCCGATTTGCCCGCGTACCGCGTCAACCAGGTTGACAAACCATTTTCGCACACGGGTTGTGATTACGCAGGCCCTCTACAATACACGCCCGTGCGTGGTAGAGGTGTCAAAGGCCGCAAGGCTTGGCTCTGCATTTTTACTTGTCTCACGACGCGTTGTTTGCACGTTGAGATAGCCACGGAACTGAGCACGGTTAGTTTTCTCGCTGCGCTTAAGCGTTTTCTTTCTCGCCGCGGTCCGGTTCAGTGTTTATACACTGACAACGGTACCAATTTTGTAGGTTGTCGCTCGTACCTACGCGACCTTTATAAGTTCCTCGACGAATATCGCCCACGCCTTGAACACGAATTAACAGAAAGTCGCATTGAATTCAAGCAGATTCCGCCTGCTAGCCCTCACTGGGGTGGATGCTGGGAATCCATGGTCAAGGTTGTAAAGTCTCACCTCTTCAAGGTCATAGGGCAGCAGCTGCTGTCCTATGAAGAATTACTAACCGTACTTACGCAAGTCGAGGCACTTATAAACTCGCGCCCGCTTACGCCCTTAAGCAGCGACCCCGCCGAGCCGACGGCGCTCACGCCGGCTCATTTCCTTCATACTGCTCCGCTTTTTTCTTTACCCGCGTCTCACATAGATTCGTCTAATCTACGTGAGAGACATTCGCTATTGGATAAATTGGTCAAATCCTTCTGGCAACGCTGGAGGATAGAGTATTTGCATCAATTGCAAGCTCGCGCTAAATGGACCACGCCATCCACTCCGATCCAATTAGGGACGGTAGTGGTCATTATTGTAGATAATTCGCCGCCGCTTTCTTGGCCTCTCGGTGTGGTGGAAGCTGTCCACCCCTCGAAGGATGGTGCAACGCGTGTTGTCACAGTTAGGACGAGCAAGGGCAGCTTCGTGCGCCCTGTCGTTCGGCTGTGCCCGCTGCCCAGTCAGTAAATATTTATAACCCACGGTTGCTCGTAGGCCTAGGATACCTAGCGGCTGTGGATACTATATTCACAGCCGATGCCAAGAGCCCGTGGGCGTAGTTTCTTACGCTTATTTCGTTTAATTTCGCTCAAATCGCTTAATGTACAGGTAGGAGTAGGCTTACGCTCTATTTTTTCTCTCTTATAAGGTAGCGTTTTCTAAAGGTAACCCTTTAAGGCCGGGGGAATGGTTCCGCCATAATGATTCCACATTTAACAATAAAACGCAATTATTGGTTGGCAGCCTAATCCTTGTCCTTAGTTCCCTTTTCCGCACCTCTTTCTCCCTTACACTTGCACGCCTACCTATCTGTGTCTCGCGCGCACCGCGCCGAACAAGCGGCGCGAGTGCCACACACACTTCCGTAAACGCCGCCGCCGCAGCCACATTAATGGCTGTCTAATGATTCGCTAATCCGCTTTAATTTGGTGCATAACTCGCATAAAACGCACATGTAACGCTAATTGAACTGCTGAATGCTCGTGCTTGGTGTTGGTGACGTTATTTCGTGTGTGAATCAAGCCCTTTTGCGTGCGCGTCGTATATCTACAGCGACGCCATCGCCGGGACCGCGTGCGCCGCCTGATGCAGAATCGTCAAGGTAAGGCGTGTTTTACCCACCAAAATTTCCCAATAGGTTGCCAACCCAAATACTCCTCCGCGATCCAGCCCCTCCGAAGGGGATCCTAAAAATACAGTCCACAAACGCCAGGGTCATTGTTGGCCCAACGCACCGAGGCTTAGGACTCGGCCGGGACAGTTTCGACTGTCCCATTTAATTCCCCCGCTTTCCTTCCCCTTCCTTTTATTTCGGAGGCCCATTACGTGGCGCCTCCAAGTAGAGTTGTCCGTCATCTCCGGTGTATGCAAACTCGCCCTGAGCCTCGACTCCGTTGGTGGCCACTCCGTTTTCTTCAGCGTAGATGCCATTCTCGGTCTCATAAGCGTACGAGTACCGCTCGCCGTCGTTGGAGTTGTCCTGGCGAAGGACAGCAGCGTTCCTCTCTAGAGCAGCTCGGGGGCGCTCGGCGCGGCTGGCGACTTCGTAAGCGCTTTGACTGTAGGCGGGAGCGACGTTGCCGGCTGGGCCGAAGGGGTTGGCTCTGAAGAGGTTCAGTCCTTGCCTGGCGTCCAGGACAGGCGCCTGTAGGATGCCGCCCGAGCCTTCTGAGCTCTTTGCGAGCGGCGGGAGGTAAGTCTTGTCCAATTTAGCGGCATTGCACACAGCCACCGCGGCGAGTAAGATGAACTGTGTATGAAAACACAAGGATATTTGACATAATAATAAAATATAAAAGTACTGCCTCGGTGGCGTAGTTGTATTACGGTACGACTGCAGTGCTGAGGTCTCGGGTTCGACCCCCGGGTCGGGCAAAGTGATATTGGATTTTTATATTCAGTATCAGCCCGGAGTCTAGAATTTGTGCCCGATATGGCGATAGGCTCTCCCCCTATCACATCATGGGACGGAATATGCACGGCGAAAAGTGGGTGCATTAATTGTGCTTCTGCCCACCCCTTCGGGGATAAAAGGCGTGAGTTTGTGTGTGTGTGTGTGTGTGTGTGTGTTTGTATAATAGTACTGACCGGAATTCGCATGCTAAATAGGATCCAGTTTGTGTTTAAGATTAAATCAATTTAAATCTTGTTTATACAGAGAAATATCTGTGCCTTCTCAATTACAAAAAGTTAATATTCATATTTCTTACTCAATATTACTTCATGCTATATTATCTAGACCAATATGAGAGCTATGGATGTGCAAAAGTAATGCTAAGAATACTTTCATGAATCATGAAATACTCCCAAAATTATATGCTTAAGTTACCAATTAGTATGTTAACCGAAATACTTGATGTATTACATGAGGTCAGTTTTAATCGTATTTTGTGATGTGACTACTAAAAATATTATTTATAATTTATTGATATAATTATCAAAGTAAATAAAATGATCAGCAATAATGGCTTTCCCCGAAGAAAGGGTAAATATTATGATAAGTGTGACACGAGAATTATCGCATCCTGAGTGAAAGAGTTGAAAGCGGAAGTGAAATAAAGTTGGTTCAAAGGAGATCGGCGTTTATTTATCTTACCAATTTCATGTTGTTTTTGTGTCTGTGTATGGTGATGAGGAGGTGCTGGTGGAGCTACCGGAGTGCTGCTCGGTAGATCACTGATAAGGTGCAGTAATGAGTACAATATTTATAGCAGAGCAGCGAGTGATCCAGTTTATGGCGCGGCATATGTACTGCGCAGGCGCACGGGGGGTCGCATCATGCCACATGTGCGCGAGATGGACCGCGGCTGATTGAGATGGATGGGTTAATGCACTCTCTTGATTGGTGTTCCGGCCGTGGGTACGGCTCAGACGAGTTCTAATAATTGATTTTAATATTGATACGGTCTTTTTATGAGTAAACATTTGATTATGTACTTTCTGAATTAGATCGAGGTCGTATTATTAAGATGTGCGTATTCTATTTTATTTGCCTAAATCATTTTTGATCTGTGTAAATAAAATATAGGTATAGCGAGTCGGCGTTAATAATCAACCGACGAAGGGCGCAACATCTTATTAAATTTGTAGGCACTATACTTATCGTGATAATTATCATTTTATACCGATTAAGGCACTACTGCAACCCCTGTGACTATTGTGTTGTAGTATATAAGTAGATGTGAGGTGTATTGTAAGATCAGTTACAGTACCTACAGTATAATAAAGAACCTAACACCAACAACACGTTTCTATCAATCCTTACATTCCATAATACTGTAAACCTTACCACTAATATTGTTAAGTGAAATACGAGTCGGAAAGCGCAGCGTTGAACGTCCACCTGCATAATGGCCAGACGACTTAATTTTCGCAGGAACACGCTGAATGCAGGTCGCTTTTGACAGATTCACCTGGAAATCTATAAGGGAGGTCTATGTTTAGTGTTCAAAACTTCATGTGGTTGATGTTGATATGAAATAAGTTTAAAATTCATAAAAAATATACTTATCAAATTCCGTAAGTGTTTACTCTACTACCATTTAGGACAACAGTATTTACCAGAGAACAACGATCGAGATACTCTAGTTTGCTCTTTTCAAAATCGCTTCGAAGGTATAAAGTACAGAACTAGTATAAAAAAACAACATTACTTAGTTTTTTAATTTGTTAAGGGCAGTTCATTTATTTACTTGCAAAATAATTAATTTAATTACCTATAAGAGTGCACAACCCTCCCAGGAACATTGACATAATTTTATGATCTATATCGTTACTATAAGTGCTAAGATATCATAAGCGAAATGGCCGTAAGCAGCACCCGTTCTCGAGTATGATGCATGTCAGTGCCGGATTAATAATTTTCTGAAGTATAGGCCACTCAGTTTGTGCCTCCCCGCATCCGGGTGGACATTTTGCGGGAGGAAAAATAAAGGTTGCATTTGGTTTAACAGGATGGTGACCTAAAGGGCGGTTGTGGATGACAACTCAGACACTCTATCAGAGGAACCCCGCAGCCGTCCCTAATGCGGACTAAAATTATGCAAATGAAAATTATTAATAATGTAATATGAAAAACTCAGAAGTACCTTAAAGCCTATTGCAATAGATTACTTTTCACTGCAAGCAAATATAATCATAGAAAATAAATAGAAAATAATGAATGCGCGCCAAATAATCACTTATAATACCACAAGAGCTTCAAAATTATCGGGTATTTTCCGATAGGTTCGTTGCAAACAAATGAAGGAGTCTTCAGGTTAAAAAATCACGAGCGCGAAGCGCGAGTGATTTTTCCTGAAAAACTTGACGACTTTATTTGTTTGCAGGGAACCTTGAGGGAAATACCAGATAATTTTGAAGCTCGTGTGGTATTCGGGGGATTATTTTTCCGTCCCAAATGTCGGCCAATAGAATTGCACCATGAGATGAAATGAACAGTCAACAAATAAGAATTTCATAATATATAGTAACTACCAGAGAAAATATTCAAAAAATTATCAGTATAATACCATGTAGGTTGTACCACGTGACGTCGAATGGTGCAATTCTATTGGTCGATATTTGGGTCGGAAAAATAATCTTAAAATATTAAAATTCTAAAGCGCCCTGCGCTGTTTCGTTTGGCGCGGAACAAAGCAGCCCGTAAAAATAATATGATTCTATCAATATTTTAAATGACTTCTAAGTATTCCTAGTAAGTAGGTTAATATAAGGTTTACTTCAATATTTTTTTCAATTTAATTCCCTGCATAGTCTTAGGGACTCAGCCCGGTCGTCGCCCATGCCCTGTGGTCCGGAGGCATCTGAAGATTTCCGCCACGGCATTCCCTGCCTATGGTAAGACGCGACTAAATGGGGCTTAGATAAAGTCGCGCGGAGAGCAGTGAGGGGCTGCTCACTCCAATTCAAGTGACTTCGAGGTGGACGACAATGCGGGTCGGTCTCCCGCTGTCGTAGACGCCATAAGCGACCTTTAGGGTTTGGGAGCATCTAAGTCCTCTTGTATAGAGAGGGGCCGCAATGCGGCACCGCACAGGCTCGGTTTCGTGCAGCTATCTTAGTGCAACAAGATACCCCGGGGCCGTCCCGTATGCGCCGAAGAAGGCCAACGCGGGTTTTCGTTGGTATGCCGGTGTAGTACACCACATAGGGCTAGGGACTCTGTCCAATGCTCGCTTGGATGATGCTATACTCTCAAGTGTTGACATTGGACTGTAAGCCCGGTGAAACCAACATAACCGTTCCACTGACCCCCGAGTGGTGGTAGCAATAACGCGTTTTCTCCCCTCGCAAAAAAATAAAGCCCGGTCGTCGCCCGACGTTTTCCATCTCTCCGAGCGTTTCAACGACTGATCGTAAAGCACGGTGAACCAAAAATAACCACCCAGCCTCCTGCTAAGAAGGCTGAGCGGTAACAATAAGGCATTTCATCTGTGAAATTAAAAAAAGTGGTGACCTAAAGAAAGGTACACAAAATGTCCCGCATTCAATGTTCAGAAAGTAAGCCTTATTTGTGCCGCCCCTATTTTAAAATATGTCGTATCTAGGCCGCGGCCTATACGGCCAAATTGACAAATCCAACACTGACGCATTTGCCAGCTATTGGCCTCACTAACCATGTTCTAGGGAAGAGGCCAACCCGGCACCCAACGCCGCTGCAGGCACAAAAGTTTAGCGAATATGTGACACCAATGCCGCTTACAAATTAATTATATTCAGAGTAAACGTATTTAAACTGCTGAATGGATGTAGATGAAGCCACACAAAATATAGACCACTCACTACGTCTTCGATTAAACATATACACAGATAGACCTTTAAACTTGGAAAGTGCTTGATAGTACTTTTATTCGAGGTAAGAAATTTTACGGCGCTGCACCGCAACCAAAACATATCAAAATAAAAACTAAATATAAAGCAATAATAAAATAAAACTTTTCTGAAATCATATATTGTAAATAGTATACTGAAGTCCAAAGTGTAGCCATGTATGGTGAGTAGATAAATCTGAATGTTCTATATAAGTCACTAGCTTTCACTTGCGGCTTCACGTGTGCGTTGTTTGATTAGTGATAAATATAAAAAAGAAACTAGCGTTTGTCCTTTCTCGAGGTTCAAGCTTACTCCATACAAAATTTTATTTAAATCTGTTTAGTGATTTAGCCGTGAACATGTAACAGGCAATATTCATATTTATACTATTTCTAGCTATAGCCCCCGGCTCCGCCCGCGTGAATGAGTTTTCCCGGGATAAAAATCCCGCTTAATATTTTCCCGGGATAAAAATTAGCCTATGTGTTAATCCAGGACATAATCTACCCGTGTGCCAAATTTCATCGAAATCCGTTCTGTAGTTTTTGCGTGAAAAGTTATTATGAAATTTATGAAATAATTTATTCGAACCCATAAAATGTTATACATTATTTAGATTCCGTCAATATTAACTCTACCACCAGTTCGGAAAGCAGTTCTCACTAGAGAAGAACGGGCAAGAAACTCTAGTGTTGCTCTTTTCAAAATCAGTTCAAGGTATAAAATACAATGCATTATGTAGAGAAAAAAAAATACAATTCAGTATTTGTTAACTTTTGTTTAGAGCAGTTCATTTATATACTCGCAAACTAGGTAATAAATTTTAAATTCCAACACTAGTGCATAACTATCTCAGGAATCATGTAATAATTTGATCTGAAATGTTCAAGATGTCGCTATTAATCTAAGTTCAAGATATACCCTAATATTATCAGGCTTTTTTATCCTCTATGTATTCTGAAATCTTGTAATAAGCTTTATTACATAACTTTCGCTTAATAGTTGTTTGGAATTTACCAATGTTTAAACACTTAATTTCAGTTGGAACTTTGTTATAAAAATGTATACAGTAACCCTTAAAAGATTTGCTGATTTTTTGGAGCCTTGTTTTATGATTAACTAGATTATTTTTGCTTCTAGTATTTAAGCCATGGATATCGCAAACTTTTGGAAAGTTTTCTATATTATTATGTACGTACATTAAATTAGCGAATATAAATTGTGATGCTACTGTCATTATATTTGTTTCTTTGCATTTTTCTCTTAGAGAACATCTTTTTTTTTTATTTTTATTTTATTATTATAGGTTCACAAAACTGGTAACAACAAACAAACTGTCTTAAAGGTAAACACAAGATGTAGGACTAGTGTATGCAACCTTATATATGTGAACACAGCATGCTTAGTTTAGGATGACATTTTATATAACTACTAACTATCACTTGGGACACAAGTTGTTGCAATTAAGACTACTCGATGGTTTTAAACATTCTGGTCTTAGCCGAAGCCTTCGAACCAAAAAAGATGTCGAACTTATTACAAATTCCATTATAATAAGAGCACATGCGATACAGAGGTGAGTGTTGACCGAGGTTTGACTTATATAAAGGAAGAGCAAATGTTTTACGGTTTTGCAAGCGGCTACTAAGACGGAATAAGTTGAACTTCAAACGTAGGAGCAAGTCTGGACACAAAACAAGACCGTGAATCACTTTGTAGAGGAACATAACGTCAGCAACAGTTCTTCGTTTCTGAAGTGCAGTGAGATTGTAGTGTTTTAAACGATGATCATATGAAGGGAGTTTTTTACAATTAACGTCGTTATAAGCTAACATATGCAAGAAACGCTTTTGAATCCTCTCTATCCTAGCGGAATGCACTTGGTATGACGGGTTCCAGATTGAACTACAGTATTCCAGAATACTTCGAACAAGACAGCAGTATATTATTATAGATAATTTTGGGTCACGAAAGAGTTTCATTTGTCTGCAGACAAAACCAGTTAATTTGGATGATTTGTTTACAATATAGGTAATATGCTGCCTAAAAGATAAAGAGCTGTCTATTATGACCCCAAGATCTCGAATTTGCGATACTTCAGCTAGAGGATTGTCGTTGATATAATAGCATGCCGCTAACGAATTTATTTTCCTGCTAAATTTAATGTGATAGCATTTATCCGCGTTTAATGTCATACCGTTATCCCTGCACCATTCCGTCAACAAAACCAGATCTTTCTGAAGCATGTAAACATCGGCATAGGAAGTTACGGGCCGGTATATTTTTAGGTCATCAGCGTAAAGTTTAAAAGAGGACGTGAGATTAAAAGCCAAGTCGTTTATGAATATCACGAAAAAGAGTGGTCCGAGATGAGAGCCTTGGGGAACACCAGATGGAGTTAACCTCGGTATCGATTTGAAACCACTCATTGACACAAGTTGCGACCTGTTTCTTATGTATGATTCACACCAACGAAGAAGAGAACCGTGGATACCCATCTGCTCCAGCTTGAAAATAAGTATATCATGGTTTACCAGATCAAATGCCTTACAAAAATCAGTGTATATAGCATGCACTTCTCCACCCTTATCTAGAACTTCAATAATGTCTGTAACATAGCCTATTAAGTTAGAAGTGGTGGACCTGCAAGGCAAAAATCCATGCTGGTTGATAGATATTAGGTGTTGTACATGTGCAAAGATCTTCTTTTGGACTATAGATTCAAAGATCTTGCCGGCAGTGGAGAGTAAGGAAATCGGGCGATAATTACTAACATCTTGCACGCTACCCTGTTTATGAATTGGCGTCAGATGTGCAAACTTCCACACAGAAGGAAATGTACCAGCAACGAGAGATTTGTTATAGATGACATGTAATGGTATATACAGTTCATCTGCACATTCTTTAAAAAATATCGGTGGGATAAAATCCGGACCTGATCCTTTATTGCAATCTAGGTTGAGTAAGCACCTATGTATTTCAGATTCCGTAATGTAACAATTACTATAAGACAACGTATGGTAAAGCAGAATATTATTAAAACTAGAAGTTTGCACGTCAGAGGCCCGAGTATAAACTGAGTGAAAATACTCCGAAAACATGTCACAAACAGCCTGACCACCGACAGCTGTTTTGTCGTTGAAAAACATCTCCTGCGGTATATCACTATTGTTACATTTCATTCCCTTACAAAATTTCCAGAAATGCTTAGGATTACGACGCAATAGAGATGAGGCATGCTTTTTGTAATGGTTAAAGGAATCTCTAATCATTACGTCACACCTAGTTCTCAATAGCTCGTAAGTGAACTTATCCATGGCATTTTTGTACACTTTATAGCGATAGTGGTATTTAGCTTTTTCTTTAAGGGCCTTAATAAGGGGACGTGAAAACCAAATTGGATATTTGCTATTACGAGGTTTGTTCAATGGTGCGTGTTTGTTAATTAGATCTCTAAGAATTACATAAAAACGATTAACACAGTCGTCTACACTTAAGTTACCCATAGTTAAACAGGACCAGTCGGTAGAACCTAAATCATTCCGCAAGCAATCATAATTTATTTTTGAAAAATTTAAAAATTGAGTTAATTTAGGCTTAACTGTTTTATGTCGGGAGATATGCAAAGTAACAAGTAATGGAGGATGATGAATATCTGGATTGACTAACGACAATGGAGCAGCACAGACTCTAGTATCATAAGGATGATTAGTCAGTATTAAGTCCAGAATCCTGTGATTAGAATTTAAAACAGGGTTACATTGGTGCAAGTTATTGAATGCCAAGCACTCCGTGAACATGTTCTCATTAGTACCTGCAGTTTGAAGCGGAATTAACATTGAACTATTCGGATCGTGACCTATCGACCAAACAATGTTACCAAAATTAAAATCGCCCAAAACCATCACTACCGCGGTATCAGATAATCTGTTGTTTAGTACGTCTGAAAAATTGTTAGATAAAATCTCCATACATTCATTAGAAGGTGGAGGTGGCACATAAACCCCACAAATGGCCAGTTGCCTGCCTGTTGTCAATGTAATGGTAATCCAGATCATTTCATTAGAAGACTCCCAATTGAGTTTCCTAAGAGCGTTATGCTTCTTAAGGATGGCTATAAGAACACCACCACCATCCTTCTTCCTTGCGTAAGTCGATGTTGTGTTTCTATCCCGCCTAAATACTGCATATCTGTCATCTACTAATTCGCGATCGAAAACTGATTCATTCAGCCATGATTCGGTCAAAACTATAATATCGTACTCATTGCATAGAATATTTGTATATAAGACATCAGTTTTCGTTCTAAGACCTCTTACATTTTGATACAAAATATTATAGTTGAATTTAAAAAAAAAAATACAATGAATAACATGCATTTAAAAAAAAAAAAGAGAATAAAAAGTAAAGAACTAATAACTAATTTAGTAATTTCAAGTAATCCTCGCTCTTGATCCACTTTGGCTCAGTATGAGTGTTTTTTCGTATATGAATACGCCCTCTCCGCACCCACACAAATTCGTAGTTATTTGCCTTAGCAAATGCTCTAACAGCTGCGTGCAGTTTTTTATTGGCCAGAGACAAGTGCTCTTGAACATATATAGGCTGTTTCGTGTTTATGAAACCAAGGTGTGATGCGTTCAATTTGTTCTCGTTTTTGCACATTCTTTTATTAAACGATTTAACAGCTGCTAAAACCTCATCACGATCATGAGGCGAGTGAAATTTGATGACAATGCTTCGTGGACGCTCTGAATCAGAGCTTTGCTTCGCTATGCGATGAAAAGAGTGCAATCGGGAGACAGGAATACCACAAGTCACTGTCTTGAACAGGTTCTCAATTATGGATAACAAATTCTCCTTTTTGTTCTCCGGCACACACTGTATCTCTAAGTTGCAATCGCGGGATTGCTGCTCCATAGTGGCAACTGAGGCAGATATATCTAACAATTTGCTACGAATATCAACGTTCTCCGCAGCGATATCTGATACCTTTTTTTTTATATCTGCATTAAACACAAGTTGGTCATCATGATGTGCTGACAAAAACTGAACGGTGTTGGTAAGTTCGTTGTGGTTCTCTTGCATTATCGAAAACTTGGTGGTGAGATCCGAGATTTCCTTCCTCATACATAATAGGTTTCTGTTGTAATCCTCGAGCTTCTGGTCTTGTGTCCGAAATTGGTTATTCATATCATTGCGGAGAAGTCGGATTTCTGCTATAATAGCACTTAAATCGGAAACAGGCTTGTGATTTACCACTGTCATCTGATCAGAAGACAGTGACGACTCCTGCATTACAATAACATTTTGTGCGTTGGGTGTAATATTCTTGGATGTGGCTGGGCCCCTGCGGACGTTGGAGGAATTTTGTGGATTTGATTTCTTGCGTGTAGTAATATTTAGGGACAAATTTGCAGGTATTTGTGGTTTAGCTGGAGTATTGTCATTGATGGACACTCTCGATGTAGCGCAATAGGGGCAAATCCATTCATTTAAGTCAGAGCAAGTTGCATTTACAATATCTTGGGATACATTACCACAATTGTAACAGTAATTACCATTGCAACGAGAGCATAACATAAATTCTTCAATATTTAAAACTCTGCCACAACCGGCCGCACATATACATTCTGAAGATGTGCTCATTATGTAGTATTACCAAATGCGATGTCACACAATGTTTGCAAACCGCTAATTTGTCGTATACGCTAGATGACTCCGTAGCTCACTTGTACAGCGTCGACAGCCCCACTCCGGCGCGCCTGTGGTCGGCGGTTCGAGACCCGATGCGTCGATGCACAACAACACAAACAAAATTATTTGTGTCCTGCTCTAGATCCGCCCAGTAGGTGGAGCACAGTCATTTAACGCACCGAAGAGTGACAAGGAATCGAAAAAATCGTAATTCGACCAATAAAACAAAAAGTCACTTATTAATCACCAAACAGCAGTCCACAATCGAAAAACGTGTCGCCACTGCGATAGCTAGCCGATAACATCTAGAGCTTAGGGAGTAGATAGATCTTATAGCTCGCTTTTGAAGAACAAATATAGTATTAATGTCAGCAGCACCACCCCACAGCAAAATTCCATAACTCATCAAACTATGAAAGTAAGCAAAATAGACCAATTTCGCTGTTTCAATGTCAGTTAATTGGCGTATCCTGCTCACTGCAAAAACTGCGGCGCTCAGCTTTTTAGCTAGCACAGATATATGAGGACCCCACTGAAGTTTAGATTCCAATGTGATACCCAAGAATTTGGTTGTATCCACAAGGCTCAACTCGTCACTATTTATGAAAATGCTAGCGTTAATTTTTTTGACATTAGGTGTGACGAATTTTATATATTTAGTTTTTTCACTATTTAATAATAAATTGTTAACGCTG
Organism: Sphinx pinastri; assembly: GCA_947568825.1. Classification (NCBI taxonomy): domain Eukaryota; kingdom Metazoa; phylum Arthropoda; class Insecta; order Lepidoptera; family Sphingidae; genus Sphinx; species Sphinx pinastri. The sequence goes on from OX387633.1 coordinate 16,047,915, forward strand.
AACCAATGCACTATTTTTGTATTATTATTATTATTGTATTAATTTACTAATATCGCTATTAAAAAATAGGGGATGATGGAAGAAGGTAGAAAATTTAAGGTTGTATGTATTTTTTAATGCCACATTACAAAAAATAAGGAAAAAAAATGTGTCCGAAAAATAAACATTTTTTTTGGGGTCGGCTACCCTTATCACTTAGGGGGATGAAAAATAGTTAACAACCTATTCTCAGACCTACCAAGTGTGAATATAAAATTTCATCAAATTTTTTATATCAATACTTATAATATTATAAAGCTGAAGAGTTTGTTTGTTTGAACGCGCTAATCTCATGAACTACTGGACCGATTTTGAAAATTCTTTCACTAATAGGAAGCTACATTACTCCTGAGTGCTATAGGCTACTTTTTATCCCGGAAAATCTTTTCCACGCGTGCGGAGCCGCGCGCAATGCTAGTATATGGATATAGTAGGGTTTGACATTCGTAGATCTTTTCTGCTATACAATACGGATAAAGCTAACTAGTTATTATCGATGTCGGCGGCTGCATCGTAGAAGACTATGATTAAATTTCATGGAGATTGACAGATTTAGGATCTCTGTGAGAATCATATTGTAAGCTAATGTCAGAATGAAGGGTTTGTGTCTGCATCAGTGTTCGAATCAGGATCTTTATCAGAGTTTGAGCGTCAGTATGAAAATGAGGATCATTATGAGAGTCAGGGGCCACGTCTGGGTCAGTGATAAAGCTGAAGGTACGGAATCGGGATGGGTATTCGATAACTGGTTAACTATTCGGCAGTGCGCGTCTTAAGCTGGGTTGTTTCATCCTTAGTCAGGTAAAGTTAAGAATCTCATTACACTGGCAAAATGCAAGCAAATTCACAGCGAGGCGAAGACGATGCGCTATCGTCCAATGTAATAAGACAGTTGTCTTTACTTGCTTATGAATGAAAAAGCATGGGCTAAACTTTCTTTACGTGAAAAATATAAGTAATGTGTGGACGACTCAGGCTACCGTCCAAAGCCTCGCTATCCTAGGGACCTCGCAGCTTAGCCTGAGCACGGGCCTCCTCTACTACTGAGAGGGTCAAGACCTTAGTCCACCACGCTGGCCTAGTGCGGGTTGGCGGACTTCACATACCTTCGAAATTCAAAGAACTTCTCAGGTATGCAGGTGTCCTCACGATATTTTCCTTTACCGTTAAAGCGAGCGATAATTCACAAAGAATACACACATAACTTTTTAGAAATGTCAGAGGTGTGTGCCCTTGCGTTTTGAACCTGCGGACATTCGTCTCGGCAATCCGTGCCACTCCCAACTAGGCTATCGATAGGCTTAGCCTTACGGTTTGATAAATTTAAACCTTTCAATAATGTAAGACATTCATTATAAATCAATAAAAGCAGTTAATCTAAGTTAGGATCAAACTTTTTCTTGTGACAATGAATGACGAGACGAGCATGCTGTTCGCCTGATGGTAAGCGATACGACCGCCCATAAACAGCAATACCATCCAGCACCTTGAGTTACAAAGTACTGTGTGGTATGCCACTGCGCTCGTCATCCTGAGACATAAGATGTTAAGTCTCATTATGTCCAGTAGTTACACTGGCTACAATGTCCTTCAAGTCGAAACACAACAGTACATACACACTGCTGCTTGGCAGTAGAAATAGACATTGCGGTGCTACCCACCCAGACGGACACCAGTTACATATGAGAGACCTACCACCAGTGAACTAATCATAAAACAATAAATTCAGTGGAATTTATATGGTAAGCTGGAGAAAAGGGCCTCGCAAATATTCTCTCTCTGTCTCTCGCCTACTAATATTCACTTCGGGTTCTATTTTTTAATTTTTTTATTGGACTTATACATTATTGTAGTTAAAAACTTCAGTAAGTTTATGATAAATACTTTATTTCGAATCAGTTACATAACTTATTAGTTATTTAGTAGCGGTATCCAGTCCTAGGGTTGTAGTTCTGTCCGCCGGCTGCTCTCTGGCTGGCGAGGGGCGGCAAATACGCCTTCTGCACGCCGAAGGAGGCTTGTGTTTGGGCAGGGGCGGGGGCGGGGTAGCGAGCGGGGGCGCGGGACGCGGCGCTCACGGACACCGAGTCCTGAGCGTCGACTGAAGAGAAGCCACTGCCAGCAGGGTAAGCGTAGCCGCTATTTCTCGCTTCCATATCTCCGTACTTAGCAGGAGAGTAAGAGCCTGGAAAAGTTAATTAATTTAACATCTCCACGCATTTATTTCAATCGTTGTATTTGTATAGTGTCAGTCTCACCATCGTCGTAGATGCCGGCGGCCTCGTCACGCTCGTTCTGCTCCAAAGCCCTGAGGATCTCTTCAGGAACGGGGGGAGGGGTGGGGAGGTGCTCGCCCTGCGGCAAGAATCCATTCTGGTCGGCGGTGTATCTAGAAATAATCAGTTTTTCAGTTAAAAATACTACGTGAACCAAGCTATAAACGTTATCTAAATATAGGTACTGATGTCTTTACTTGATAGAGTAGAGTTGTCCATCATCCCCGGTGTATGAGAACCCGCCCTGAGCTTCAACTCCGTTGGTGGCCACTCCGTTCTCTTCAGCGTAGATGCCATTCTCGGTCTCATAAGTGTACGAGTACCGCTCGCCGTCGTTGGAGTTGTCCTGGCGAAGGACAGCAGCGTTCCTCTCTAGAGCAGCTCGGGGGCGCTCGGCGCGGCTGGCGACTTCGTAAGCACTTTGACTGTAGGCGAGAGCGACGTTGCCGGCTGGGCCGAAGGGATTGGATCCGAAGGGGTTCAGTCCTTGCCTGGCGTCCAGGACTGGCGCCTGCAGGATGCCGCCCGAGCCTCCTGAGCTCTGTGCGTGCGGCGGGAGGTAAGTCTTGTCCAGTTTAGCGGCATTGCACACAGCCACCGCGGCGAGTAAGATGAACTGTGAAGAGACGAATCGAGGGTTATTTCCAGTTTGAGATAAATTATGAGAAAAAATGAAAGTCTAAAACAATATTGTTAGTATGTTAGCACACGGATTATTTAAGCAAATAATGATTTAAACATCGGATGAAATCTACTAAGAACCAATTTACGTCGGCACCTTCTCACTTAAAAAAAAGCTAACATGATTTGAAAGTTAACTATTTCTTACTCAATATTACTTCATGATTACCGAGATCAGTATCGGAGCCATGACCGAGCAAAAATGGTGCATCTCAACTTGAGTCATGAACTACTTCTATATAAAATTATTAATGATTGTGTATCACACTTAACAATTACAATGTTAACCAAAATAGTTTGGTGGATGACGCTAGGTCAAAACCCACGGCATGAGCTGACGTAAATTAACAGAAAATGATGGCAAAAGTTCAGTGAGACAAAAACATGTAAGTTTTAGTCCCAACAATAAAACATTTTCTTTCTTTCTTTCTTGACATGATCATAAAATTTCAGCATTTCCAGCTTTCTGCGAGAGAATTGTAAATATTCTGGGAAATGCGATTCAGGAAATGATTTTTTTAAAGCTGAACTGAAACCAAAGGTAGTTCAAAGTAGATTGGTATTTATTTATCTTACCAATTTCATCTTGTTGTGTGTGTGTGTGTGTGGTGTTGAGGAGGTGCTGGTGGAGCTACCTAAGTGCTGCTCGGTGAAGACTGATAAGGTGCAGTAATGAGTACAATATTTATAGCGGAGCAGCGAGTGGTCCAGTTTTGGCGCGTCATGTGTACTGCGCAGGCGCGCGGGGGGTTGCATCATGCAACATGTGCGCGAGATGGACCGCGGCTGATTGTGATGGATGGGTTGATGCACTCGTTTGATTGGCGTTCCAGCAGCGGGTGTGGCTCATATGAGTTCTAATTGATTTTAGTGTAGGATATAGTTTTTTGATGACTCTTTGAATGTTTAAACAGATACTTTCGGAAGCCACTCAAGGTCTTTCGTAAAGTTACGCACATGTTTTGCGAAATTTAGAGGTAATTATTTTGTTTTTATAAAAACACGGCGTATCGACTGTTCATAGAACATAAAAAATCTTTTTTCTTATTTCATTCTCTTTGAGTGGCGGTGTACAATACAAAGGTTAATTGTTGTAATTAAAATAATATCGATTATTATAACTTTTGACTGTAACTTAATGATAATAAGGATGCTAAAGAGTTGATTAACATGTTTTCTGGGATTGCCAACGATGTTGAATAGTTTTTAGGGCTCGCGCATGCGTGAGTCCCTTTAAGTAGGTAAGTACCGTCGCTTTGTGTTCATTCTGCCGCTAAGTAACAATGTGTATGCTAATTTAGTGCACGCGTGTTCTCCTTCGATTTTTTGTTTGTTGACTTTGCTGGTCACATAAAAATTGGCTTGGCGCTGGAGTTGAACTCACGACCGCTCGTTATCGAGTAGATTCATCACCGCTGCGCCATGAAGGCTGTGTCGTACAATATTTTAATGCTTTGCCACAGTGACTCTTCGGAATAATAAGAAACCAATACACCCATTGAAATAAAAAGCCTTTCATATCTACTACAAGATTTAATCGTCAGTTTGTCGCCCAGAAACTGTTGACAACGGTCAACAGTTATGTGTCGGATGGGACGTGCAACCAACATCCTAGATGACACAAAATAACAGCAACGACCTGTTAATATTTCTTTCTATAAAATGAGTTTATTACATATTTTTTTAATTATTGGTAGGTAGTTAGGTTGCATTGCATTTGTCGGTACTTGAATTATAATTTTACTAGCGATTCTGATAATGTGGTATATTTATTTATTTAATTTCGCGTTAGCTATAACTTTTGGACGATGTTCAAGGCAAAACGAACGTACAGTCGACTGTGCGATTTGCCTCATTGCCATAAATACGTGACATCAAAGATTTATATTGATTGTTGCAGTGGTTTAGTGGCAGCGCGCTAAGACTGTTAGCCATCAGGTTAACGCTTTGATTCTGAGGGCGGGAAATCAAAAATATATGTGACTTTTCAATTCGGTAATAACACACTTTTTTTTTTTTCGCGGATAAAGTGACTTATTACTACCGCCCAGCCTTCAAGGGGGGCGACTGAGCGGTTATGTTGGGTTCACCGTGCCTTACGTCCCGGCGTTGAGCCGCCCGGAGAGATGTAACCATCGGACGACCTTTTTTTTTTTTTTGTTTTTTTTTTTTTTGGTTTCGCGGAGAAAGTGCGTTACCACTACCGCCCGGCCTTTATGGGGGGCGACCGAGCGGTTATGTTGGGTTCACCGTGCCTTACGACCCGGCTTTGAACCGCCCGGAGAGATGGAAAACGTCGGGCGACCGCCGGGCCGAGTCCCTAACCTATGTACAACGCACGGCATACCAACCAAAACTCCGCGGTGGCCATCTTCGGCGCATTAGGGACGGCTGTGGGCTTCCTCTGACGGAAGTGTCTAAGTTGTCGTCCGCAGCCGCCCCTGCGCGGTGCTGCCTATTGCGGCCCGTTTCCTGTTGAGATCCTAGTTTTTTCGCGGTTAAAAATACATTGTTGTTACCACCACTGCAGGGTGAGTGGAGCGGTTATTTTTGTTTCACTGATTATACGACCCGATGTTGACACTTGGGAGTACAGCATCATCCGAGCGAGCATTGGGCCGAGTCCCTAACACTACGATGCTGTGTTATGTGCGATGCTGCATTGTGGCTCCTCTCTGTATGAGGGGGCTAAGATGACCCTGAACTCTAAATTACGCCTTTGGCGTCTACGACAGCGGCAGGCTGATCAGCTGCATTGTCACAAAATCGGCACTTTTGTCTACCTTACAACGGTATAGTTGTAAACTTTAATTATGTTCTTATTCCATTGTACACATTATACTATAGCTATGATAAGTCTGCCTTTCTTGGAAGAAAAATTTTGTTAGCAATGATGTGTCTGCAAAGAAATTATATTAGTAATGTTACATCTGGCTAGGTCTTTTCAGAGTCTGTATACGCAGGAGTGCATATTAACTTTGTCTGTAGCAAGTCGCTTTGTTTATAGTAAACACCACCGCTGGCTAATAATTGCTTCACCAGACCTTTCAATTACAATTGGTTACATATTGTGTTAAAGCTGCTATGGCTGCGTGAATATTACTCATATTTTATAATTAATATGAAGTTGATGATCAGTTCTCATATTATTGGGATTTTGTCTGTATTTACCGTTGTGCGGCGTCGCGCAAACGTCAAATTGTTGCCGAGAAAATAACACTCCTATAAAAAATCCAACTAAAAAATAGAAAATAAATTTGAATTAAGAATAGTGTAAATAAGAAAAAAATGTATTTTATTGTAATAAAAGCTTGGGGTGCTTTTCAAGATATTATCAAAATGATATATAATACTTTTACTCATATTATCTGTCAATAAAATATTTATAACTATTGTCACCATGCACCCCACGCTTTACATCAAACCGGGTATCAGTGCGCGAGTCTGAGAACATCCGGACTAGCCAAGTGTCGAGCAATTTTGGATTAGGCTCAAACTAAATAAAAAAAAACACTCCTAATTGGTACTGCATACCGACCGCCTTGGCTGGACCTGGATTTATTCCTTGACTCCCTGACATTGAGTATTAATGCCCTAGCGCCGTATGATCATGTTATCCTTCTCGGTGATTTTAATGTAAACATGTTAGATCCACAAGGCAGCAAAACAAAGCGTCTATTGGAGTTTGTTAATTATGCGGACTTATACAAATAGTGTCTACTCCAACGCATTTCGTTAATGACAGCAGTTCCCTTATTGATGTTATTTGCACTGATGCACGATATAGGGAACTCTGTGTACAACACATTAGTGAATTAGGAAATCATGCATTTATAACGTGCCGTTTAGTATTAAATAAGGATAGCCTGTTAAAAGGCTGGTAGTGTACCGTCCATTTCAGAGCATTGGATATGACCTTTTTGAACGTGACGTTAAGTCGATCCCGTGGGATGTAATATGCAACATACAAGAGGTTAACACAATGTTATCGGTGTTTAATGCCAATTTACTGGGACTATTTATTATCTATTAGACTGCCTCGGTGGCGTAGTTGTATTACGGTACGACTGCAAGGCTGAGGTCTCGGGTTCGATCCCCAGGTCGGGCAAAGTGATATTGGATTTTTCTATTCAGTATCAGCCCGGAGTCTGGAATTTGTGCCCGGTATGGCGATAGGCTCGCCCCCTATCACATCATGGGACGGAATACGCTTGGCGAAAAGTGGGTGCACTAGTTGCGCCTCTGCCTACCCCTTCGGGGATAAAAGGCGTGAGCATGCGTACTGGGACTATTTGATGCTCATGCCGCAATTAGGCGCAGGTACTTTAAAATGTTCCTACACCTTGGATAACATCGACTATAAAATCAATGTGTAGTCTGCGTAACCAAGCCAGAGCTCAATATCGACAAACAAAAAACCATGGACACAAAGCTTATTATCTTCAATTAAAGAATCTGGTTCAAAAATCATTATGTTATGAGAAGGAAGCTTATTTGCTTAGTGGCATAAACTGTATAAAATTAGTAGGGTACAAAGAGATTATGACAAGTTTGCTCACTATAGAACTAGGGTAAAAGAGATGATAGCATCTGAGTATAAGCTACACCTAGACATTATTCAGCGGAATATAACCAAGGACCCTAAACTTTTTTGGCAATATGTGAAATCAAAGAAAGGAACTGTAAATCGCAAAAAAATTACAAGAGATGGTTATATTTTAACAGATTATGAATGTGCAAGTGAGTTTGCTCGATTCTTTCACTCTGTGTATAGCGATCGTCGGGCTAAGCTGGACATAGCTGCAGCGGTCGCGGCAAGCGGTGGGACCAGTGAACGAGTGCATGTCGGCCGACTGGACTTGAAGCAGGTGGAAGAGGCGCTGTCGCGACTCAAGCCTAGGACCTCGGCTGGACCAGATGGCATTCCTGCTTTTATAATAAAAGATTGTAGTGCTGTCCTGGCCGAGCCGCTATTACATCTGTTTAATCAGTGCATTGACGCATCATACTTTCCAATTAGATGGAAAGTTACGCGTGTTGTACCTGTGCCCAAGGGAGAGGCGGGTTCAGACGTCAACGGATACAGACCTGTGGCAGTACTGGCCACACCCGCCAAGGTATTTGAATCCATAATACATCAGTGTATTTTTAAACAGGTATCGCCACTGTTATCCGATGCTCAGCATGGATTTAGACCACATCGCAGCACGACTAGCAATCTTTTAAATTTTATTACTTATGTAATTCCACATGTAGACGCGGGCGAGCAAGTAGATGTTGCTTATTTAGACTTCAAAAAAGCCTTTGACATGGTTGATAACGATATACTGTTGGCTAAATTGGCGTCTGTCGGGTGCACTCCAAAATTACTTAATTTTTTTGTTAGCTACATGGAGGATAGACAACAGTATGTTGACTTTGCTGGTTATAAGTCTGAATTATATTTTACCAGATCGGGAGTAAGTCAGGGGAGTAATTTGGGACCACTGAATTTTATTTTAATGATCAACGACTTGCCGAATGTTGTTAGGGATGCTACCTGTTTGTTGTTTGCGGACGATCTAAAACTGCTTCTTCCTATCAAAGACAAGAGTGACAGTGAGCGGCTGCAGCAAGATATTCAGCGAGTAGTAGAATGGAGTAACAGAAATAAATTATATTTTAATGGATCCAAGTGCTCGGTCATAACATTCAGCCGGAAAAAACGGCCATACCACCACCCCTATGAACTGGACGGTGTATTATTAAATAGGACAGAAACGGTACGAGATCTGGGACTATGCCTTGACACTGAATTAACATTTAGAAACCATGTATTAACTGTTTGTAAAAAATCTTATAGAAGCTTGGGTTTCATGTTGAGGCGCGCAGAAGGATTTACTAATAGTAAAGCTATTATAGCGTTGTACAATGCACTGGTAAGGAGCCAGTTAGAATGCAATGCCGTCATCTGGTCTCCACATGAAATCAAATACAGTCTGATGCTCGAACGGATTCAGAATAAATTTACCAGGTATCTGTACCAGAAGCTTTATGGGGTATATCCATTCTATCCATTAATGTATCCGAACTTGTTTATATTAGGTATGGTAGGCTACGAGGAGTTGGCAAGTAGACGAGAGCTAGCACTGGTAACATATTTATTTAAGTTAATACGTGGCAAAATCGACAACCCGGAGTTACTTCGAGTGGTGATGTTTTCTGTGCCTGACAATTACCTAGGTAGACGGAGGAAGCCGCAGCTGCTGGTTGTTCCGCGTGGTAGGACCAACTTACTTAACAAGGCCCAAATTACACGCGCCTTGCGCACTCTTAATGAAGTTGCCGAAAAAATCGACATATTTTGGTGTACTCTGAGTAATTTTAACAAAATAGCATTAAATACAATTTGTTATGGTAGTTTTAAAGATGAATAATGTAGATTTAGGTATAAGATTAGAGTATAAGTAGTATGTATAAGTAGATCAACACTACTGTATTAGGGCTAACCCTGTAAGAGTAGTTGTTAAGTGGGTAATAAATAAATAAATAAATAAATAAATTTCAATAAACATATTAATGAGAATATACATCATTCCAAGGCCCTATGGAAAAATCTCATATCACATGTTTACCCGTCAAATAAGTTAAATATCCTCCCAGAACATCTATGCGACCCAGATAATATAAACAGGGCTTTTTTGGACATTCCTGGGAACCAGGAGGTGCCCATTTCACAGTTGACGTTTTTTGAATATAACAGGCACGGTCCGTCGACTTTTTCCTTAAAACACGTGGATGAGACAACTGTGTTCAATATTATTAAAAATATTTCGACGAATGCTCAGGGGAGAGATGGTATCACCAAAGATATGATACGTCTGACGCTTCCCGAAACTTTGGCAGCTATAACATATATTGTCAACACCTCAATCAGAAATCACACATTTCCGGATCTGTGGCGTTGTGCAATCGTTAGGCCAATACCCAAAAACAGCAACCCACAGAATTTCAAGGATTTGCGTCCTATAAGCATTCTTCCCTATCTTTCAAAAATACTGGAGCGGGCCGTGTATTCGCAAGTTACAGAGTATCTTGAAATCCATAATATTCTCCCGGATTTCCAGTCAGGTTTTAGACAGGGTCGTGGTACTACTAGCGCCTTATTGGATGTAGTGGGTAACATCCTTGAGGCACGGGATCGGGGCGAGGGGACCATTCTGACACTGCTAGATTTCTCTCGAGCTTTTGATTCTATCAATACCAATTTACTACTATCAAAGTTGCGTTACTATGGGTTCGATATAGACACTGTCAGATGGTTACACAGCTATCTTAGTAATCGCTCGCAGTATGTTGAGATACAGAAAGAGAATGGATCATCTGTATTTTCCTCTCCCAGACCAGTGACTCGAGGTGTCCCGCAGGGATCTATTCTTGGCCCACTATTGTATATTATCTATAGTGCCGACATTACACACTGCTTTATCGAATGTAGATACCATATGTACGCAGATGATATTCAGCTCTATATATCGTTTAAATATGATGAACTAGCATCAGCCGTCAACAAAATCAACAAGGAGCTAGATATGGTAGTGTCGTGGTCAAACTCCAACACACTTGTACTGAACCCCGCTAAGTCCAAATATATAGTCCTGGGAAGCAGTTCGCAAATCAATCGTATATTGTCGGCTGTGCCACGGATACAAATTATGAAAGAGAATATTGAGAGGGTTGAAACTGTACGTAACCTGGGACTAATAATGGACCCGGAACTTCGCTTTGAGCCTCACATAAATAATGTAATTAGGAATTGTTTTTACAGACTCAAGGTGCTGTACCGCTTTAGAAAGTATCTCAATATTAAATTAAGGAAGTTACTTGTAGTTTGGTTTTGTCAAGATTAAATTACTGTGATACGGTGTACGGCCCTTGTTTACTGTCTCGAACGGCTTGTTTGATTCAGCGCGTGCAGAATGCCTGCGCCAGGTTCCGCTTCGATATTCCCAGTCGTAACCATGTCACGCCGTTTTTAAATGACGCTAACTTGATTAAAATGGCAGCACGTAGGGAATTGCATATGGCTACCCTATTATTTGGCATCATAAAAGTAAAAAAACCAAAGTACTTGTACGACAAACTGATTTGGAGACAGGATAACTTCTCATATGGCCCTCGTTCAGCAACAAATCCCCTTGCGATTCCTCATCATCGAAATACAACATTCAGAGGATCTTTTAAATATGCCGCCACTCGGTGTTGGAATAACATTCCTCCGCCATATCGAGCTAAAAATAGTATAAGAACATTCAAAATTAATTTCAAAACACATTTATTACTGGTACAAAAGGGCCTACGTTAAAAAAATGTAGTTAGGAAGACACTTACCTCCTGATTTAAGATAGAATGATATTTGGAATGTTATTTCTGTCTAATTTCACTGGTAGCATCCAATATATATATATATATGTCGGGTAATTCCTTTTTATTAATCCCATTGAGGGTGTCTGAATATATAACGTCGGGTAAGACAAAATAATAATCATGAAAAATACAAGTCGAGATGTAAAACTGGTAGTGGGAGCGACAGTTGGGTGTATAAAAAGGGTGCCTAATCATATGTAGCGACTAGTTCAGTGCAGTTCGATACTAAGTAGTAACTATGGTGGTTTTCATAGCAGTCAGTGCTTAGTAAAGCGGTTACTATGTTAATTCGGGTTGTTACTAGGTGAGTCGATTACTGTTGAGAAGTTTGGTTAAGTAATTGTCTCAATTACCAATGTGTTATAATAAGTAAAGTTAATAGTGAATCCTGACGTGGTATTGTACTCTGAGAACATTTGATAACGTAACAATTGATCAACGAACAATAAATAGTGAGTTGAACAGATAATTCGTTTGTGACTTTTATTATGTGTGCCTACGTATACCTATCGGCCGACGCTGTCTCCGACATCAGAATTGGGATAAACAATCAATGCCCACAGAAATAGATTGTGCTCACTACATATGTACGCTATGTGGAATACATCGTACGATGGACATATTTGACTACCCGCAATTTACGTGAAGAAAGAAATTGCGCTGAGTAATATCTGAATAAGAACTAGACTACAACGTGAATAAAAGTGGACACGTGTGAAACATAGCCATCGCATGTTTATTTCTGACGTCATCTGCTTACGGCTTCAAATGAATAAGGATCTGCGTGTGTACCGCGATCAAACTGTTGTGTACCGCGACCAACTGTTAGTGTTCAAACGTTCCTGTTGGTGTTGAAACGTTCCTGTTGGTACTCGAGCGTTCCTGTTGGTGCTCAAGCGTTCCGGTAGATGTGCTGCCGTATGGTGCGTCGTAGTGGGTGTCCCGGGCAACGTGACTACACGATTGCCTAGTACCGGTTGATGCTAACTGCTGCATCGCGTATCACGTGTGGCTATCTGTGACGACAGATATGATGCTTACTGCAGCGGTAGAGGAAGTCTGGTATCGTATGACCCATAACCCCTGTTTGAGGGTTCTGGTTTCTTTTATTTCTTGGTAACCTTTACAAATATTGAGATCTTGTTTAACAAGGCATGTGCAGACATGGATTAACGACCATTTTGTGGTTATTGTTGGTACAGAGCCGTCCCTAAACTTAAGGACTTGGAGAAAACTACCTGTTGTAGTAAACAATGACTGTACATGGCCTTGGTTGACAAAAATGATCTAGGTGCACAGTGTTCGGTCTGAAGGACTGCTGGCCTTTCTTCGTCAAGGTTTCGGATCGCAACACTGTACTATTTAAAATATTGGATTAAGAGCGAGTCATGCGATAATTTTGAGGTTGCCCTCGTGTTAAGATGACTACTGAATTCCTGCTCAAAGATTGATGCGAGACTTGATTAAAGTCCAGGATAGCGTGAACGGTTTGATGCTGTTGTGATATTTTTGATTGCAGGAACTGAAGATCCTAGCAGGGAGTACTTAATATATTCAGCACTCCGTAAACTGTGACTCCTGAAGAGCCTCTGTGTGATCCTTTGGTGGATCTGACGTTAACTGCAGTGATAGAGGAGGATTTGGTATCGTATCACTCGTAACCCTTGTTTGAGGGTTATGGTTTCCTTTATTTCTCCGTAATCTCCACAAAAGTTGGGATCTCGTTTTACCACGTGGTGGTGACTGGAGATTCTGCCCACACCACTTCGCAGGTGGATTTGCTTGTTGTAGCAATGAGAATGCCGTCCAGATATAATAGCCGTGGTGTTTCACTTTCGAGTACTTACTAGGTTCAAAGATTTTCCGTTAAATGGCAATTTGGGTAAGAAATACTGTACCTACATGGCCCCAATTGGTAAAACCTTTTAATTTCAATAGTTTTGATACCACTATTACACATGCATAGTCTATAGCCGTACTTCCACCAGAGTCTTATATTGTGAGAATGGTGAATACATTACAATCTGTTTGCTATGAGTGGCCTGTGTATCGCGAGACTACAACGTGATCACCCACTGGGCCTAAGGGTCATTGTAGCAAATTTGGTACTGATTGAATCAAGAATAACTGAAATAGTCATTGTAGTAGCATAAGGAGGAATCTTAATCAAAGGTCAGAATAGGCCGAACGGTGTGTTTGTTTTTGTTTTTCTTTGCTTGCAGGAACAAGAGATCTGTGTAGTGTTCCCTGTGCAGAGCAGTGTACTTCGGGCTGTGCGGAGACGCGCGGTCCACGCCGTGCGGGTACGCGCTCCAGGGCGTGCGGATGCGCGCACTCCAGTCTGCGCAAATGCGGAAAGGCGCGGTTCAGGTTGCGCGGACATGGGACTGCGCACTCCACTATATTTGGAGTGGCGCGGATGTCGAGCGTTGGCCTGGCAGGTGCATTTTTCAATGCATATTGGGTGAAGGACATGTGTAACCTACTATGTTAGAGCTGCGCAAGGAAGTCTTTGGACTCTGAGCGGCGCGGAGCGGCGCGCTCCAGGGTGCGCTGCGGAACTGCGCGCTCCTGGAGATGCGGTGCGATGCGGAACTGCGCGCTCCTGGTGGTGTGGTGCGCTGCTGAACTGTGCGCTCCTCGCGTTGCTGAACTACGCGCTCCTGGCGATGCGCACTCGGGTGAGAAGTTGTCATTCTGCCATGTCTCATTATTTTGTTAGTGAGTGTTTTTATAGAGTCTGAAGTTTTTATTTTTCTTGCAAATTTAAAGATTGATCTGAGTACAAAACGCTTGGCAACCGTCTAAGTTTTGTCAGTATGCCGCAGGTTAAGCAATAAACACATTCGTCTACTAATTGTAATTTTAAAATCCTTCTGTTCCCTTGAATTTGTCTGGTTTAGGCCAGGAATGGCCGAGCGATTTGATGCTGCTGCGTATATTTTCTGTTTGCAGACATTGGAAATCGCTGTTGGTGGTGCCGCGTGTGACTTGTCTGGTCCGGTTCGAGGACTGTGTGCATTGCAGCTACTGAGCCACTTCTCGGGGGATATTGCTGCTGATTGTCAATGGCACTAATCTCCGCTTAGATAAGAATTGTTTGCATTGTATACTGTCTTAGTAACTATTTGACAGCTGTATCATGAGAGTTTGTTACCGTCACTTCTTCTCTCTGGCTATGATACTAGGAGGTGATGGAGGAAGGGCGTTTTTGGGGTGCTGTCTATTTTGTAAAAATGTACGTAAGAGAGCGATCACATGTCAGGAGGTCCATGTCACTATACGTGATCTAACTGAGTTTTGAAATTAGATTTGTTACTTAAATTTCTTTTAACTAGGGTGACACTATTGCGAGCTTTTCCTTAACACAGGGTCACAGTGATGACTCTCTTTGCCTGTCGATTTATAGTCAAGGGTATGACTACAGAAATAATTTTAAATTCACGGTGATATTCATTCCTAAGTTTTAATTGAAATTTCGGTTGGGTTCTTGTACTTTAATTGGAATTTTAAATTTTCATTAAGTCGAAGTGTTAAATTTTCATGATTTTATGAAATTTGCATTAGCGAAAAATGCCTGAAGGTTTGAGGTAATCGATAATAGAGCAAAGTAAATGTTGAGCAGAACGATAGTCGACACATTGCTTAGTGCTCGAGGGAGAGACAAGTACGGGAAGCTTGATGTATGCGTATCCTAGTGCGGTTTGTGCTCGGAGGAGGCACACGAATGGGAAACTCGATGTATGCGTGTCCTAGTGAGGAACGCACGATGGAGGCATGTCCCGGAAGCTTAGTGCGTGGTGGCACAAGTAGGTACTGGAACGCACGATGGAGTTGTGTCCCGGGAGAATCGTGCTTGGAGGTACGATGCCCGAGCGTTTAGTGTCTCTTGAATTCGTATAGTAAACTGAGCAGGTAATAAATAGATTTATGTTGTAGATGAACCTTCAGCCATTTTTGTAAACTTTCAACTATATTGTTTTTGAAGAGTGTAGTTAAGTTTGCGTGATATCAAACTTTGTGTCATTCAGAGTAACACACGAGGACGTGTGTATTGTCAGAATGGCCGTGTCGGGTAATTCCTTTTTATTAATCCCATTGAGGGTGTCTGAATATATAACGTCGGATAAGACAAAATAATAATCATGAAAAATACAAGTCGAGATGTAAAACTGGTAGTGGGAGCGACAGTTGGGTGTATAAAAAGGGTGCCTAATCATATGTAGCGACTAGTTCAGTGCAGTTCGATACTAAGTAGTAACTATGGTGGTTTTCATAGCAGTCAGTGCTTAGTAAAGCGGTTACTATGTTAATTCGGGTTGTTACTAGGTGAGTCGATTACTGTTGAGAAGTTTGGTTAAGTAATTGTCTCAATTACCAATGTGTTATAATAAGTAAAGTTAATAGTGAATCCTGACGTGGTATTGTACTCTGAGAACATTTGATAACGTAACAATTGATCAACGAACAATAAATAGTGAGTTGAACAGATAATTCGTTTGTGACTTTTATTATGTGTGCCTACGTATACCTATCGGCCGACGCTGTCTCCGACATATATATATATATAACGGCGCGTGACATTTTTAAATAATGAACATCAGTTGATTTTAGGAGTTATAAATGATTTTGTTATTATTTCTGTCGTTGGTAAATGGTTCTGTTATTATTATTTTATTAAGAGCGGGTAACACCGAATGGAGTTGCGTAGATCATGGCTGGCGAACGTCATGTCATATTTATTTATTTATTTATTTGACACTTTATATACAATGAGTATAAAGGCGGACTTAATGCCGAAGGCATTTTCTACCAGTCAACCTTTGGGTGGTGCAGAGACAAAACAAGGTAGGTGTACACAACGAGAGAAGGGAGTGGACAAAACATAAATATAATAACGACTAATAATATTTATAAATATAAGACTAACATGATACTATAAAATAACAAATATAGAAGAAAAAGCAACAAAACATAATGGTACCAAGCATAAATATAGATATTATATATACATACATACATATATTAAATATATGAGATTAACTGACATGTTGAGAAGATTCTGCCAAGCTATCAAGGAGCAGTCTCCGGACCCTTGTTTTAAAACCAGCGCGTGTAGTGATGGATCTTATTTCGGAAGGGAGCGCGTTCCACAGAAGAATGGACTGAACGTGGAAAGAAGAGTGGATGAAGTCAGAGGTATGTGGAGGACATTTGAGAAGAAGATTATTTGAGGAGCGAAGATTTTTAGTGTGGTTGCCACCGAGGTACTGGAAGTGGAGAGATAGATAGGAAGGTTGAGAAGGAGATTTGAGAAGCGAAAATAGTGTGGAGAGTGCACGCCATTTTCGTCGCTCACGAATTGGTAACCACTTCAGTTGAGAGCGATACATAGACACGTGATCGTATTTGCGAAGATTGAAAATGAATCGAATGCAGTTATTGAGAAGACGGTCGAGTTTATTGAGTTGATCTGCATTTAGGTCCAAAAAGCACACATCACCATAGTCGAATAACGGTAGGATCAAGGCTTGCACGAGCATTGTCTTAGTCTTTGTTGGGAGGAAATTTTTAAAACGGTAGAGAGCACGTAGAGCACCGGTGACCTTCCGACTAACAAAAGTTACCTGAGTCTGCCAGCTCAGGTTGGAGTCGATGTGAATGCCAAGGTTCTTAACAGAGGTGCACCAAGGGATGACGGTTCCGTTAAAAATGACTGCTGGGCAAGTCATTAGGTCCACTCTGCTCATCATCCTCGAGCTGCCTACAACAATGGCTTGACATTTAGTGGGGTTAACAGTGAGTCCGAAACAGTCAGACCAACTTTTAATGTGAGCTAGATCCTTGTTCACCTTATCTATTGCCTCGGACAAACAATCGACTCCGCCCTGAGAATAAATCTGCAGGTCATCGGCATAGAGATGATACGCACACAGAAGGTTTTGGGTAATGAGGTTAATAAATATAGAAAATAACAAAGGAGATAATATGCCGCCTTGAGGGACACCACAACCGATGTCACACCAATTAGATGAGGATCCATCACTGCGCACCGACTGCTGGCGCCCTCGAAGATAAGATGAAAACCATTCAAGTGCCACAGGAGAAACCAAAAGATGGGAGAGGATCGCTAGAAGGATGTCGTGACTGACGGTATTAAAGGCGTTTGAGAAATCAACCAAAGCTAGAACAGTGACTTTAGTATCTTCCATACCCGCCCTAATATCGCCAGTCACTTTAAGGAGCGCGGAAACGGTGCTGTGCCCAGGTCTGAAGCCAGATTGCATAGGGCTCAGGAGGCTATTTAGATGCACATGGTCTGACAACTGCTTGTGTACACAGGCCTCAAGCACCTTGGAGAGGAAAGGAAGGATAGAAATAGGACGAAAATGGTTCACAAGTGAGGGGTTAGGGACTTTGGGGAGTGGAATTATAAAAGCTTTCCGCCACAAGGACGGGAAACAACCTGTATTAAGGGAAACATTAATGATGTGGGTAATGGGAGGGAGAATAAAATCTAAGATGGGAATGAGCATACGACGACTAATGTCATCGCAGCCTGTGGCGTTAGATTTTATAGCCATAATTATCTTTTTGATTTCAACCTGTGACACTGAAGAAAATTTGAAGGGAATAATATTAGGGCTGGGAAGACTAGCTAGAAAATCCAAGGTGCTACGTCTGGTTTGGAGATCAAGCGTAGTTGCAGTGGAGAAATGGCGATTGATGTTATCCAAACCAACGGTAGCTCCCGGGAATTCACGTACTTTTTCCTTACCAATACCGAGAGTTCCTAAGAATTTCCAGATATTGGCTGGAGAAGATGAGGAAATGTTATTGAAAATATGGCGACGCTTAGCGTTACGCACCATCTGGTTACACCGATTTCTCGCAGACTTAAACAGACACCAGTTGGCTTCTGAGCGATCCCTTCTGTAAATACGAAAAGCCCGATCTCTACGCCTCATCGCCATTCGTACACCACGTGTTATCCAAGGTGCAGGAGGACGCTTCAATTTAATTTTTTTAAAGGGAGCATGGACATCACAAAGCGCTTGGACCTTGTCATTAAAAATGTTGACCTTTTCGTCAACTGTAGAGGCTGTCATAAGATCATCCCATTTCAAATTAGCAGCGTCCTCAGTAAGACTGTTCGCATCAATGCGCCCAAAACAACGCACGCGCAATACCTTAGCCGTGGATTTGGGAGGTTTAAGGGAGTAGCAAAGGAAGATGAGGTCATGGTGAGAGAAGGCAGGAGCAGGATATTGGCCATGTAGGGAAACAAGGGATGAGGAAGAGGTGAAAATAAGATCAAGCCAAGTGTCGTTGCCTTCAGCATTGTGGTGAGTGGCTTGTAGTGGCAATACTTGAAGGCCAACAGATTCGAGGATAGCAAGGAGTCTACGGGACCGAGAGGAATGACGGACGAGGAGGTCGGTATTTAAATCGCCCATGATGATGTGGTGGGCGTATTCGGACCCTATAGATTCCAGAACCGATTCGAGACTGGAGAAGTAATCTTGAGAGGGAGGACAGTAGATAACTCCAAGGAGGGCTTTGGCTCCCTGGACCCAAACCTCAAGAAAAAGGAACTCCGCAGAAGCAGAATCAAGAGAAGAGGAAGACGACACAATTTTATAAGGAAAATCGCTGCGAAGGTAAATTGCAACTCCACCCCCCCTCCTGTCGACTCTGTCGCACCGGACCAGAATAAAACCAGGGAGGGGGTATGTGACTGATGAAAGATGAGGTTTGAGCCAGCTTTCCGAAATAAGAACGGCATGGGTATTGGTGTTGTTAAAGGTTTCGTAAAAATCATTGTAATGACTTGGTAAGCTTTGCGCGTTGACATGACACACATTAAAGTTGTGCCCAGTGGCAGTGTTAAATGATTGTCGGAATAGGTCACCAAGCTCAATAATTTCCGAGCAGGAACTATCATCTCCTGACAGAGTTACAGACTCATCTATGGCAGAGTAAAAGGAATCATTATCAGACATAACATAAATAAATAGTTCAAAATAAATAAAATAATAAAACAATTTTCAATATAATGCACGTTTTAGAATGGTGCAGCACTACACAGCTGTAACTGCACCACCCACCAGCAGACCCACACATAATATAGACATCGAGAAAAGTTAAAACTTATAAACATACACTGGAACACAGGTGACACATAGATTCACTACCAAAGAACAATTTAAATAAAAAGAAAAAGAAAATAAAAACAACATCATTCAGTAGTCACTAGATCAACTAACTTTCGGTACGCAAAAAAACATTCATAATAAATAATATATTACCCAAGCAGGAGAATTAAAAAAAAAAACAAAAAACAAAAATGTGATTTCGGAACGATTATTACCTGGCAATCGAATTCATCCATCAAAATGACAGATGTCAGACAAAAATAAATAAATGAGAGGGTACGGTGTTGTGAATATTGTGGTGAATACATTTAACATCCAGGATACTACAACAAACAAACAACAAAGAAAACGAATAACTAAACACGGAGAAGTACCGAAAATTCTAAATTCAGTAATCAAAATTAGAACTACAAACACATTTACATATTCTTATGGAACTTTGGATTCGAATTCGAGTCCGTCGACTTCGCTCCGCTTCTAGTCATCGAGGGAGGACAGTCTGACGATTTAGGATACTTGGTCATCAAGAGATTTAACTCATCAAGAGACGTTACCTTACAACGAACACCGTCTGAAGCCTTGATAATGATCGTCCCATCCTGAGTCCAACAAGCACGCATGCCAAAGTGAAGACGAGCCTTGGAGAATATTTGCTGCCGAGATCTAGTGAGGAACTCCTTTACCGCTATAGATGATCCTTTCAGTTTCGACTTGGCATTCCAAACCAAAGACCGGTGGTCAATGTTCAGGAATCTCACTAAGATTGGCCGATGGTGGTCTTTGTTTGGGGTCCCAATTCTGTGACAGACCGAGATATTAGATGTAGATATGTCCTTCAGGAGCATTATGTTGTTGATGGTATTTGTGACAACAGCTCTACAGTCCTCCTTCGCAGTCTCAGCAATCCCGAGGAAAATTAATGCCTTCCGCCGGTGTCTTGTCTCCATAACATCTATGATATGGGCACATTCAGCAATCTGTTTCCTTAACAGACCAAGCATTTGAAACATCAGCTCTCTGAATGTCCGGAACTCCTCCGCCACACGAGCAACTGTGTCCTTAGCTGGGCCTCCGGATTGCAGTTTTGCCTCAAGTTCCACCATCTTCTTGGAGAAGGACTCTTCAAGCTTATTTTGTGCCATCTGGATATCAACTAGTTGAGCCATAGTGATATGAGTGCAGACAGTTGGTGCAGTTGCAATATGTGAAGGTTTAGCTGGTAGGTGGTGCACAGTAAGATGGCTAGCTTACATACAGTGTTACAAACATATATACTGTATTTAGTGTAAAAACAGTAAAATTAACTAGTCTTAAAGTATTTTTTGATAATTAAATTAGCTGATGAATTTAAACACGACTAGTTTTTTTGCACCTACCGCCCAAAAAAAAAAATTCTTCTTCATATTCTTCATATTCATAAGTCATATTCTTCTTGACTAGTTGACAGCGGTCGTACGTTGTGATTATTCGCAAACCCATTGGCTCTGAATTGTTTCTTATTATTGTACTCCATCTAATTATAACTGCTCAAGTGAATAAATGCCTGTATAATTAAAATAGTGAAAAGTCAACATTGCAGTCTACTTATTTCAACGTTCCATGAAGTTTAATGCCCACCATGGATTCCCGTGCTGACGGGCGCACTAATCAACAACCAGATGCGACGGCGCGGCCTTCCCGACGTCCCGACATATATATATATAATAATAATAATAATCCCTTCCTAGCCGATTTCGGCCACGGCGGCCAATCTCAACGGAGATCAGCCAGGTGCGCAGGAGATATTATAGTGCACAAGTGTGTGCGCAATACACAGGTGCACTCGCTATTCCTTTAACTCTCATAGTCCGGTGAGACGGCAATCCGACATGACCGGAGAGAGATCAGGCGCAGGACCAACGGCTTTACGTGCTTATTATATATATATATAAATATCCAATCTACTGTATTCGGTCGCATAAAATATGTTCAATGATGTGATCTTAGAATAATAAAACAATGCGTACCGGGTATATTGACTTTATACCCTAGGTCTATACCTGTTATCTTCTTCTTTTTCAGTAATTGTTTTATTTACCATAAATTAATTTATTATTATGCGTTGGGTAGCTAATCGTCACGGGTGCGAATGTTTTTGTGATGAAATTCACCCACAGCTACAGACTACCCACTGACACAATTAATAAGAAAAAATTGTAAACTTTGTTTTTGTTCTTGTCTATTTTTATTATTTTCTGGTTTGTGTTAATTATTACTTATTTTTTTTGTTTATGCTTCCAGTTTGTTTACCGACTGGACATCCGTGCGACACTTGGGCTTCTCATTTATCTCATGTATTGCAGCAGCCCATTAATTTAATTGTATGTAAAAAAAAAAAACTTTATAACTGCATTTTGTGCCAATAATAAAACTCTTTTTCTTTCTTCTTTCTATAATATATAATACTTCTACTCATATTATCTGTCAATAAAATATTTATAACTACTGACACCATGCACCCCACGCTTTTTTCGCGCGCGCCCAAAGGAGTCGGTTACAAACATACAAACATACAAGTGAAGCACTAATATAAAGCGTGTAATAACTATAGAAAGAATCTGCCCCGCGCCTATACGTGTGATCTTACTAATATTATATCTTCCTTCTTGTCTTGTATCACTTCTTGCTAATATTATAAATGCGAAATTTTGTAAAAATGTTTAGAGGTTCGTTAAGTAAGCGCAGAAACAATGGAACGGAGTTTGATGAAATTTAGCACACGGATAGACCATGTCATGGATTAACACAGAAGCTACTTTTTAACCCTGTAATTTGCTTCCATGGTATATAATAGATGTGTTTCAATAGATTGTGCTGACGTCTTACATGTGGCGCTATGAATCGTTAAAGAGGTTTATAGACTTTCGTAGCGGAAAAGGCTTTTCACGTGTGTGAAGCCGCGAGCAACACCTAAGCAAAGAAAAAGTATCTGGTTAATATATCGGACTTTATTGCTGTGTCAATATTCTTTCGGTTATCCTTGGACAGCTCCTCATCCCAAAACAATACAAGTCATAGCCAGTAATTACAGGCAACAGAACATGTCACTCGATTCATTTGTCACCTTACACTGCGGGATGCGAAAAGGTCAAGGCGGGATAATTTTTAAATCGTGCATTATCAAAGACAATAATATGAAATTAACAAATAGACACACCTAATAACTTGTGTATATGACAGCGACGATTAAGTTTGTCACGCTGTTTGTCAGTCACGATCACACGTTGGACATAGAGGTTAATTTTTGATGGTATATATTGGGTTGTTTTGAATGAGCTCAGCACATCACGTTTGGTTCCCGCTTTGATAGTGCGACATGGGGAAGTTATTGGTAATATTTTATTTTAGTCAAGTGCTACGCTAAGTTTATATTGGGCGTGGTTTCTGACAGTGTGCAACAAAATGGAAAACAGTAACGAATCATATATGATTTCGCCTAAAATTCTATTTCAACTGAAATTAGGTCTTGAAAATGTCTCTCTTCATTGAATAGATGTATTCGTTTGTTTACAGATTCTTTTAGCCTTGGGCTTTGCTGCGGCTGATAAACTGAACAGGACATACCTTCCACCACCAGATGCCCAGTATTCTGGTGGAAACCCTGAAGATCTACAAATCCCACTGGAATTTCCAAAAGAAGCCTCAGATATTACATCTGTGATGGACGGTGTGCCCGATAATAGTTTACTTAAATCTGGTTATTATATTGGAAGTACCCTTGGACCAAATATTGGACAAAATATTGAGACATCTAGTTTGAAAAGTCCACTAACGTATTTTTCCAATACATCACCAATGATGTCATTGCCATATATTCCCACGACTACCCCGAGTTTTGATTACGAAACAACCAACAACCCCTTGGATATCAGCCAGGACCGCGGTGGGAATGCGCAAGAACAACAGACGAACCAAAACTATCGTAACCCTTTTCAGAATTTCCAATCATTCAGTACCTCTTCTAGATTTAGCGAGAACTCTGTATCAGACAGCCAATATCCTGCTTTATATTATGGTCAATCATTTGACTCCAAATACATCCAACCTGAGGGGAAAAGTGATTTAAGAAACTATCTAAGTCAGAATGGAGAAAAACTTGTATTGCGAGCTAAAATAGATAAAACACAAAGCAAAGCTAACTACGGATATAAGCGAAATAAACCTTTTATGTATGGTCAAGAGGTGTTTGGGACATCAGCAAACAGTCCAGAATACATTACGAAAAGCACCAACTATCTATCAAACGATATTCGACGAAGCCAATACGCCCCAGACGCTAAAATCATGGATAATAATTTTAATTATAATATAAATCAAGTACAAAATAAACAGAATGCTATAGTTCCAACATCGAATTTAGAACTAAAGTCTAATGAAGCTAAACCTAGATCCTTTTTTTTCTCAAAAAAATCTAGACCCCTATCTTCCAGCAATGGACATACTCCGGGCAGAACAGAACCTCGCTTAGAAAGACCTCAAGCAGAATCAGACAGAAATGCAATTACTAATCATTACCATAATAGCATAACTCCTGTCGGATATTCATATAGTTACCATACGTCCAATGGTATAAGTGCTAATGAGAGTGGTACAGCAAACAATGGTGTGAAAGCCCAAGGAGCTTATTCATACACAGGGGATGATGGAAAAGTATACAGGGTAGTGTACACTGCTGATGAGAATGGGTTCCAGCCTCGTGGTGAACATCTTCCACTCTTACCAGTAGCTATACAACGACTCATCGAGAAAGCAGCCAGGGAAAAAGATGTTGATATTATTGATGACGGTGGGTTTTTCTTAGTCATAATATTCTTTTACGAACTAATTATATGACGACTGGTGTAAATAAAATTATAGTTGTGTATTTCAAAACTTTTGTCGAACCATACCACGTTAGCAAAAATATTTTGAGTATAATTACACAGATCGTCTATTCAAATTAAATTGCAATATATATTAGATTTTTAACTTTATTTTTAATTCAGGTTCTTACAACGAAGCCAAGTACGGACACAAGAAATATCAAGGAGCTATGGAGCAATATCATCCAGAATTTCAAGGCTTTACTAACAATGGGAGGAAACAATTTGGTTATTATGCAAGAAAACCATTGAAAAACACTGATAGACCAATATCAACGACTCCAACAATCTCTAGACAAAAATACAATAATAAGAAACAAAGTGCAAATCAAGATAAACAAGCAACAGCTCCCTCGAATCAAGGCAACGGAAATTATAAAAAACCATTAGATATGAGCTTCACTAAATCCATAGTAACACAAAAGACTACTGGAGAAGCTTTGGACAAAGCACAACCTGCTTTTCTTGATGAAACTCAAAGAAGAGAAAATCTAGTAAAGGAAGGTGTGACTCAAAAATCACTACCAACATTCCCTTTTCAACAAGGAGATAGGTCACAAATTAATCCTATTAATTTAGATAAAGCAACTATAGAATATAGTCCCAAGCAATCACCGGGTCTAAATAAAAATATTCCTGAAATAATAGCAAGTTCTCAAGCTTATACGGAACATGATCAAGGAATCTTAGGTGATGAACAAGATGGATACTTTTACACCAAACCACAAAATAAATTTATTGAAAATGCACATAAAGAAAGAACTCCATTTAATAGTGATCAAGAGTTGGAAATTGGGGATGATGATATTATCACAGTAAGTGTTCCTTTACCGAGTACTAATATTCGCTCAAATTACCATTCGACTGAAACTACAAGTCTTTATAACGTGCAAAGTGATGTCAATACAAACCAGGAAGTAAATTCAGAAATTCCTAGCGTTCCTATTTTTACCGTAGACTCAACAACTCCTTTATCATCAGATATTATTGTTCAAACAAACCAGCCTAGTTTAGAGTCTAAAGCTGAAACTGAAACCTTTATCAACCCTGCCAAAGAATCTAGAATTAATGAATATTATAATGATTCGCTACAACCTCAAACACCAACAGTTCAAGATTTGAAGGCTTCTCCAAATATACTAGAAAACGGATACGGGACACTGACCGATGAAAATATTTATGGTACTACTTCTTCTCGAGGATTTTATGGACAGAGCCGAAATTCAAATTTACCGAAAACTGAAGATATTGTTTATGATAAAAACTCGGCAAAAGGCGACGACATCAATATATCTAAGGGAGGAGATATTCGATTAGGTTATTCTGATCCCTTAAAACAAGATGATCAGTTTAATAGAATATTAGGAGCAACATCAAAATACAAAATTATCGGGGAGGATTTCAGTGGACCAACCCGACCTCAAAGCTTCGACATTAAAACCGGCTACCATTACTAATTAGAACACTGTCTTCTGAGAATGCATTTCTAATTAATGTCATCTGTACAAAAGGCTGTCAGTAAAACCTGTGAAATAACTAGTTTTTTTAATCATAAAGAATTTTGGTTTTCAAATGTTCGGGATTTTGGAAAATTTGGCATCTCTCTAGGTTTTGTCTTATCAAAATAATTATATGCCCTAAATGCGGTAATGAATATCGAAATTGTGAATTCAATAAGTATGTTTACGTAAATCGAAAAGGTCCACATAATATATACGTACGCTACGTATAAACATGGATGAGGCAGAGGCGCAATTAGTACACCAGCACTTTGGCGTGTTTGTATAAACGTTTTATGAAGTGATTATTATTTATTATAAGTGTACCCACAATCAATGTGCGTGCTAAAAACTCGCAGTGAGTGTGCTAACCAAAAACGCCCCTCAGCTCGTTTAAAAAACGTCGTGTACGGAGGTAGGTCCTCGCCCTTTTCCAAATTTCAAAGTCACTACAATTCATTCAACAAATTATGAATCAGCGGCATCGCAAATTGTTTCGGTACGCTACATAAAATTTACTGCTGTTCAATGATTTTTTATAGCGCGACGTATCGTTTGGTCATACATGATGGGTTTAACGAGCTTCTGATTGAATTCTTCATGGATAGTAACTATTACTATAACGGTCAATGTCGATGACAGATACAAAGTACACAAGCGATGAATGATGGTCGAAATTTTCCATTCAAATGTTAATAAAATATCCTATGTTTAGAGATTTTGGGTTCACTGGAAATCAGGATGTGCTATATGAACTGTCATGATCTAGACTGCCTCGGTGGCGAATATATACGAATATATTACGATACGACTGCAATGCTGAGGTCTCGGGTTCGATCCCCGGGTCGGGCAAAGTGATATTGGATTTTTCTATTCAGTATCAGCCCGGAGTCTGGCATTTGTGCCCGATATGGCGATAGGATCGCCCTCTATCACATCATGGGACGGAATACGCACGGCGAAAAGTGGGTGCACTCGTTGCGCCTCTGCCTACCCCTTCGGGGATAAAAGGCGTGAGTATGCGTATGATCTGGACTTGAGTTCCAAGTCGGGTACGAACACCCCTGAGATGCGCGGTATTGTAATTGTTCCCGATTTAATAGCGACGGGCTTGCCCCATAATTTAAATACTCAATTCAGGTATTCGAAAAAAGTTTTTTACACTTATGTAAACAAACCAACCACTAAGTTATGGTTTAAGACTATGGCTTTTCTTTTAAAAGCTACTGTATGATACCTAGATAAAAAAAAAAACTTTAAGTTCACAGTTTAACGCTCCATCTAACTTGAAAGCTTGCAAGTAAGTCTCAAGCGATAGCAGTTAGTGCGTGGTTCAAGTTAGTACTTGTGACACTAGATGGCGCGTCCTTCATACTGGTTAACATTGTCAAAAGATTTAACGTCTGAATTACAAATACAGCACCCGTTATTCAAGAGTAGATTATAAAAGGTAATTTTAAAAATTCCATATTTTCGAGTAGTTAGTAAGATTTCGGGTTGTCGATTATAAAACAATGTTATTGGTAAGAAGACTGTCGGGACAGGAATTTAAAAACCCCTCCTTTCGCTATCACCAAATTTGTATGAGAAAGCACTGTGCAAAATATGCCGTGTGTTATGTTAATCAATGTTAAGAATTTTAATTGGTAAAAGATTGCCTATAGTTTCTCCTTAATTAAAAATGGTCTCTACTAGATATACATCTATGTGACATAAATTGATCTTGGTAAATGAATTGAATTTGACATTGGGATATAATTAGTGAGCCGATATAGCGCAGTGAGCAATGGTATGAGAAACGGAAGGTCATAGATTAATATGCGCGGTTATTAATTTGAGGTTCATAATATTAACATACTATTTTTTAAAGTAAATATATATATATATATAGCATTTCTTAACAGTATTTTACAGAAGAGTAAACAGAAGTACAACTCTAGAATTCCCGCAGTTCACCAAAGTTATTTATTATGATGCAATTGCGTGACATTATTTTAAACATTTTAATATTGCTTTTAGATATATGAAGAAAAGACTGATGTTTTAAAAGTGAATTCAAAAGCGTTTAATGTAATTTAGACTTTGATCATCCCTACTCCAAGGTAGACTATTGGCACAACATACATCTTCAAGCATATTTGCAAAATAAAAATAAAATTAATTCACAATTCACCTAAGTTGCATGACAAAGCATTGTTCAAAATTGTATGCTTTTAGCGCAATCGTTTTAGGCCGTTTTTAATGTCAGTCAATTTTAAGAATTTCAATAGGTCAAAGGTTGCTTATAGTTTTTCATCAATTCAACATGGACTTTACAACATCTACGACTATATAACACCTTTACAACCATCGCACCAGGGTAATCTACGCAGAATTAATTTGCCATAATTTTTGCCTACTGGACGTATACCTCTGTGCGGGAAAGTAGTTGCATCTATTGAGTAGAACATCTAAATCACAAATAAACGTTATACATCGAAGCGACGTCGTCACGAGGTCAATTGTTAGTGAAAACATTCCGCTTATAAGCCGCTATTTATATATCCGTGTGGCTCAACTTATAATATTATCATGGTAGAGTTACGCAGTATTCAGTATTATATGAATGTGCTGACTTGAGTAGGGTACTATTGTCTCAAAAGGCGGGAAGTAGCAGTTCTTTTGCATTTGGTATGATAAAGATTGCCTAAGAACTAATAACAGTCTTCCTAAATCTTATTCCTTTCAGCTAACGTTGGCAACGTTTCACTGATTTCTCTGGTATTGATGGTCTTATGGAAACTATATTTTTAGCCGACTTCCTAACACCATGTAATTTGATGAAGCATTTGCAAGCTTCTGGTATAACCATTTCCAGCTCAGCCTGTGTAGTATAGTTAGCGAGATTGATGACGTTTGTTATAGAAGCATAACGCAAATAACATCAAACGACTTCCTTGTCTAATGCAATAAATGTATGAACAAGTGTACTTCACAAAACATCTTTAGTTAAAATATTTTTTACCAATTGTCAATCAGCCGAAAATACGGACGTTTTTAAATCTTTTTTCACATCTGATGAGTAAAAACTAGATCCGTCTGAGGACCTTTGGCGCGGGCTCAAAGTTGAAGGCCGACCTTTTGTTGCCGGATTGCTGTGTTATACATTTTAGGGTACTTGGTGACGAATACAATCTCCGTAGGCCTTCAACGGGCTAAAGTTTATCGTTTTATTTTGAGCTTTAACTCTCAGATGCATCGTAACTTCCTTTTTGTCAAAGAATTTCTGAACGAAACTGTTTCTGGAGGTTAACTGAGACTTGGAGTCCGAATCCGACTACTGTGAGGATCGGAAGTCATTCCACTGAGTTGCTTCTGATGATGCATTGCTCATAAACTTCGATACTATTAATCATTTGCTCTTTATTACGTAGATCATTTGATAAGAAATCGCCCATGCGTTGTAAAACGTTATTGGTGGGTGGGTTGCATTTGGAAAATATGGGAATTATGTTTATTTTGCATTTTTAAACCTCAGTATTGTTCGGAAGGTAATAATAGCAAGGCTTAGATACGTAGATTTTGATGGAACATTCTTGCATAGTCATCATAAAAGGCGTTTACTAGCGGATAATAATTTGAAACAAGACACGTGTCAATACCACGACACACAAAAATGTATATTTTATTTTATTTCTCCAGGGAATCAAAGCTGTAGTTTCTCCAGACGTACGCTGTCACAAATCTGTCAAAAGTTGAAAGGCCCGGTGCCAAGGTGACTAGAATCCATATTAAACATAAACGCCTCGTAATAATTTACGTCCCACTGATTGAAGTCGTTTGGTTTATCACTCATGAAGTTTATACTAGACTGTACCTATGATGTGACAGGTCGCGGCGGTAATTCTATGTAACATATTGGATGGATTCCCCGTGGTTTTGAAACAAGAAATTGCTCAAACTCGCTAAGCAATTCAATTGAAATAATTGGCAGTTTTAGCCCCCGACAAAAAAAGAGGGGTGTTATACTTGTATGAATACGAAATATTGACCACGAATTGTCGCCATTTGTTTTATAGTTGATGCTGTCTGTGCGGCACTTTAGAAGTCACATATTAAGTCTCATAAAGATATCTTGTTTTCTACAAATTCTTTAGGAATAATTATAACGAACTCTTGAAAATTTCCTGTGTAATCTAAATTACCTAATACAGTACCTGATGATGCTTGTTACAAAGTGACCGCGTATTTAAATGACACTTTATATTTAGTACTTAAATGATAATTTTGTTTAACGAGAATATCACAGGTGATCGACAAATGGCCTGATTATTTTCTACAATCATAATCATTATGAATCAAAATTCTTGTTGTGGGAATGTATTTGTCCTAAGCATTGATCTATTAAAAGGGTTTTTCAATATATCAATGGTCCTAAATTATTTTTTAAGTTAAGATGTCGTTGGGTGCTAAACGGCTTGACGCAGAAAGGCTGAAAATAGCGGTAGTTTCAGGTAATACGCCCCGAGCTTCTCACTCAGAGACCCCAAAGTCGTTGTTCATGTTCTAGCTTTTAATTGCATTAGTAAATGATATTTATTTAAAATAAGTCAACTGTTCATAAAAGCGACGATAGTTTAGTTGGGAGTGGAACGGACTGCCGAGACGAATATCCAAAGTTTCAAAACCCAAGGGTGCGCACCTCTAACTTTTCTAAAGTTATGTGTGTATTCTTTGTGAATTATCGCTCGCTTTGACGGTGAAAAGGAAAACATCGTAAGGAAACTTGCATACCTGAGAAGTTCTCTATAACAATTTGGAAGGTGTGTGAAGTCTGCCAACCCGCACTAGGCCAGCGTGGTGGACTAAGGCCTAAACCCTCTCAGTTGTAGAGGAGGCCCGAGCTCAGCAGTGGGCACTATATAATACAGGGCTGGTATGGTGGTATGGTGGTTGGCAACTGTTCATAAAAACCTAATATGTCAGGACTGATAAAACATCATAACGATCACTATTCCAAGTAAATCATCCTACAACTGACGGTTCAACGAACATCGATCCAAATCAATTCTTAAACAAACATGGGGTCCGGAGGTCAAGAGCTCATGCATTATGAAACCTTTGTTCAATAACCATGACATTTATATAAGTATAATGCAGTTCGAACGCGCGTCCCGCAGGCGATGCTCGTGATTTTTTAAGAATCACTCAAATGTGTCAGCTATTGATATTGTGAAGAATGCTGGTCACTCATATCAAAGTGCTATTCTGATATTGACAGTTGATGTCATAACTATTGGTGTAATGTTACGCGTGTCTTTTGCTCTTCAACTTGACATTGACCAAACAATACGGCTGAAATAAAAAAGAAATGATATGTTGATATGTCA
The DNA here is from genome assembly GCA_947568825.1 of Sphinx pinastri. Classification (NCBI taxonomy): domain Eukaryota; kingdom Metazoa; phylum Arthropoda; class Insecta; order Lepidoptera; family Sphingidae; genus Sphinx; species Sphinx pinastri. The sequence goes on from OX387633.1 coordinate 16,079,242, forward strand.
ACTTTATAGTGGCGGAATTGACCTATTAAGTTCTATTTTGCGTTTTAACTTAATAAAATGAAAATTAAGACACAAACAAAAAAGAAAATGGCATTGCATTGATGAAATGTTTTCCTTTGTTGCTAATACGACGAGATCGATTGATCGGTTGATGGTAAGCCTCGTCGAGCTCCATTGATTATTAATACTTATACAGAGTAGACCATTCAATTTTTAGGAAAAGCAACTCATAAGACATTGAGCTTAAACAATAATGCGGAAATCCCCTCCGCTTCCCTGTTCCAAATCCGTACCACAATATATTATAGTAGTTAATGCTCTCTTAATTTGTTTCCTAGCCATCTCGAAACCATATGCAAGAATTTTTGATTGTGTTTATTTTATTATTTACAAGAACACAAATACACATGCCGCCTTTATCCCGAAGTATAGGCAGAGGTGCAACCAGGGCACCCACTTTTCGCTATTTGCTTTTCGTCTCATGATGTGATAGGGAGCGAGCTTATCGCCATATCGAGCACAAATTTTAGACTCCGGACTGATATTGAGCAGAAAAAGCCACTATCATCTTGCTAGATCCGGAATTCGAACCCGGAACCTCAGTATTGCAGTCGTACGGTAATACAACATACATGGCGTAGTTGTATTCAAGTTGTAGTTGTGTTAAAGTTTTTTTTATTATAAATGAGTCCAAACTTTTCGAAATATAGGTCCACGTCCCAATGAGGCGTGCATTTTATTGCTGAGTGCAACAGTGTGGTGCGTGAGCACTTCTCGTGGCGCTGCGAATACTTTCTATGTTTACTAATTCTTCATCGTAATTTTTTCTTTGAAGTATAAAGCACGAACTTCATTTGTGATATTATGAGAAACTTGGAAACCATAGAGATTGCAGAAAAGCTTTAGCTTAGCTTGCCTAATATTTCACCCTCTTTGGAATCAGAATGGGATCTCGTGTCAGGTATATTATATACTGTTAGAATGTGGGCAGCAATAAAAAAGGTTTTTTCATCTATCTATTTAATTCAATAATTAAACCTTACACTAATCACAATATTAACTCATCCACCATATTTAGCCATCTTCAACCATAAAGCAGCACAGATACTTTTCATAGTCATTGCCATTATACTTTATAACAAATGTCATAGACAACAAGCGCGGGAAATACAAAAACACTATTTCAATATATACATCTAAAATTTAAAAACAGGAATTTGCGGATCCAACTCGGATGACGACTATTTAAACATAGAGGTACAATTCATCATACATAGGATGCAAATTTCAATGATCTCACTACACAAAGGTTTGAGGATATAATTGCAATGCTATTCTGATTCATAGTATAACTTATTATTTATTACTGTAAGCTATGTACAGATTTATAGCTCACTAATGATGTAGCACGGTTTAGTGACAGGGTACTTGAATTGTGAGACTCAGATTTCGATTCCTGGTATGAGCATTAAACATTTCTCTTTGAAATATCACACGCATTTCATAGAATTTAAGGGTAGCGTATCGTAGGAAGGTTGCAGGAATTCACTGGATACGAACTGCCTCTAAGACATTAGTCTGGAATTTTTTAGGGCAGGCCTATGTTCAGCAGTCGACTTCCAAATATATTGATGATGAATCGTAGGTTTATTGTTAACACATGTAGGAATTTAAACATGAATGGTTTGAAACATAGATGTACAATGGCTTGTCCTTTATTCATTGACCGTATTCTAAGTTGGTTAATTAGAAACTTGTGCTAGCCGTCACATGGGAAGGAAAATAAGCTCAGCGAACTGTGCGTACACTCATTATCTATAATCCAAGCTTCTTCGCATAATGATGTGAACCTATGTTTTTATGTATGTTGGTTATTCAGGTACGAGGCTTATTATGACAAACATATTGCAAACGCTCTCAATTCAGAATTTTCATCATAACTATATCATATTTACCTTCACCGTAGATAATCTGATGGTATATTTAGACGGCAACAGAAATAAATTACAAATATACCTCACCATACATATAAAGAGCAGAGGAAACGCAGGATTATGACCTGATCGCTGGGCCATTAATTCCACACCGTCTCGCTGTTCACTCTAATTCCTGGAAATTTATGATTCATTTCTTCTGCGTGTACGCAGTTCGTCCGATAGTATTATTAACTTTGCTACATAAATGGTACTCCAATTACAATGGTACAGTAAAAATACATAAGTATACCAGAGAATTTTGTTAATTGGATCTTAGTCATTCGTCATCATAATGAAATATATGACAATACAATGGAAGTAATAAAATAATATTTAAACACTTCATACGAAAATATACATTACTTAGAAAGAGGAGGCCGATGGCTGGCACATGCGTCGTACTCGTGAACGGGTGCTGCTTGTGTGGACTGGTCTGCCCTTTTCGCTTACTATATCTAAGTATTAGGGGTATATCTAGAACTTAGATTAATAACGACATCTTGAAAAACTTCAGATCAAATTATTACATGATTCCTGAGACAGTTATGCACTCGTGTTGGAATTTAACATTTATTACCTATTTTGCGAGTATATAAATGAACTGCTCTAAACAAATGTAAACAAATACTGAATTGTATTTTTTTTTTCACTATATCATGCATTGTATTTTATACCTTGAACTGATTTTGAAAAGAGCAACACTAGAGTTTCTTGCCCGTTCTTCTCTAGTGAGAACTGCTTTCCGAACTGATGGTAGACTTAATATTGACGGAATCTGAATAATGTTTAATATTTTATGGGTTCGAATAAATTATTTAATTACTTTTCATTTCAAGAAATAAAAAGAATATACATACAACGCCATACTAAAAAACGTATCAATGTATGACAATATAAACACGTGGATTTGGGTCAATAATATTTTTTTTATGTAGTATAAAATATCGCAAGCAAATAATAATATATGCAATAATCAATCTTGACTTTTAAAATTCATACAGTTTATGATAAACAAATACCATCCTAATCATAAACTACATATTTCATGCGCAAATCAGTAAGAATAATTTGCTGCCAAGCGGTGCGGCCTGTAAAGCTCAGTTAGACAATAGAAATGTGTTTTGCGCAAGCCGGCGTGGCGGTGCGGTGCAGTGGCGCGGTGCGGCGGTCGTGCGCGATCCGACTCCATCATTTTTGCCCGCGGTTGCGAGCATGCATTTGATCTGTACAGACGGGAGATTCTGGTAACGTAATTTTGAGTATTTTGATCATGTTGATGATGTGCTGGCAAAGTTAAGGCACTGTAGCTGATATGTGTGTCTGAATATATTGTTTAAAAAGAGATTTGTGTGAATGCGACTCGCTGAAACAGTCACTTTATTTTCATTACGTAAATATTAAAAATAAGACGGATAAACGACTTGATAAAGGTCACAGGAACACGCTGAATACAGGCCGCTTTTGACAGGTCCGTCTGAAAATATATAGGGGAGGCCTATGTTCAGTAGTGGATTTCATGTGGATGATGATGATCATGAAGAAATATTGGGGTTTACGCCGACAATGCCATACCATACCAGCCCTGTATAATATTATACTGCCCACTGCTAAGAAGTGGCAGTGGGCAGGGCACATAGTTCGAAGAACTGACGGCAGATGGGGCAAAAAAGTTCTCGAGTGGAGACCACGTACTGGCAAGCGCAGCGTCGGCCGTCCACCTGCAAGGTGAACAGACGACTTGATAAAGGTCGCAGGAACACGCTGGATGCAGGCCGTTTTTGACAGGGCCGTCTGGAAATCTTTGGGGGAGTTCAGTCATGTGGCTGATGATGATGATGACTGCTGAGAGCCTCCTCTACAACTGAGAGAGTTTAAGCTTTAGTCCACCACGCTGGCCTACTGCGGGTTGGCACACTTCACATACCTTCCAAATTCTCATAGAGAACTTCTCAGGTTTGCAGGTTTCCTTACGATGACGCCGACAATTAAAAGGCTCAATTCGTATCTGACACACAGGCCAGCATAAATGTGTCAATTGGCGAGGGTAAACATCTCTCGTTAGGCGACACTCTCTCTGGACTCTCCTCCACGCACCAAGAGGTGCAGTGGCGTCACTTTGTTGTGCCTGTATTAAAAAGGCTATTTGTGTTAGTGTATTCATTTTTGTTTTTTGTTTCTTCCATCACACCACAACTTGCCCTGCCGAATTTACTAGTACTTTGCAATCCGTTTTAGTTATCATTATTACTGAATAGTTGTAGCGCTTACCAAGACTAAGTCGCAATTATTTTATAACAGTAAGTCGCCGCACAATCGCACGTGTGCAAAGGCCACCATCGAGGAATTTTCTATGGATCGATGCATTACTATTGCAAAACGTTTAACGCGTTTATATTTCCTCTCTAGAACACAAGCAGAACAGTTAGCTACACATCATTTATAGTTCGTTATTGTTTTATATAAGAAAGAGAGCGAACATACATCCTTGGAATATTTTACTGTTATATATTCAAGCTTCAAAGTTGAACAGCGCGCTGAAAGTTCATTTCACATAAAATGGGGCTTAAAATGAAACTACTTCTGGTCCAGTGGCAGCGACTATAGGATGTGAAACACAAGATAAATTTAGAAGTCAGGCAACAATTGTGTGAAAACATTAAAAAAGTACCCCTATATTTTCCAAGACTAGAATAAGTGTATGTGGGTGGAATTATATGTATTCACCAAATCCATCCAGGTAGTTCGATATACACCCAGCTAAAATTTCGCTGACTTATCGCGGTATAATCATAGTTACAGTATCTTTATGGTCATCGCTAAAATGTTGCAGATATCTTATATGGTGTATTTATTATTCATGTTGCAATAGATTTTACTCTTAAGTTTTTATGACCGGAGCCATCGAACTATAACACTAAGGACGCTTTCGTAAGCGCTAAAAGCGCAGCAATATAACGCTTGGGTGCCCCATAAAGATCATAATATTTGTATTGACACCAAATTCTAAATGCACGTTTGTTGGTTTAAGAAAATCCTTTAAGGTATTGCAAGATTAGATAATTCCGATTTTGATCAATCAGGAAAATGAATATCTGACTATATACCTATTGTACTGAAACTGCCATTATATTTTCATGGATAATGTAATTATTATAAATAAAACTACAGGTTCAGATACAATACTACTCACTTTATATGTCGGTAAATTCTTTACTGAACAACATACAATATAGAGAAAGATGGTGGCATGCTGCTACAATAAAATTATATTTTATGTAAATGGAGTTCCTCAGAACGAGGTTTACAGCAAACGAAAGGATCAGAGAAGAGGGTGGAGCGGGGGGGGGGGGGTATTTTGGGGAAGTGTGGAAGCACTAGTTGTGACGACTCGTCTTGGATTAAAATGTATTTTTTTAAATTTCGTCTATTTATATTGAGTCGAGGAGAGTTTAAACGTTTCCCATGAAATTCAACCGTGACGCACAAACAAGCATTATGTAAGTTCTCGTGTGTTCAATTGCACTTTTTAGTGCCGACCTTTCGTCCGCGGAACATCTTTACAAATATGCCTAGTTAGTCCAAATTAGGGGCAATTGATGGTATCGATAGGTCGCTGCCAATAGATACGCTTAAGACAGTGATCAAGCACAAATGTTGGATATATGGTTGCACCCAGTAATATTGGAGTGAAATCTAAATATAGATGTACTTTATTGCTTCATTAGTTTTGTGGTATTTTACCGATAGTTTGGAGTCCCAGGCATATCGGAATATGTGCATATTTTGGTTTGTATACACCTGAGTTCCTGGGATTATTTGTGTCCAATGTACTCATATCAAATTACGGAAGCCATAATATATACACTTATGTGAGCTCTATCTTATTTTGGAGAGTAACTAAAATGTACTCCGTTTAGTTAGTAATTTTCAAATTTCAAAGACTGGATTTAAACATTAATATAATATCAATAAGGCAGAGATATTGCTTCTATATTGTCGTGAACTATAATTTCTTTGTTCTTCTAACAATGGATAATAGAGCAATAGAACACATTTTAGTGTGACCTTTAATTTTAATGTTGATATATTAAAAAAAATAAACCTTCTGGTTTGCGGTTTACAGAATAATTGAAGACAGACACAAAAAAAAACACGTTAAGTTTGAATTTTAACACTAATTGATTTAAAATCACTCACATGCGAAATATGCGTGAGTACGTACAACCGATACTTGTACCCTCAAATAGCAGTTTGCAAACAACGTTCTATCAGGTTTAAATAACGTTGTCGCTATAAACATGCGGTATAACAATATATGGTTATTTAGGATGGCGAGCGCAGTTGGGTGCAGAACTTTATAACAAGCGGATTATTAAAGTTTGCGAGTTGTTCCTGCCCTCACACCTATCACTGAAACTCCTGTAAACTAGGATTGGCATTGGCACGCATTTTATGACATCAAGTGATCAAACACGGCGAGCTCTGGGAACACTATAATAAAAAAAAAAAAAAAAAAAAAACTAATTATTTTTATCTTGCAACAAAATTAATCAAATAGAAAGATAAGAAGGAGTTGGAAATATTTTTTCACATTATATAACTTTTAGTAAAGTAGCTTTCTAATACGCTAATTAAGAAAGGAACGCTAAGGAACTGGATCTGCCAAGTATGTATGCATCTCACACCACATGAGATGACATATTGTGGGTATTAAAAGAAATTTATTACTATCGAAGATATTTATGCCATTCACATGTTGACCACAACGCGGATGGCCTATGGATAGAATCTTAATTATTGAGATCAGTTACGCTATGTATTTATAGTGATTGTTTTTTTTTTTTTTTTTTTTTTTATGGCATTCAATGTCGAGGCGAGCATGCCGTTCGCCTGATGGTAAGCGATACGACCACCCATAAACAGTAGCAACACCATCCAGCACCTTGAGTTACGGAGTACTGTGTGGCATTCCACTGCGCTCGTCATCCTGAGACATAAGATGTTAAGTCTCACTATGTCCTGTAGTTACACTGGCTACAATGTCCTTCAAACCGAAACACAACAGTGCATGCACACTGTTGCTTGGCGGTAGAATTAGACATTGCGGTGGTACCCACCCAGACGGCCTCTTTATGGCTCTTTATATAGTTGGTTCTAAGCTTTAAATTATGAGCCTGTTGAAGTCTTTTATTCGGACTCTCCCTCGGTCAATCAAAATATTATTATGTACTAGCGTTTGCCCGCGGCTCCGCCCGCGTTTAAAAGTTTTTCCGGGATAAAAGTCCCGTTATATATTTTCCCGGGATAAAAAGTAGCTTATGTGTTAACCCAGGACATGAACTACCCTTGTGCCAAATTTCGTCGAAATCCGTTCGGAAGTTTTTGCGTGAAAGAGTAACAAACATACATCCATTCTTAGAAACTTTTGCGTATATAATATTAGTAGGATGTAGAGACGTTTCGATTCGTCTTGTCTTATTGGAAGCAAGTGCTAGTTGTATTTAAACTTTATGATAAAAATATTTACAACTTATTCGGGTGTAGTGCAACTGTTTGACAGGAACTCACGGCTAACGGGCATATTATATATGCAACTGGACGATCGTACATTGTGAAAAAGCACTATAGATTTAGGCCGCGGTCGTCTATAAAACAAGTATAAGTTATCGGGATCGATCGCTACAGCAGCACGGCAAAGATAAAGTGTGTCAGACGAGAGATGATTATAATCCCTTGCTAGGCAACTCAATGGTGCTGGCCTGCTTGAAACCGGATATACACAGAAAATCCCGGAACGTGATATGCACGTGTGTTACTATGGCGGGTTTTACACTTTGTGTAAAGTGGCCGCTATCCGACCGGATACAAATGATACACCAGGTGTGTCACGGATCAAAACTGCGAAGTGATTTAACCAAAGTAACATCATCTTACGTTGCTTAATTTGTAAGAACTATCAGGTGCAATACAGTCACAGCATAAGAAGCTAGTGTTCAAGTACATTCATAGAATATGTTCGCGGATGCCGGCGTGCGTCAAATATTAATGGGATAACTCGCTGCATGATAATTACAAATGAGTCTGGATTTAATTAGATGACGCATTTTCTACTTTGATGTACTACAATCATGACATAAAATGGCATTAGGCAGTGTTATTTTCGAGAATTATGATGTCTGACATTTCACGATGACGAGTGCAGTGTTTTGCTATGCAGCCATGCCGCCTCAGACAAGCGAATTTCGTTCAGTTGGATGTAGATGAAAAAATATACTGGATATCATAATAATATATAAGTAACTAGGTGTTCTTGGCTCCACCCACGTGAAAAGCCTTTTTCGCTACAAAAGTCCGTAAAACACAGTACGACGCCAGTGCCATCTACTTAAAGAATCAGATTAAAAATATCCATTATTTCCCACAGGAGCAAATTACCGGGATAAAAAATAGCCTATGTGTTAATCCAGGACATGATCTACCCGTGTGCCAAATTTCATCATGATCCAATCATCAAAAATTTTAGTAAGATGTATGATTTTTAAAAATGAAAGTTCTTATTGTGTATTGCAGGTCTTAAGATTGCATGTAATGATTGTATAATAATTGTCTCTTAACTAGAATACCAATCTAATTATGAGCAATCCACATCAACAGCATATTTTTCTACCGACCGGCCGACTGTGCTCTCTTAATTACTGGCATGTAATTAATTAAACGTAGAATCTGTATAAGGTACTTACTACATACGGTGGACGTACATTGTGCTCCCTATGGGCTTAATTATATACAATGAGGACAGTTTACAAGTAAATGGTTTGTTATCGAGCGACGACCGGGTGAGTGACGAAGATCAGGGTCAGTAACTCGCCCTTGGACTTGCCTGTTTGGATTATATAATGATTACATTTATTGGCCGTAATGAGTCAGTATTGCTAGCCTTAAGTCACAGTAAGGCAGGAGGCACAATTCTGCTGACGTTCGCAGGAATGTCTTCTATTTGTAGACATACTTTTCTGCCTGTATTTATTTATTAGGTTCAGTAATAGACTAAAGACTACTTCTATACACAAAAAATCTATTTATAAAAACGGTAATAATGCATGGAAATCTGAATGATTGGTCTATGTTAGGGAAAAATATAATAATATATTATCTAAAGGAAATATGAGTGTTTAGTTAGTTATTCAGAGTCGTTTTATCTTGATCCTTTAATTATATCGCTCGGAGCAATTTCAACGGCATCCATAATTAAGCAAAGAGCTCATCTTTATGCAAAGCCTTCAATCGTCATTTATACCAAAAACTATTTAGTGTAGTCAAATAAATCCGTGCGATGTACGGGCGGCAGTAAATCAGTGCAAGTGAACACTTAATAAAATGTATAATGTTCCATCAAATGCCACCTTCGAGGCTCAAACTAAATAATTAGATTTTATTTAGGGTTGTCGGCTATTCGTCCTACATTTAAATACATGAATGGACGTATTATGCATGCTATAGGAAATGTACGCATTGTGAAAAAGGAACAGAGATTTGTTTCTAATACCCGCTGGGGTCTGGCGGTGTAAGTTTGTCATCATTTACATTATCTTTTTACGGAGTATTTTGACTAAATTATACTTAGTATATTTGCCAGTATTATCACTTCGTGTCAGAAAAGGGGATAGCAAAGTTATCGAACCGATTAGTAATCATTAGGGTATTAAAAGTCCTGGATTGCAAAGTTACAAAGTTAGCAAGCTTATTTGCTATTTATTGCGTGCACACCAGCTCGGTTTTTGGTTAGTGACGAGAGCGTGGACTGTGGAGGGCCCGCGTAGGTGCAGGAATCCGTTTGCATGGTCGCGGGGTGTGCGCACACGCCGCGCCGCATCAGCACCTACTGCCCGGGCGGTCACACTTAAAATAGTCACAAATGTAGCTTTCCCAGGATTTCCAAACCATAAATAAAGAGTAATTGAGGCAACCCTACTTCCGTTAACAAACGTGCCTTCAAAACGTGTTGGGAGCGTTTACCGAAGCGGTCTCATTGCACAGACATTACGGAATCGGCTTTATGAAACATAATTTATATATATTAAAATTGTTGCTCTTTATTGAGGATTACATTACGGATCTTCACGCCCCCTCATTTTGTAAGATGGACAGTAAGGCTCGGTGAGGCTGCTCACTGACGGTCAAAGTGCGGGGTGTTTGGACAGCGCGTAATAAACAATGATATATGATGATATAGTATCATGCTAGAACGTCAGCTGTTATACACATATACCTTTTAAAACTAGGGAAATGTATTTTTAAGGTAAGACACGGCAAATTTTAGGAAGGAATTTATGGCACAGATCATTATACTTTTGACAGTACCCCAGGTAACAGTATTTCTATTGTAACAGTTGACAAACGAGCACAGCTCATCGACTTGATCTCGACTACCAATAAATATCCATCTTACAGAGTGTTATAAAGAGTTATGAAGAACTAGGTTTTGCTGTTGTTTAATTTCTATCGATTAAGTCATAAGTAGCATTTATGTGCCTTTAAGTATTAATATTGTGTACTTTAATCTTATTAAATGTGGTTAAGTCTTTCTTAAGGCCATCGTAGTCGGATTTTGAGTAATTAAATTTAACACTTATCGTTCATTTACTATTTACTTTACTATGCGATATGCCTTATCCACGGAGTCAATACAAATAGTAGTTTTTAAATTGAAATGAAAGTACGTCTTATTTTGTTATACATTGCCACAATTGTTCTGTACTTTACATGCAATGTCTACTGTATTGAAATATTATTACTCAATTTAAAGTATTGCTCATCTTCTATTGGATAATGCAAAATAGAAATAAAATGGCTATATAATATGGGCGGCAAAAAGCTATTGCAAATAACGAATGTGGAGCCTCTAGTGTTAAGATACGGGGGCGTGTTACATTATGTCATATCTAAAAATCACCATTTTGATCTAATGGTGTACTTAGGTTGTGAGTCATGAGGACTTACATTCGATTCCTAGGTCGGGAAAAGAGGTTTAGTTTACTTTTCGGTTTAAAAAAAAAAACAATAAATTTTCCCGGTGTTGAAATTTATACTTGACATTGGGATAGATTAAGGGATGGATCAGTGAAATGTGAGTGCGCTGTTTACCTCTATTTGACCCTTCGGAGACGAAATCGTAATTTATGTATGTACCTTTTAAAATCGCCCAAACATTGGTAGAGTCTTGTAATAAGACAGTGCTAATGGATTAATATAACGCCGTCTCTCTGTATTTTATTTTAATTATTTTTGGGAAACTTACAGCTAGTACAATTCATAGTAAATGATACATGCAAAGAAGGCCAATTACAAGTTTCCACTACTAAATTACACAATGCAAAATAAAAAATACTGCGCTCGACAAGCAATTAAATAGAAGTAAAATTATGACTGATTAAGGGCTCTAACGTTTAAACCGTAACAAAACCTTTAGGAAATTTGATGGAATTAACACCGTCTGCACTGAACTAGACAAACCGACTATCCAGACATACCCATATACCAGAGACCTACTAAACGGATAGTGATTGGATACACAATTTTCGCATAATATTAACTTGCGGATCCATAAACAGCACGCAACTTAATACTATTAATATTATATTTAATATTGTATGATTTCATCGCGCCATCTTTAGAGCCTGTAATCACAATTCATACATCTTGATACCCATAAAAACCGACCTCGATGTTTTGCATTCATTAGAAATAAATCTGTTCCTAAAATTACAAGTATTAGAACGAGCTTGTTTACTCGTAAACGAGATCGGAACGGCCTTCGCGGTTTATGTTCAGGTAAAACTTTAAAACTAGCTTTATGGAGATCAAGTATTGCTCATATTAAAGTGCGAAGTTCGTGAATTATTTAAGTGTGTAGATTTTTGTTAGAGACTTAAATGTAAGAATGGATTTTCATGAAATTTGCCATATAATAATAATAATAATAAAATTAAAGAAAAAACTCCATATTAAAAATACTCACCTCAAACCATACTAGATTCAGATAATTACAGAATGTATTGGGACAGGACTATTATGACAGACAAAACAGTTCACTATAACAGAACGATTCACGATAAAAAGAACAGTTCTGTATACCTCATAGATATCGCCGTACCAAATACCCACATTTTACAAACTACATATACAGAAAAACTAGCCAAGTACACTGACTTGGCTATTGAACTTAAAACGCAGTGGCGAGTGGACGCTGTCCGTACGGTACCCATCATTATTTCATCTACAGGGATTGTCCCTAAATCCATACACAACAGTCTCAAGACCTAACAAATCCATCCACTTACATACATCCTCATTCAGAAAGCTGTCATACTTAATACTTTCCGGCTTGTCCGGAAATTTTTATCTATCAACACCTAACAACATGAGCATATTATTCATTCACCCGTCATTTCCATTTTGGCCCAAAGCCCGCGGAATTACGTAATTTCGCCATTATACGGTGGAAATAGTTTTAAATAAAAATAATAATAAATTTTATTTGCATTATCTTAACCTAGGTGTATTTTATCTTTATTGGAGCACTCCTTTTAAGTATGGCAATACCTGTGTTAGGAGGCCCCGCTCTTCCAAAAATGCAATTAAATATAGGTAAAATAATACAAAATCAAAACTAAACAAAAGAAAACAATTATAATTACCATTTAAAACCTAAAGGTACAATATTGATAAGTTTATTTTGTATGTTGTGTGTGTGTATAATATAAATAAATAATATAAATTAGTACTCTACGTAATGGGTGGCAAATGGTGACGAGCGCAATATGATGTTATGAAATATCTTGTAATATAGTTTTGGGTGGTATTACTACCGTTCATAAGTAAGCTTTATTTGAATAGCTAACTACTCTAGTCATGCAGAACTCCTACCAGAAAAAAAATATTGAAGGTCGTTGAAGTCTTTTGTAAGGAGAAATTCAAGAGAGATATTTAATTCATTTATCGATACGGAAGTATTATAAAATTGGAAAATTTGTAAAAGATCACCTTAAACCTACTGAAAAATTCTATAAATTATATCATCAATAGAAATTACACAAGCCTCGCGTAATATTGGCTATTTATATTAATTTGAATTTATAGCAGCAAAAGACATCAACGCGAGCAGTTCATTGTGCAAAAGCTATCCTACTATATTATTTTTTTTTTTTTTTTTTTTTTTATTATGTAATTCACAAAACTGATGTTCAATCATGCATGCTACAAGTAAAAGCTATGAACAGTACAATAATTTTGTTGACATCTACTAGAAGTGAATCCGACATGCACTAGGTATTCTTTGTAAGACACTTAGATAAAAATATTAATGAAAATAGTGATTAAATTATACTCTAAAATAATAAACCTTTGTAAATATTTCGAAAAATTATAACTAAAATAAAATATGTTTTGTCCCTAAGTAACTAATTCATTAAGTCTAGACCTTGTTGAGGCTACAGAACCAGTGAAGATATCAATATCATTACGAATGTTATTGGCAAATGAAAGCATGCGAGAAACGGGTGAAAAATAACCTAAGTTTGTTCGGCTGTGCGGCAGAACAAACGTTTTTCTATTTATCAGACGGCTGCTAGTGCGTGGAATGCAGATTCCCACTTTCACCAAAAGTTCAGGGGAATCGATTAATCCGTTAATTAATTTGAACATATAAATAATATCTAAAATTTTCCTACGGGTACTTAAAGGCTTCATTTTATAGTGATTCAACCGTGATTCATACGAGGTAAAAATTTGACATCTATTTTCTGTGTAACATAATTGGTATAAAAACCTTTTTTGAACACGCTCAATGCGGTCTGCGTGTACCTGATAAAACGGGTTCCATACCGTACTACAATATTCCAGTATACTGCGTATAATGCTGTTATAAAGGGTAATTGTGAGATGCGGTTCTTTAAAAATTTTCATTTCTCTGACGATGAATCCTGATAATTTTGATGCTCGTTTAATGATTTGATCATAGTGACTCCTAAAACTTAATTTGCTATCCACTAAAATACCGAGGTCTCTAACGGTTTGGACCTCTTGAAGCGGGATGTTGTTTACTAAGTAGGAAGTGCTATGCGGATTACTTTTCCTAGTAAATTTGATAAAATAACATTTATTTTGATTTAGTGTCATGCTATTCTTTGTGCACCAAGCACTAACAGCATCTATGTCTAGCTGAAGTTGGATCATGTCTTGTGTGCTGTTAATAGTTCTATACATTTTCAAATCGTCCGCAAAAAGTTTATATTTTGAGTTAATAATTCTGCCTAAATCATTAATAAAGACTATAAAAAATAATGGCCCTAGGTGAGACCCTTGAGGGACCCCGGATGGTATAAAGTATTGTTTGGACTTGAAGCCCTTAACATACACAAGCTGCGAGCGGTTTTTCAAATACGATTCGCACCATCGCAACAGAGACCCATGAACACCCATAGCTTCCAGTTTAGCAATTAGTAAATTATGATCAACCAGATCGAAAGCCTTCTTAAAATCTGCATATATTGCATGCACGTCTTTACCGCTATCCATAGCAGACGATATATAAGAGATATACTCAACTAGGTTGGTTGCTGTTGATTTTTTGGGACGGAAACCATGTTGATTATCGTCTAAGGCACTTTTAAAGTGGGAAAACATTTTCCTCTGCACTAGGGATTCTAGAATTTTACCACACGCTGAAAGGATTGATATTGGTCTATAGTTTGACACATTATTAGCATCACCCGATTTTAGAATCGGCGTGATGTGTGCAATTTTCCATTGATTAGGGAACACACCCTGAGATAAAGAACGATTGAATATAGAAGCTAGAGGAACAGCTAGATTGAGAGCACACTTTCTAAGGAAAAGTGGAGGAATTGAATCAGGTCCTGGTCCCTTATCACAATTTAGGGAAAGTAAGTAATCTTTAATTTCTTTCAATTCAATTTTACAAGTGCTGAAAGTGTTGCTGCTATAGGGAATGGATGAAACTGTATCTGAGACATTGATATTACTTTTAAAGTGCGTATAGATGGATAGAAAGTGATCGGAAAACAAGTTACAGATATCTCCACCACCCCTTGCAATTTTAGTATCATTTAAAGTCATTTTATTAGGTATGTAGTTATTCCCCATTCGTTTGCTTTTAAAATATCTCCAGACATATTTAGGATTATGACAAAGATGTGTAACTATATTTTTTTTAAACTTAGCGTAACAGTCTTTTATCAGCATGTCGCAGCGCATTCTCAGGCACTCAAATGTAAGTTTATCTCTGGGATTTCGATATCTTTTATATAATTTGTGATATTTAGCCTTTTCTTTGATGACATTTATTAGTGCTCGACTATACCATACCGGGTAGCGTTCGTCACTTGGTTTGGTAAGTGGTGTATATTCCTCAATAATTGGCAAAATAATATCATAAAAACGACACAGCATTTCATTGACGTCACCAATAGAATCCCACTGGTCAGACCACTTAATTTTAGACAATATAAACATGAAAGTCTGTAAGAATGTATGTACGTTTGTTACTCTTTCACGCAAAAACTACTGAACGGATTTATATGAAAGGACAATGGCGAAATCGTATTTATAAATAAATTATGCGTTTAGAAATTCCATACATGGTAATCTCAATATAATTATTTTGTATGATTTTTCAGCATACTAACTTTAGTTGTACAAGTGTGTATAAGTTGCATAAATTATTAAAAAAACTTAATTGACTTTTTAGCAATGTGTCACGGCCATTTTTTATGAATGACATAAGATTATTTAGGCTACCAAAACATCATTTTCATCAGGTCTCTAAAAATTGCAAAAAATATATCTGACTATAAAATGTTCATTAGGAATAACAACAAAGATTTCAGCTTTCTTACCACATTTTTTTTACTATGTATATTCTATTCTATACATTCTTACCAGCTGCCTGTTGGCTGCATAGTTACGGTCATTGCTTATATCATTTTAGAAAAAAAGCTATTTCCGACATTTCGTTTCTGGCATGTAGTATTTTTGTAAAATGTGTGATAATATGTTTTGATTGAAAATAATGTACCTGGTCGAGCAACCGTACTGTAGGTTGCTGCGCTCATACCATGACAGTTGTCTGGTATTTGGGTTGGGCCGCCAGACAAGGCAATGTATCTGCCCCGGGAGAATTTTTAGATGAGATATTTATCAGAGAGAATTATTATGAAGAAGATGAATAAACATAAAAAAAAAAACAAATGTGTTTTATTTTTTTTCAGAACTCGTTTTTATTTAATTGTTATTTCCCAAAGTCTAGGACTTAGGGTCTGAACGTATTTTTCCCAATAGTTTCAGAGTTTATTACAAAAAAAAAACAAAGAAGCCTTTACTATTTACTATAGTAGTATCTATAAATAAAAAATGATTTGATATATAAGCTTGTATAGCTGAGGAAGGTGCATGCCGCGCGCTAGTATGCCGTGTGGCAGATCACCCTTCTCCATGTTTAGTGAAATGTTAGGTTCGAATGTGATGAGGGAGGGTCTCGCTTGACAATAGACAGATTACCAAACATTTTATGAGTTTCATTATTCATATTATTATGTAAGAATCAATTCTTAAATGTCAACTAAATCATAACCTCAAAATCTTTAAAATGAAAAATCTTTAGATTTAGACTTTTTTCACTAATAATCTTGATACATAATTGTTTAGGAATTGCTGCTGAATTGTTAAATATTTTTTTTACTTCTAAACGCTACACATTTACATCAACTAAAATCATGTATGGAGACCTGCCATTGTCCTTTGGCACACGGGTAGATCATGTCTTGGATTAACACATGGGCTACTTTTTATACCGGGGAAATACAAAGCGGGACTTTTATCTCGGAAGAACTTAATCACGTGGGCGGAGCCACGGGCAAAAGCTATTATCAGTAAAAGCTAATGAATTCTGGTAATGAAATGAGTACGGCACTGACACAATTTTTATAAACATTATTACGTTCAATATTATCGGGTTAATTGAGATCTCGTACCGGTTTATAACCTTTAAACACCGATATTAGAAAGTGATGCTACTTACTCTTTGGTTGCATTGGACCTTGACCATTCGACGCGTACCGTCTGTTGAAGGGGTAAGCAGAAGGGCAACATGTTATTCGCCACTGGTATTGATCTAAAATTTAGATCAATACCAATAAAATCAATATAAATAATTAGGATTCTAAGTCATTTGGATTCTAATTGAAAGTAATGTGTTCAGATGTCAATGAAATTATGAGACATTAACAATTATTGTACTTGTGAAAACTAGTTGTTATTATTAGTATGCAAAATGAGATATTATTTACAGATGATTAGATGAAGAAAAAATCATTTCGATGGGTCATCATTGCTATATATTTATTTTAGATTTTGTTTTTTAAGTTTACAAGACAATTAATGCTTTCGATATTGTCAGTTACTTATTACCTGAAAGCACGAAAAATCACTATTCTTCGTGCATAGTTTACTGGTTCACTGCTTACCCTTCTAGGATCAAGCCGTGAGCTTATCCATACAATCCTCTAATAAGCCTGGGAAGCTTTCAAGAATTACATTAATTATCTGACAGCTTGATGGATGAGTACATCTGAATTAACAAGCAATCGAAAGTAATGTAAAAGGAAAAACATCACGACGTTACTTAAGTAATAAACTACAGCTATGTACTAACAACTTGATTTACTATTTTTTTAACTGACAACACTTTGTATGAAGTTTTCTAACACGTTTAATCCGGGATTGTATCCTTCAGATTTGACGCTTGTTTCGTATCTGATTGTAAAAACCAAGCTATTTTTGTAATATGCTTGAAGATAGTATTAATTTGACCTGACATTAGAATGGAATAAGGACAGAAGAAGATTAAAAGATGAGACGAGCAAGTTTCAACCTTGCTAAGCTCTACGTCTGCCCATATCTGCTATATCACAGAACTACGATCGACATCCTCAAAATGTTAATTCTTATGGTGCCTTTATACTGGTTACAGTCAAAGCACAACTGTTTGCATACACCTGCAGGGTTACAGATATATTTTGTAAGCGTATATTTTCCTTATATTGAACAAAGGTCTTCCCAAAATACTTCCATGGATTGCAATTCAATGGTCTACTGAATCAATTGCTATGAAATGTATGTATCTCATCTCGATGATGTCCTAACTGGAACGCAATAGCGAAAGAAATTACCAGGGTGGTAATGTTTAACCACCCACTGAGCCACATGCTTATTCAACCTTCAGCTTTCAAAGATATGAAAAATCCATATATCGCTAGTTCTCAAAATTGAACTTTATATGACGCAACATAAATGCTTTCGAATGCGATTAGGTAACTGGATGTTCTGAGGTCACACAATATGCAATTATTTTTATGTACTGGTATTTTGAGATACTTCAATTAATTTATGCATATTTATGTAATGCTCGTCGCACGTTTTTGAGATTTGGTTTCGTTGGAAGGATGTTGGTGTGGGAAACCGTTTGTTAGGACGAAGGTCGGTCGGTAACAGGATGTATAAAAATTGGGGCAATCATTATAAATAAAATAATAATTATGATTATTAAAATAATGCAAAATAAGGTTTTAAACTCATAATTACCGTGATATTTTTATCGGTTTTACGATTTAAAACATAGATTTGAATGAAAAGTTCTGCGGGTGAAAAGCTATGGATCGGGAGGTCATAGCGTCTATTTCTAATGAGGGACAAAATGTCGTAACAAAAAGTGCGTCTTTTATTGAAATTTACCGGCAGAAAGAGTCCTCACTATACCAGTACCTGATGGAAGGTACAGTCCAGATAATATATTGAGAATGCACAGTAGAGGATTGATGGTTGCCAGAAGAAATATAGCCTCCAAGTGTAATCTAATTATGTCAAACGACCAATAACTCCTGTTATTGGAAAGAGTTACGACTTACGACACGATGAGGGGATTTTACCATGTGTAGCATATACACTTCTATAAATTGCGAAGAATAAAGTAAATGTTAGAAAATTCCATAGACATAATATTACGCGAAGGACAACAGCATTAAATATATTTGTCTAAAACTTAGATTTATATGCATTGAATGCAAGCTGAAGACGAGCCGAGATATTATGAGTGCTTTATAGCTAGGGATTAGAGGCAAATCATGTCTCAAATATGCGAAATGCTAATTGCGTAAGGGGAGATAAATACTTGTCGCTTTTTTCAAAATTTCCTACAACGTCCGTTTTTTATAGAATTAAAGGACCAAACTTACACTACACTCGCCTTAAAAGCATCACTATTCTAATGTATTACACTATTGTACTATAAAAAGCCAAAATGAGTTACGATAATGGATTAATATTTTCTGATTATTGGATGTTCCTTTTAGGTAAATGCAAAAACCGCTCAATAAATTTATATAATATAATTTCACATACAGATAAGAGTCACGTCCGGAGTCTAGTTTAAAATTTAAGCTAATTTATATTTTGAAATATTGAATAAATATATCTGTTATAGAAAATGATAACATCAATTACAGTTTACAACTAAGACGATGCTATAACTAATACATGATGGATTTTATTCTGGAAAAGAGTGTTCATACGCGTAGAGCCGCGAACAAAATCATCTGTTTTAATGTCTCATGTATATTGTACAGCTTTAAGAACAGTTTGCCACAGGGAACCAAGGGCAAATTACTTATTACGATGCGTAAGAGAAGGCCGCGACGCGTGTTTAGCCCCTATTTGCTGTTACAAAAGATGTGTTATAATTTATATAATTAAATACACTAATGTGTGATACCCGACAGCGTCTAGGACATTTGAAAATAAATATTGTTCCTTTAATCTTGAGAGAAGAAAAGATGAAGTCTGTTTTAAAGTATTTGTCTCATGAAGAACATGAACGTAAGTGGCGGCTCGCTGTTGCGTTTCATTTAGTGAGTTTTTACTGGAAACCATAACACCTCATCCCTTCCCAAATATAGTACTTCTATTTTTGATATTCGTATCCTTTATGTAAAAAAAAGAATGTATGTTTATTTTACGTCATGAGGCTCCCAATCAAATATTGTCTTGGTGATTTTATAATTCAAAATTCTGTGTGGTGCTGTTGCTAGTAGTGGTGGTGATCGTGTTGGCGGTGGAAGTGGTGGTATGAGTGGTACATATTCATCGCGTCATTCAGCTGTATAAAATAAACTTTGAAACTTAAAATTGAAGTTAGATTTGTAACACTAACTTTTCGGACCACCAACACCTCAGTCCGCCCCGTGACCACGAAGTGCTGCAAAGCCTTCCAAACGTCGGGAGAAAAATTTAATAAAAAACCGTGATAAAATCCGTTATAATAGTTTAATTTCAAAATAAACTTCATTTGTGATATAATTTAAATGACTAGAATGTTTAGACAAACAAACTAAACGCTAAGTTAATATAGATAATGTGATGTACACGGATAGCGCATCGTGGGACGTTCGGATGATTACTGCGCTGTTGGGTAATAAATTGCACACCATTTCAACACGTAATGAATTGAAAAATACTACGATCGGTAGCGCGTGTACATGAGATGAACTAGATGGTACTTTTACGACTTAGTGAAATTACAACCTATCTCTAAACTATCAAATAAAGTGAGTCCATTAGGGTAGGACATACGACTTGATAGAGGTCGCAGGAACACGCTGGATGCAGACCGCTTTTGACAGGTCTGTCTGGAAATCTTTAGGGGAGGTCTATGTTCAGCAGTGGACGTCATGTGGCTGATGATGATGATGATGATGATGATTTGGGTGGGTACAACTGATGTGTGTATTAATCTCATCAAACAAAGGTGGAAGCTGGAAGTAGGATAAATTTCTTAGTCAGCGTAATTACTGGACTTTATAGGGCATAATATTTAGCGCCATGCAGAGTTTTGTAATTCATACTTGCTTACTTACCTACATATAAAATTACAACTGCTTTTATTTTAATTATCTATTAGTTTATTATTAATATACCTTTTTGTTTAATGGGCCGTTTTGGATACTTACAAAACTGGCGGAAAGTAAAACTCAGTTTGGCAACAGCTTAGTTCTGAAAATGACTCCCCATCGTAATTTTCGTTTACCATTCCCACAGATTATTCCAGATTAAGAGAGTGTAGTTATTCCCAGGAGTATGCTACCTCGATCACGATCGAAGCGACTCCTAGTGGTAGAGCATTTGTATCCGCCCGGATAGCGACTACCGTATATAACATGCAGAACCTGCCATAGAGGCCCACGTAAGTGTGTCGTATTCCGGGATCAGCTTGTGTAAATCCGGTGTCAAACTGGCCTAACGCCGGCCAGTTTGTATCGACTGGCGAGATGGCGAGACACACTCTATCTAGACCTTATTCTACTTACCATCACGTCCAGTAGGGCCGATTTGCCGTGACCGTATAAAATTAATTAACGACTCATATATTTGACGATTTTCTTTAAAATTTAAGGTCTGTGATATGTGATTGATATCATCAAAATACTTTTTTAATCGACTGGTACTCTAGACAGACTATAAAAATTGAATGCAAAATTGCCCTCATTATAGAGCGATCGATTTCATAAAGATTACAGGGAACTGAATGGAAGCATATTGCGGTTACTAAAGGTTATGTATCATTATCGAAATACACCAGTGTACGTCCAAATATCACGTAGACACTAGACGGTTTATTTGAAGTGGTAGAGCCACCCTGTAGACAAATGTCTATAGCATAAATGGGTCGGCTTGACCGGTGTAATACTGACTGTCTATAGGAGGATGAGAGAGGAGAAGATTTCTGGAAACACAAACATCTCCGTTCTTATCCTTATCTATGTTTCTTTCACAATTTATTCTTCGTTCTTTTATAGGCATCAGATGAAGTTTATCTCACTTAAAAAATTACATGCGGGTAAATGATGGAGAGGGGATGCAGCTAGGATTATCTTTAAAATCCATGAAATATTGACCGATAGAAGGAATAATTTCCTAAACACAACAACCTTGTCTTTATCCATATTAATTTCCTTTAACGTTGGCAGCGCATCCATGATTTTCCTAATGTAGTGGGTAATTATGAAAGATCACTTAAAATAAGGTGATGCTATATTCCCACAGGTAGCCTTGAGTCACGGAACTTCATCTACCAAGGAATGGGAATTGGGAAGGGAGTTTGTAACCAGCTTCAAGATGTTGCAACTACTAGAGATGGTATCGATCATTTTGCTGATGAAATATTGACAAGATCTCGCGTTACGTCATCGTTGATCTATCAATCAACATAGGGGATCAATCTCGATGACAAGCCATTGTATGGGCAGCGGGCAGAGGTCAGCTAAGATAAATAAACGCAATTTCTGATATAAAGATAATTTCATCGACGTGTCGGTTTAACAATGTGTTTTTGTGAACATTGAATGGGCTAGCTCGATTTGGGTGGTACTGTCTAAAGAATACAGACGTGGACACAGCTTTATTGTTATGGGTCAAGGATTATTTAATTCCTTGAGAAATTTTCTACCACAGATTCTGTTAGTAATATATAAGCAGTATGTCAATATTGGTGGAAGGAACCTACATGCAGTAACCATGTTGTACAGTCGGCAGCATAAGTAGCTGAACAAATTCAAAATTTCAAAATACCTACATACTTTTGTGTTCTTACTAATCTTTTTTTTCTCGTCACAAAAATAAAATAAAAGAGATGTACAAGCGTGAACCACCATCACAGAACGGTGATATTATGGTGAAAAACCATCGTAGCTCGTTCCGATATTGTAACTATGTTTTAGACAAGCATGAATCAGGCGACAATATACTTAATATTTAGACCAAAACAAGCACTGAGCATAATATCGGGTCTAGCATAATTATGCTGTACTCAAATCTTTCGTTTAAAACAAGAACCGTACGTCGCTCGCCGTTTTCGAATTTTTTGTTATACGTTATTTTTCAGCATCCTTTTATCTTTATAATGTTGATTGTTCTTTGTTGTATTAGCGTGTCTCTAATGTATGACAAAGAAGTTTTTTTTTTCTTCTTTTATCAACTGCGATGTAGTTCATCGTGACAGGATCTAAAATCATTTGCATTTCATAATTGGATGGATTCCGGTAGCACATGCGTGTCCCTCGGCAAGGTCACGTGGCCAGTTCACGGATCTCTACCCACATTTAACATTCACTTCAGTTAAGTGTGGTGTTAATGAGTTGAGTACATGAATTCCTTTGCATTCTTTGCATATTGTGAGGATTATTAAAAAATAAGAGAACATAATTTTCGATTTAATGGAAAAATTTCAATTCGAGTCGATATTATTTATTTTTTATAATAAAGGTACGCATATTATGAAGTTTTATCAAACCCCGCAGATCCTATTTCTCATAATAGCAATTTATCCTTAGGATTCACGCAGACCAAGTAAAAGATGATGTCTTCTTGTTGTCCATAATCACTACACTATAATTAATTTATCCTACCGACATTAAGGGCGTTTACTTATGGACCCTATGGATCCCCTCTAGAAATAAATCTAATGAACATATTTTCCCTTGTCTATAAACCCTGCTCATCTCCCTACAAACACCGTGAAGATATAAAGGATGTACTCGGTGAACTTGTTTACCGAGTAAGGTCGAATCTATATAATTATAATTGCACCAGTTACATTACTTCAGTATCCTTGATAATTCGGTCTCTTAATATCACGAGATCTTCCTCATTCGGTAATTGATTTTGGTAGCCCAATTACGTGTAATTACTATTTGAATAAAGATGACGTAGGAATTTTATGGGTGTGTTGCGGTTAGATGTAAATTGTAGCACAGTTACTAGTAATTATAACTTTACATCTTAGAACGCAACGCAATTAATATTTTAAGTCTTCCAGTAAAATAAAGTAATTCGTAATTTAATTTTTTTTGCAAAATTTGGTACGGACCTTAGAAATAGATGAGCGAATCTTCATTTTGTTTTTTATTAGTAATTACGGTACTAATTTCTAATTTTATCACGAATATTATAACATTTATTACATATTAACAATTTCTACAGACCCTAATATTAGAGCGTTAATTATATAAACTGAATGTTAGGCCAACAAGCAAGACATTTCGTAGATGTTTTATGAAAATGTATAGAACTGCGTTAGTGTTGAAGGCGTGACAGATTAAATTATATTTGACACCTGTTAAACCTTGAAAACATTGAAAGCGATTTGAGCGCGCGTTAATGGTATTCAAATTCCATGCACTACGTGTATTTTTTCGCCAGCATAGCAAAGTGGCTAAAGTGCATCTGGAGTTAAGTGAGGTAAAGCTAAAAGAAAATGTGGACTGGCAAGAGATAAAATTGGTGTCGAATTCTTTGTACTTAAGTAGTAGAGCCATGCTGTAGGTACCAGTATTGTTGTTTACTACGTCAGTTGGTCTGTTCTAGAGTTGCCATTGTTTTCTATAAAACAGCGTATTATTTCAATTTTACTTATGCATTTGTCAATAAGTTTACAGTTGCTAAGATTTCAAATCGTCTCCGCGGCACCTATAATTTGTCTGGCAGAGAGAGTGGGTTCAAGGCCGGTGGGGATCACTCACAAGATGGTATATACTCTTTTCACAAACATTATTAAGAGGTCAGTATCAATGTTTATGAAGTAATCCTGTAGGACTAAATAAATATTATTTTAATGTGCGATGTACCGCGGGCAGAAACTGGCCCGCTGATAATAAAGCTGTAGTACCTAATTTTGTAACTACTATTAAATAGATATAAAATTTTCTCGTTTTATCGCAATCTGTAGTAATCTATTTAACCTCACCTTAAGCAGTACGCCTACGCCACAGCATCAGTTTCGCACGCAGCTATCATAAATCTCTCCACTGCATCTATAGAAACAACTTCATACAACATTTAATAGATTCCTCTTTAGGGCAATTTTGAATATTCAAGTGTTGTAATTTAGCATTACGGCTTATGACTGTCCTACATGCCCTAAATACAAATACTATATCATAAGTTACCGTTTGAATAACTTAACTCAATGTAGAGCGGATGAAAAGGTCGAGTGAGGACAAAGGTGTGTTGATATAACCTGTTTGTAAACAATCTGAGTTAAAACATTTAAAGTTGAAACTTTTTATGCTAAAAGGTAGTTTTTTTTGACAATAAACACCATATTAAATGTCCATAAGTGTATTTTATTTAACCCAATGGTCAGGGAAAGTGCTATAACGCATTACTAGCACTGGTTAATACCGCGTAAGTGAAGAAAAAACCCAAATTAATATTGAAACCTAAAATGAAAAGTAATTATTGACACCTTCAGTTTTAACTCTTTCCTGAAAAACCTTTATTTGTCACTTATGGTGTGATTACCAATACACCAATACTAGTTACACAGTATTGAACTATCCCCGATGATAATATAGAGTTTTCAATTTTAAAGTATTGTACTATGGAACTATGTTTTTTTTTTTTTTTTGGATAGGCGATCCTGCAGTCAACACCGGGGGAAACCTGCGAATGGGATACTGGAGTCCCCCGGCTTGATGACTACAGGGGCCTGGAGGGGACGTGAGAGAGGAATATGGAAGGAAAGGTGGGGGACGGGAGGAAGGTTCCCGGGATGGGCGGAAAGAGAGGGTGCCAGGAAATGTTCGCGGGCCCTTTTAGGCCTCAATGTGTTTTACAACCAAGAGGTATACACACTGAACTGTGTGCCTCGGCCCTCGACTAATGTCCCCCCGCGCATGGGCGTGCATTGGGTGTGAAGACCCAGCGCACAAGAATTGCCTCGGGGGGCGAACTATGTTTATTAGGAGACATTAGTTAAGTCGCGTACTGCCTAGTAATGTAACTGGGTTACGTTTTGGCTGATGTAGGTACTATTAATAGTAGGGGAAGCTCGAAAAATCCGTCCGCAGAAAAAAGTCACAATGTGTCACAAAGTCAATACTTTTTTTTAAAGTAGGCTTAATGTTATTCGGGTACATATTTATCTATGTAACATTTTCAATCAAAGTCTTGCAGACGTTTCCTCATTTATTTATTTATTTATTTCTAATAAAGATCCATACATAAAAAATGGTTCTTATAATATTCAAGTACCTTTTAGGTTCAAAATGCTCTACGTATTTATTATGGAACTAGAAATAAATTAATGCCTTCGAGTATCGTTAGCACAGAGCGAGCTACATTATACATAATGGCGTCGATCCTCGCGTCAGTACACAAGTATTAAACAAAATGTCAATAATTAGTTTGAATTGGAAATGTTTGCGCCGGTCAATGGCCTTGGTCACGTCCCTTCTTCGCAGTAGGCTCGCTTCACACGCAGCTTTTGAATATTAATTTGCTAAATTAATATTTTAATATTATATCTTAATTTTCACAAGCTCACGCATTCACCCGAAAAGCAGAGGCAAATCGTGGAACCAAAGGGAACAGGCAGGAGACCATGCCAATTAAAAAAAATATATTTTTCCAAACCAACATAACTGTTCCACTCACTCCCCAGTGGTGGCAGCGATAACGCGATTTTCCGCGCGAAAGAAATAATCAAAAGGCACTTCTGTCATCCTCGATCAATCCAGCATTCAAAATTAATGCAAATATACACACAGCTTTACAACCAAAACAGAGCACTTTTGATTGTTATGACGTGTAGCGGCGGAGCATGCAACATCTGCCAGTGGCGGTAAAGTACGCCCTGAGGCGGCCACGCTCAGAGGTCACACAAATATTAATAGAAAAATGATTAGAGATGGGAGTGGCGGGACGGTTAGCCGGAGGATAGATCGAAAAGCCGGTACATAATTATCGAGAAATATATTATTTTAATATATCTAATAGACTAAAAGCACTTAAAAAGTAAAAGCTTCCATGGAGTCATGAGACATTGTAAAAACATGTCAGCTAATAAAAATGACAACTGGCAAGAGATATATACATCCCCGGACGGTCGGCACAGTTATGCCGGCCTGCCTAATTGCTTCTTCACGCGCCGCTTGAAGGACCCCAAGTTTTATTTACTTATCAAGCGTCAAGCAATTTTTTTTTTTTTTTTTTTTCTATTTATTAGGTTCACAAAACTGGTTACAAACAATTGAAATTCATAAAATATAGTCATACTAATATACTGTTGTTACACATATTTGTAACCTTCTAGATGTGAACACGACATGCATGAATTAAAAACGGTTGGTAAAACAGGTAATTGACTGTCTGATAAGTGTCAAGTGACTGGTACATAAAAAATGTGAAGATTAAATTAAATAATATTTAAATAATATTTTTAAGTATGCTAATTTTAGCAGAGGCAAGTGAACCAAAAAAGATGTCGTACTTATTTGACATGACGTTATAGGAAGAGCACATGCGGTAAAGGGGTGAATGTTGACCGATATTCGTTTTGAACAATGGTAAAGCAAAGGTTTTACGATTCTGTAAACGGCTACTTGGACGAAATACATTAAATCGAAGACGATGCAACATGTCAGGACAGCTAATCTGAGCGTTCACCAGTTTATATAAGAACAAAATGTCAGCAGCTGTTCTGCGCTTCTGGAGTGTTGTCAGGTTATAATAACTTAGACGCGAATCGTAGGAATAGAGTTTTTTGCATTTTGTGTCGCTAAAAGCAAGATAATAAAGGAAACGCTTTTGAACCCTCTCAATTCGATCAGAGTGAACTTGGTAGCATGGGTTCCATATTGGACTGCAATACTCTAGGATGCTACGAATCAAGCAAGCATATACGATGACTGACAATTTTGGATCGCGAAAGAGTTTCATCTGTCTAGAGACGAACCCAGTAAGTTTCGTGGCTTTATTTACAATGTGACTTACATGATACCTAAAAGAAAGCGTGCCGTCTACTATGACTCCAAGATCCCGAATCTGAGAAACTTCAGTAAGAGGAGTGTCGTTTATGAAATAACATGCAGCTAAAGGCACTCTTTTACGACTGAATTTGATATGGTAACATTTGTTTACGTTTAATGTCATGCCATTGTCTCTACACCAATCAAGTACACAAACCAGATCTTTTTGAAGCTTATAGACATCTTCATAATTAGATACGGAACGATATATTTTGAGGTCATCGGCATATAGTCTAAAACTAGAAGTTAAATTCGCGACCAAATCATTAATAAAGATTACAAAAAATAGGGGTCCCAGGTGCGATCCCTGAGGAACACCTGACGGAACAACCCTAGATATTGATTTAAACCCGTGCATCGAAACAAGCTGTGACCTATTCCGAAGATAGGATTCACACCAACGAAGAAGTGACCCATGTATATATGTTCTAGTTTTTGGATAAGCACGTTATGGTTGACCAAGTCAAATGCTTTCTGGAAGTCGGTGTAAATAGCGTGTACTTCACCTGCACTGTCTAAAACCTCAGAAATGTCCGAAATATATCCCATTAAATTGGAAGTGGTAGATCTAGAGGGAAGAAATCCGTGCTGGTCTACAGATACTATGTGTTGTACATGTGCGAGAATCTTCTTTTGTATTATTGATTCAAATACCTTTGCCGCGGTAGAGAGTAGGGAAATAGGGCGATAATTAGTGACATCCTGGGTACAACCTTTTTTGTGAATAGGTGTCAAATGTGCCAGTTTCCACACAGAGGGAAACACTCCAGCTTTAAGCGATTTATTATAAATCAATTGCAAAGGAGAGCATAACTCGTCAGCACATACCTTCAGGAACATCGGAGGAATAAGGTCAGGACCTGGACCCTTGTTGCAGTCTAATGTTATTAATCGCCTCTGCACTTCCGTCACCGTGATGTAATAACTACCAAATGAAAGTGCGTTGTGACTCGAAGAATTGCCAGAATTACAGATTTGTAAGTCTGGAGCCTGACTGTACACAGAATGGAAATACTCGGCAAACATTTCACAAACTGACTGTCCACCAATAGCACTTCTATTATAAAAAAACATCTCGTTAGGTATACTACTACTGTTACATCTAAATCCTTTGCAAAACCTCCAGAATTGCTTAGGATTACAACGCAATAGGCTAGATGCATGCTTTTTATAGTTGCTAAAAGCCTCTTTAATCAAACTATCACAACGCGTTCTCAGTAAATCAAAGGTAAACTTATCAATTGCATTTTTGTAACGTTTGTACCTAGAATGATACTTGTCCTTTTCTTTTAGAGCTTTTATAAGTGACCTAGGATACCACATGGGGTACTTACTGTTACGCGGATGTCTTACTGGTACATGTTTCCGTGTTATGTCATTTAAAATTCTGTAAAACATATCAACGCTGTCGTCCGGACTTAGATCAACTCGAGATAAACAGTTCCAATCAACAGATCTCAAATCCGCTCGTAACTCATCGTAATTTATCTTTGAGAAATTTAAAGACTCTGGTAATTTCGGCTTAACTGTTTTATTTCCTGAGACTTGCAAAGTGACAAACAACGCAGGGTGGTGCATATCCGGATCAACTAAGGAGGATGAAGCCGCACAAACTCTCGTGTCAAAAGGGCGGTTTGTCAAAACTAGGTCCAGAATCCTGCAGTTGGAATTGGAGACGGAGTTACATTGGTACAGATCATTGTATGCTAGACTATCCATGAAAATGTTTTCGAGAGTGCCCGTGGTTGATAACGGAGGCAGAAGTGAATTACACGGATCAGAACCTGCAGACCAGACAATTTCGCCCAAGTTAAAATCACCTAAGACCATTAAAGTCGCAGTGTCAGATAGTTTATTGTTTACTACGTCTGTAATATTATTAGTTAGAGATTCGATATAGTCCTTGGTAGGTGGTGGAGACACATAAATTGCACAAATTGCTACTTGCCTACCATTCATAGAGTTCATAGTGACCCAGACAATTTCGTTAGATGTTTCCCATTTCGATTTTCTGGAGGCATTGTGCTTTTTCAAAATGGCTATAAGAACGCCACCACCATCTTTCTTCGTAAAGTGAGTTGAAGTTGTGTATCTGTCCCGTCTAAAAACATCATACCTTTGATCAAAACACTCTCGATCGTACACAGAATCGTTAAGCCACGTTTCGGTCAACACTATAACGTCATATTCATTACAAATAATGTTAGTGTACAACATATCAGTTTTAGTTCGAAGGCCTCTTACATTTTGGTAAAAAATTTTGAATTTGAATTTAATTACTATCCAAAGCTACAATTCGCATGCGATTACTAGAAAATATAGTAAAAAAAACATAGTACAAGGAGTGCAAACAATAGGCTAAGTTAGCGACTTCAAGTAGTCTTCGCTCTTAACCCATACAGGCTCAGTATTGCTGTATTTGCGCATAAACACTCGCCCCCTCCTCAACCATACAAACTCATAGTTGTTTGTTTTAGCAAACAATCTAGTTGCGGCATGTAGTTTTTTGTTGGCTGGGGACAAGTGTTCCGAAACATATATAGGTTGCTTACATTCGGTAAGCCCAAGATGGGAGGCGTTGAGTTTGTCCTCATTCCGGTTCCTGCTTTTGTTGAATGTCTTCACAGCCGCCAAAACTTCGTCACGGTAGTGAGGTGATGCGAACTTTACGACGATACTACGCGGACGGTTAGAATCGGAATTCTGCTTCGCGACACGATGTAAAGAATGAATTTGGGTGGATGAAAGTTCGCAGGAAACAGTTTTGAGAAGATTGTCGATAACCAAGAGTAAGTTCTCCCGTTTTCTTTCAGGCACACATTGCAGCTCCAGGTTGCAGTCGCGTGATTGCTGCTCCATCATAGCAATTTTAGTTGATAAATCGGCCAATTTGCAACGCAATATAGTGGTGTCGGTACTGACTTCTGAGACAGTTTTTTTGGTTTCGGCATTGAACTTTTGTTGGTCGTCATGGTACTCAGACAAAAATTTTACAGTCGTCGTAACTTCATTCAGGTTTTCTTGCATAGTTGAAAACTTAGAAGTCAGCTCGGAAATTTCCTTTCTCATACACGACAGATTTTTGTTGTAGGTTTCCCACTTCGTATCTTGCACTTTAAACTGATTATTCATATCTTTACGTAAAAGGCGGATCTCTGCTATAATAGAACTCTGATCAGTATTTATTTGTTCAGGAACGCTATGACTTTCCGATACTAAACCTTTTTGTGCGTTGGATCTTGTGTTTCTGGTTGTAGGTGGAACACAACGAGCATTAGGGTTATTTTGCTGCTTGGGTTTAGCACGTGAGTTGGCACTCTGTGACAAATTTGAAAAGATTTGCGGACTCGCTGGTGTATTATCGTCCTTTGGCACTTTAGAGCTGGAGCAGTACGGGCATATCCATTTGTTAATGTTAAATAATGGAGAATTCACGATGTCGTGACTTATATTACCGCAGACATAACAATAGTTACCACTGCATTTGGAGCACAACAGCATTTCTTCAACATTCTGTGTATTGCCGCAACCCGCTGCACAAATACCGTCGGAAGCATTCATCATGGTTGCACCTCTGCCGCTACTACCTCGCTTATTCGTCACGCGTATTAGATAGCGCCGTGGCCCGGCTGACGATCAACCGGTTTGCCGCCCCGACGACCGACGGTTCGAGACCCAATGCAACAACACTCAACAAAAATATTTATATCCCGCTCTTGATCCGCCTAGTAGGAGGAGTCGATGCATCAAAACATCCAAAGTGCGACAAGGAACCGAAAATCCACTGACTGACCAATCACGCTAAAAGAAACACCAACACTCGACACACGTCCACTCGCTGAGATAGTCAATTACTGAATGAAGCAATATGATACGAGTAGTATTGTGTCGAAGTAAAGTAAAGTATGTTGGCATCAACCAATCCATCAGCGTATTACGTCCACAGCTAAATGTAGACGTCTCCAAGTGAGCATCAATCGTCCCGGTCTTGAGCAGTCCGCATCCATCTGCTACGTCATCATCCGAGCCATCTACACTACGTCTACATTATCGCGGTCTCTAATACCTATTATACACCAATTGGAATAAAATTCTAGACCAAATAGTTTTATACTGGCTCGGTGGCGTAGTTGTATAACGGTACGACTACAAAGCTGTGTTCTCGGGTTCGATCCCTGGGTCGGGTATTGTGTTTTTCTATTCAGTATCATCCTAGAGTCTGGATTTTGTGCCCGATATGGCGATGGGCTCGCATCCTATCACATCATGGGACGGAGTACGCACGGCGAAGGGTGGGTGCACTGGTTGCGCCTCTGCCTACCCCTCGGGGATAATTGGCGTGATTGTGTGTGTGTGTGTAAATAGTTTAATACTGCCGATTATCCGGTGAGACCTCTATTCATCGAATACATCCCTATCTAATCAGATCGCGTCAGTGACGGATGACCGCGTAATGATTTCGTAGTATAATGATGAGGTGCCAGCGTTCATACACTGACAAGATACCGATCATTTGTATACGTTTCGCGCTCTTTACATCCTAAATGTGTTCAAATTATACGAGCTGTATTACAGCGATACATTATCTTTACGTCTCAGAGAAGGGAAATATGATTCTCCGTTAAGCAACTAGATCCTGAAATCAACTTACTACACATATTTTTTTTAGGACTTATTTCTGATTATACTGGTTAGGAGAAGACCGAATTTCTTACCAAGTCTGCTATTTTAACCTTTTATAGAACTCGTATAGTCAGTAATTTTTTTTGTGTATCCCAAGCGGCAAAGTAACTACACTGATTTATAGTTCAGTATATCATATAAATCAATGAAAAACATTGCGTTCTAGCCTTCAAATAACTACACTTCTGTTCTGGTACTATGTGATTTACCGTTGAACGCTATGCATTCGGATAGCTTCCTTCTTAATTAATACTGATTATTAACAAACAATAATGAACTCTTATCGCACTCGGTAAGTATTATTATAAATGAGAAAGTATTTAAAGATATGGACATATAGATGTTTGCTAGAATTAAACTCAGAAACCAATGAACTGATTTAGATGTTTAGTTAACACGGCATAGATCTTGATACCGTGATATAAAAATTACAGCTTATTATATTTCGAAAAATTGCAAAATGGGGCTTTCGGAAAATAACTTTTAATCGGACGAAACCACAAGAACAACTAATATGATGTAAACTATGCAACTTATTTTCTGTGTCGTAAATAAAATGCTATAGAGTTAAAATTACATTAGTTCTAACAAGCCTATTACACGGACATTATCTGTAATCAAATTAGTATCTTAAAATCATAATTTTACGCGAATTATCGACACAAAAACTTTGAACCTCGATGTTATATTTACTAATCACTTGGTTAGAGGGATAAACAAGGTATTGCTGGGTGGGCTCCTGGCAGACTTCATAAGGTTTTTTGGGCTTATGGGAGACAAGTGACCCTCCAACTATAAAACTACAATAGACCTGAAAGAGAAAAAATAAAAGAGAGAGGATGTTCACCAAAATAGCAGGAAATATGAACACCGTTTGGTCGCTGCAAAGGGGTGGAAACTGCAATCTGTTGTACGCAATCAACTCACCGCATTGGTTTTTAATTAATGTTTACCAAGACGTCATTGTGCAATCGGCAGATAGATCGGTAGTACTTCACGAGTAGCCCACAGGGGTGTCCGCTTAGCCATGTAGGCTTAGGTATTGCTTTTGTAATGTTCATGTTTGATATGTTCGCTTATGAAAATACATGATCTATCAGGAATTCACCCTTGATATCAGATTGTATGAAGAATAAAAAAATATTAGCTGAATGTATAAAGGCATATCTCAGACCATAAATTACAATTTGAGATAATGCCTACGCTTGATCTAGGGCACTGGTGTATTGCCATACCGAGGCGACCTCATCAATGTCCATCTGTACATTATAAAACAGACCTAAGGTCAGATTTGTAGATTACTTTTTTCTTAGAAAATTAAACGTTCATTAATGTTGCAATAGGATGTGATGTCACCGCCCTGCATATCGAGGTAGGCATTCCGTCGTAATTTATTGATCTAACGAGAAAAATCCAGAGATAGATATTACTTTATTCTTAAATATTTTTCGAAATTTGTATTTTGTCATGAAAACGTTAATTACCATTTCTAGTTTTTAAACCGGCCGCCTGCCTGACTCCCTCAAGCCCTTTTAACGAAATAATCTTCGTGATATTTTATTTGGAACACCTAAAAATAACTAAAACACAGGAATAAGCAACATCATCATCAACACATTACTAGTGGTAGGTCTCTCATATGTAAGAGACCGTCTGAGTGGGTACCACCGCAATGTCTATCTCTACCGCCAAGCAGCATTGTGCATGCGCTGTTGTGTTTCGGTTTGAAGGACATTGTAGCCAGTGTAACTACAGGACATAGTGAGACAACATCTTATGTCTCAGGATGACGAGCGCAGTGGAATGTCACACAGTACTTTGTAACTCAAGGTACTGGATGGTGTTGCTACTGTTTATGGGTGGTCGTATCGCTTACCATCAAGCGAACGGCATGCTCGTCTCGTCATTCAATGCCATAAAAAAATACATCAAAGAGATTCCAGCAGCGGTCACTCACTCGCGCATCCAGCTTAAACAAAGTGCGGCCCATAGCGGGCATATCTCGCCCATAAACAGCTGACCTTCTGCCCGTAGATATTTGATCTAAAATGGTAAAATGGTGATGTGTCAACATTCAGCAGTGAATGCGACAAAGATAAGGGTCAACGTACAAGAGCGTTTGGACGCTACGTTCGAAAACTATGGAGAAGTGGAGAAGTATTCCAATCTCATTGTATTAGTTAATAATGGGAAAGTGTTTTTTATTTTACTCAAAATGCCATAGTTCTGCATAAAGATTATTTACTTCAGAAAATATATTTTTATCTATTCTATACTTTGATTATAGGAGTTGATACCGGAAAATGATTTTGATAATATGGACGTTAGAAAACGCCAGTTAATACCATAATAATAGATAATCTTATTTGTGGAGTCATCTGTGTGAATTATCGCTCGCTTTAACGGGGAAGGAAAACATCGTGAGGAAACCAGATCAGAAGTTCACTGAATTTCGAAGGTATGTAAAGTCTGCCAACCCGCACTAGGCCAAGCACGCACAACGCGCAAACCCGCACTAGGGTTAAGGCCTTATTCCACCAGCGTGGTGAACTAAGGCCTTAACCCTCTCAGTTTTAGAGGAAGCCCGTGCTCAGCAGTGGGCAGTATATAATACAGGGCTGGTATGCTATGGTGAAGTCATTATACTCTAGTGGTAGCGCATGCCATTAAGCTCCTGAAGACAGCCACATCAGAAAGCCACTTCACACTTCGAGAAGTGTCGGAAAAGTAGTGCTCGCTATGATACGGAAAATGAAAACAATCTCGTGCCGTGACTGCAACATGCTTACCCTTTCAGGAAACATCTCAACATACCATTAGAATTTCCAAATCCAAGCGAGGTATTTTGCCGCCATTTTGTGTCTCGTTTCTGGTGCAATAGTTCATAGCGTCTAGGCCTTACGTTTAGACGCTGACCATCAAGAAGCGGGCCACTCGTCTCGTCATTAAATTCTATTATAAGTTATATACAAATATTTGGGTATTTAGTGCTGCGCCTATCGACGCTCACCACTAAACTATTTAGAATGGACCTCATTGAATAGCATAATGGCCGAGTCGTACAAACAAATCCGTCTTTATGTGTCATAAATGTATTATGACATTTTCAATGTGTACTAAATGGAATGCCCTTTGCCTTTATGTTGAGAGCTGCTTTCTGTTTATATGATAGAATTTAGATTCTTAATAATTTCAATATTTCGAAGGCGCCGCGCACACGTTAAGTATAGCATCAAATATTAATTATTATACTAATGAATGATTAAAGAAACTTCTATCGACCGATTTTTGATTACTTAATTTTATTGGAGCACGAGTCAGTTTTATAGTGATTGTATGAAAACGATATGGATAGCTCATTGCTTCCTTTTTACGTCGTTCAATTATTTGACTGATTAATTAAAGCGCTAAATAGTAGCAATATTTCAATACACGAACAACGAACCTATTTTTAAGCTTAGTATATGACATATGTATATGGTTACACTTTCTAACAGTTGATCTACATCTATTTGCAAGTCTCTGATATGAAAAAGAATAAGTAGATTTTATGATAACAGTTGTTTCTTTGATATTTGAGAGATAAGTAGTAGTGTTTGCAATGATAAAAAAACAATTATTTCCATCGCGTTGCGTGTCGTCCCATCCGGTCGCGCAAAAAGGTAATGCGCAGGAACCAAACTAATGGTCTGTTACATGAATTCATAAAACCCACGGATCCTCACTGATAATATGAGCGGATAAATTTCGTGTGACTGTGTGATATAATTTCTGAAAATACTGATCTGGTTACGAAAATTCTTTCAATAGTATATAACCATATTGTCCCCGATTGATAATAATGTCAGCCCTGTATTATATACCTAACGGTGTTTCGAGATTAAATAAATAAATGCTACTTTCCCAATACTGGGTACGGGCCTCCTCTACTACCTAGAGGGTTCTACTCCTTAGTGTACCACGCTGGCCTAGTGGTGGCCTGGCTGGCGATCTAACATACCTTCGAAATTCTTATGTAGAACATCCCTGAGTGATATAAAATTATATATTTTATTGGGATTCGATACAATAAACGGTAAAATGCTAGGAATGGAATCCCAGGTTTCTTCTAACACAATTTGAGAGGGACTAAAGTACTGACATTCTTGAATCCTATTGTCAAAATAAAACTAAATAATGACCACACTTTCAAGTGGCATAAAGGAGAGTCGGAAATGAAGAAAAAGCATGGACTTTTACCCAGAAGGACTTACGTATAAAACATATCTACCTAGAAACTATGTTACGGCAACTTCATTCTACTGGATGAGCGAAATATTTTTTGCTTTCAATATTTACCAATACGTTTTCATCTACTGTTGCAAATACTACGAAGTTAGGAAACAGTAGAGATTTAAATTCATATTGTTATCTATTATGTGATTGTGACGACTTAACATAATTATGGCGATTCTGTTGTGTACACACGGACCGATGTTTCGTCGAGCAAATTCAAAATTTATTGTAGCTAACAAACCGTGCTAATAGCTGTTACCACGATACAAGATATTGTCTTTTCCCGCTTAGATTGAACCCCTTTTTTATACAGTACAGGCGGATAAAGTAGCAACTGAGTCACCTGATATTAATTAAATACTCATAGTATCCCAGTAATTACGGATACGCCGTTTGTATTAAAGGGTCACTTGAATGGTGAAATCTTGTCACCTTATTGCTTGTTTATTCATCTCACTAAATTTTATCTATACTAATATTATAAAGAGGAAAGATTTGTATTTTTGTATGTTTGTAACGAATAAACTCTAAAACTACTGGATGGATTAAAAAAATCATCAATGTAAAGCCACATTATCAGCGAGTAACATAGGCTACTTTTTATTACGGGAAAATATAAAGTGGGACTTTTATCCCGGAAAAACTCATTCACGCGGGCAGAGCCGCGAGCAAAAGTCTAGTGTAATTATATTCACATTAAGCCTATAAATTAGTTCGGTTGAATAATT
Source organism: Sphinx pinastri (assembly GCA_947568825.1). Classification (NCBI taxonomy): domain Eukaryota; kingdom Metazoa; phylum Arthropoda; class Insecta; order Lepidoptera; family Sphingidae; genus Sphinx; species Sphinx pinastri. Next base: position 16,116,838 of record OX387633.1, read on the forward strand.
CAACTCTAAGACGACGATCCTTCTACTGTTCTGTGCACTGAATCGAACCGCACCCACATCACTGAAAGCGCAGTTCATAGATTGTGTCATTAATTCACACATAATTTATGATGCATCGTACCGTAAGCCGCGCTTCGGTCACGCGTACTGCCCTTTGAGCCGAGGCGTGTTCGGTAGTATTTATACATTAAAGGCTAAATACGATTAACTCATACACATCTATTGACCAGTTTAGGGACAAATATCTTATTAACTTAACGCTGTCGTAATGTAAATAAAATATGATTGATTATAGCAGAGCGAGGAGTCCAGATGCGATGAAACTCATATCCTACGTTTGATGGTAAGCACACTGCTGTCTAATTACGAAAGGTAACGAAATAATTGATATCTCTCGACGTTTGCAGGATATGACCCTCTTTTGTAGGTCCTAGTACCCTTTCTTTTTCGACTCTGAAAAAACTTTAATTATACTTTTATTATGTTTGATTAAAAAGGAATAACAACAACTCTGCCTGACTGCCTCTGTGGCGTAGTTATGTTACGGTACGTCTGCAATGCTTTTTTTTTTTTTTTTTTGGTTTCGCGGAGAAAGTGCGTTACCACTACCGCCCGGCCTTCGTGGGGGGCGACCGAGCGGTTATGTTGGGTTCACCGTGCCTTACGACCCGGCGTTGAGCCGCCCGGAGAGATGGAAAACGTCGGGCGACCGCCAGGCCGAGTCCCTAACCTATGTACAACGCACGGCATACCAACTAAAACTCCGCGGTGGCCATCTTCGGCGCATTAGGGACGGCTGCGGGCTTCCTCTGACTAATGTCTAAGTTTTCGTCCGCAACCGCCCCTGCGCGGTGCCGCCTGGTGCGGCCCGTCTCCTGTTGTGGGGGGGGGCTCAGAAGCCCCCGCGCACCGAAGGACGCTCTCAGCGTCTACGGCAGCGTGAGGCCTACCTGCCACGCTGCCGTCCATCACGGGGGTCGCAACAATGTGCTAAAAGAAACATAAAACAAAGACGGACGGCCCCCTGCCGCCCGCCCGCGACCCCCGGTGGCCCCTATAAGTCGCCTCTTACGACAGGCAGGGGATACCGTGGTGGAATTCTCCAAACGCCCCCAATCCACAGGGCGGAAGACGCCGGTCAGTCGTCCACCCGGCGCCTCCTACGTCTCGTCTGGCGGCGGGAGGGATCTCCGCGCCTCCGATCCCTCTCGGCACTCTCCTTCCGCGAGAGAACCACCTCGCAGAAGTGTGCCACCGCACGCCAGGACCTCCGGCTGTCGACCATGGAAGCGACCACGGCCGGCAGCGAGAGGTCTCCTCCGACGACTGCTCTGAGAGCGCTGCGCTCCTCATCCCAGGCTGGGCAGAATTCTAACGTATGCTGGGCCGTATCCAGCGGGCAGTTGTCACAGTGGTGACACACGGCCGACACCTCCTTCCTCACTACCCGCCACAAGTACTCACCGAAGCAGCCATGCCCGGCGAGCACCTGCGTCAGGCGAAACGTTGCCGCACCGTGGCGCCTGTCCAGCCATTCGGCAAAGACAGGACGCACTGCCGCGACGACCCTGAGCCCCGCTGACGGGGCCTCCAGCCTGAGACGCCACTCCTCCACGGCGGCTCGCCGTAGGGAGGCCCTCATGGCCTCCACCTCCTTCAGGGCCGGATGTTGCCCGCGACTGGACGCCTCCTCCCGCCAATGAAAGACATCGGAGAGGGATTTGGCGTCCAGATCCCAGGGCAGGAATCCGGCCAATAAACAAGCCGCCTCGAAAGAGACCGTGCGGTACGCCCTGATCGCCCGCTGCGCCAAAGCTCTCTGCGGAGTGCGCAGGAGGGCGACGCAGGGGCGGTTCAGGGAGTCAGCCCAAACGGGGCTGCCATAGAGGGCCATGGACCGCACGACTCCGTGATATAATCTCCGGCAAGGGATGCCAGGACCTTCCAGGTTGGGCAGCAGGCTGGACAGAGCGCCCGCTGCCCGAGACAGTTTCGTCCCCAGTTTCTTGAAATGGGCGCGGAATTTCCATCGGCTATCTAAGACTAAGCCTAGATATTTCATATCTTTGCCGATGGGAATCCGCACCCCCTCAACCACGATGTGGGCACCGGCCGGTGGCCCTCTCCGAGGCCCGTGGAAACAAATGGCCTCGGTTTTCTCGAGGGCCACCTTTAAACCCAACCGTCGAATCCGACTTACTACTTGGCCGGTGCCCACCGCCGCCAAGGTGGCGGCGTCCCGGAACGTCCTGGCGGTCGCTGTGACCAATGTGTCGTCGGCGTAGCACGTCACGCCGACGTCCCAGAGATTTGCACCACGGAGCACCCAGTCGTATCCGATGTTCCACAGGAGAGGGCCCAAAACCGAGCCCTGTGGAACACCGCACGACATCGCTCTTCGGTGCCACCCGTCGGCGCCCGGATACACAACGTCCCTGTCAGACAGGTACGCGTGCACCAGACGCCGAAGATAGGGCGGCACCACGTGGTACCGCAGTGCCTCGTGAATGCAGGGCCAGGGCAGCGTGTTGAACGCGTTGGAGATGTCCAAGGACACCGCGACAACTACTCCGCCTCCGGCCACTGCATCCTCCGCCTGTGCCTTCACCCGCAGAATCGCGTGGACGGTGGAACGTCCCCTCCTAAAGCCAAATTGGCTGTCGGCCAGGTTCGGTCCGACCCTCTCGAGGTGCTCGACGAGGCGAGCATGGACGATGCGCTCGAAGAGTTTGGCGACCTCGTCGAGCAACACGATGGGTCGGTAGGCCGACGGTGACTCTGCGGGTCGTCCTTCCTTTTTAAGCAGGACGAGCTTCCCGGTTTTCCAACGCGCCGGGAGGACGCCCTGCTCCAAACAGGCGGTGAATAAACTGCGGAGCCTCGGACCCAGGTGCTCGAGGGCTAGCACCCAGGCTCTTCCGGGGATGCCATCGAGCCCCGGGGCCGTGTTTTTGCTCCGCAGCCGAAGCACTACCGCCCGCATTTCTGCGGGCGAAACCTCTGGGATATCCCTTGCCGGATTCTCAATCGACGATGACGCCACATCCGGTGGCGACATCGGTGGAGGAGTGGTCTCCACGGTGGCCGGGAACAAAGCCGCGACGACGTTGGCCAGTAATTCTGGCCGGAGACTCTGCGACAGCGGGGGCGCCGCTGGGCGAAGCTTATTCATCACCATGCGATAGGGGCGCCCCCACGGGTCACCGTCGAGAGTCTCCAGAAACTCCTTGCGTGCCGCGACCTTGGCCCTATGAACGGCCACCCGCAGCGCTCTCTTCGCCTCTTTGTAGAGGTCATAGAGCCGCCGCTCCTGGTCTGCGTGATCCTGTGTTCGAATTCGGCGACGGTGATGCCTGGCGTATCGACGGCGCGCAGCAACGCAAGACGCGCGCAACTGCGCTAGCTCCGCCGACCACCAGTACACCTGCCGCCGAGTCGAACGGCGGAGGGCCCGGGGCATGGCGGCGTCGCAAACGTCCGACATTGCCACCCCGAGCCACTCCGCCTCCTGCTCAACCCGTACCGGCCCGTCCGGCACGGGGAGCCACGACATCACCAGAGCGGCTAGCTCTAGGGCCTCTTTATTGAGGCGACGAAGCACCCACCGCGGGCCGTCCTGATTCGGGGCGCTCGTTTCACCATCGGGCTGGATACTCGCGGACGCGGAGACGTCGAACCTAATGTAACGGTGGTCCGACATCGTCTCCACGCCCGCGAGGACTCTCCAGCCCCGGACACGGTGCGCAACGGTGGGACTTGCAAACGACAGATCAACTATGGACCCGCCGTTGCGCCGCACGCACGTGTGCACCGACCCCCTGTTCAGGACGACCAGGCCGACAGAGATCGCCCAGTCCTCCAGGACCCTACCGCGACCGCTCGTCGCCGGCGAACCCCAAGCTACAGACTTGGCGTTGAAGTCGCCGGCGACGACCGCCGGATAAGGTTGGCCTTGTTCCACTAGGGCCCCCAGCCTTACGAGAAAAGATTCGAATTCGGCGAGGGGTCTGTTGGGAGAAAAATATACTCCTACAACCCAAATGTCTCCCAACAGAGCCGCCACGCATCCCTGGTCCTTCGATATCTTTTCGAACGGCGGGGAGCCAGCAGCACCCTGGGTGATTATGGCCACCAAACCGTCTGTGTCCCCAGCCCAGTTGTCACGGGGAGGGACAAAATACGGCTCAGCGACCACGGCCACTTGCACCGACCACTGCGCCAGGCTTTGGGACAACAGGTCTTGGGCGCTGGCGCAGTGGTTGATGTTCGCCTGGAGGAACTTTAGGTCCATTATTGGGCGATCTCTTCAACACCTTCCATCTCGGCCTCTTGCGGTGGGCTTGCTGACTGTGGCTGGGTTGTGGCCACAGCAGCAGCAGCATAACGTCGTGAAGGGCGGCGCCGGTTGCGGCTGGAGGAGGCGGGACACGCCTTCCCCCCGATTTGGTGCCCGGCGGGCTTGCCGGAGGCCGCGCAGACCACGCAGTTCGGCGCGGCGCTGCACTCACGGGCCTTGTGGCCTGTCTGGCCGCAGCGGTAGCACAATGCGCTACGGTCCACTGCGCAGTCGCAGCGCTCCCGGACGTGCCCTGTCTCCAGGCACCGGTAGCAACGAAGAGGCCGCGCCTCGAGCACAGAAACTCGAGCCGCGACCCAGCCGATCACTACACGGCCCGCCCCCCGCACTTTCTGGGCTGCCTTTATCGGCATCCGGGCCCAAGCCGTGCTCACTCCAGACCGGTCAGGACGGATTTGCCCTACCTTTACTGCCGCCAGGGCACACTCACCGGCCTTGGAGAGGGCCATTGCAACTGACTCAGGAGTGGCCGTGTAGTCCAACTCCGTGAGCCGCAGTTCCGCATGTTTGATGGGCCGAGAGATCCGAACGTCCTCCGACCCATCGAAACACTCCCTCAGCCTTGCGGCGAGGGAGTCGGCCCTCTCATCCGAGTTAGCCCCGGGCACCTCGTACATTGGGGCACCCGTGGCCGCAATCTTTGGCCTCAGCCTTGTGATGTCAAGGCCGGTGAGGTTTACTTTGTCCTGCGCCTCTGTTAGTACCTACGTCTGCAATGCTGAGGTGTCGGGTTCGAACCCCGGGTCAGGCAAAGTGATACCTATTGAGTTGTTCTATTCAGTGTCAGCCCGAAGTCTGGAATTTGGGCCCGACATGGCGATAGGCTCACCCCTTATCACATCATGCGACGGAATAACGACGAAAAGTGTGTGCACTAGTTGCACCTCTGCCTACCCTCTATACCTTACACAACACTTACACATACTCAACCGTTAAAGATAATGTTATGAAAAATACTATGCAGTTGTCACATAATCACGCCTAGGAAATATAAAAGCGTGATTAAGTACATCCCTGCTCGTGCCCTCACGTACTAGCGTAAAAACCCATACAATTTCTATGAACTTCCGCATTTATATGCATTTCATTTACTACTTTTTGCGTCGGGTTTGGTTAGATGGAAATAATACCCATCTCTAGAAATACATTGGCAGCATTATACTATGTAATGTACTTTAAACCTGAATGCAACAATTGTAGTATAGCTCGGAGTGAAAAATACTAAAGTTGATACTAAGTTGCGGTACACAAGCCAGATGGACTCTCGGGAGAGACCTACGTCATCTATCTAGAGGTCGACAATATACAATTTCCCGGACATTGTGAGCATTCCTGGCGGTGGTATTCATCCACAATCGGGCACTAGGTCATGTCTATCCGTTTGCCACAAAAATCGGTAAATGTACATGCAATATACAGATATCACTAACAATTTAATTATAGTAATATGTCTGCATATCGGAACATGATCTCATAATGATGCGCAAGATCACTCTAAGTAGCGATGATGAGATATTCAGAAATCTATTAGATCGTTCATTGGTATAGTGGTTGTGAAATCGGTGACGTTCTAGGTTCAATTATAATAAGCAATTTGTGTGAGATTTTTGAGAATACATACGTGAATCAGGGCAAATTATTTAAATGTTGTAGAATAATTAACTTATCTAAGTTTAGTATAGAGTGGACGTTGTTGTGAATGCTGAGACAATTTCCACAGGTTCAAAAACGGCACAGACTTCTGACTTTCCGAAGTTAAGTGTGCATTGTTTATCAATTATCGTTCACATTAACTCTGAAGGAAAACATCGTGAAACCTACATACCTGAGAATTCTCCATAAGAATTTCGAAGGTATGTGAAGTCTGCCAACCCGCACTAGGCCTGCGTGGTGGACTAAGGCCTAATCCCTCTCAGTAGTAGAGGATAGGAGTGGACAGTACATAATACAGGGCTGATTATCATTAATAGCTGAACTAGCACAAGTGGGGTTTTTTTTCATACTTGTGTGCAGACCGCAAACTATGTAAACTAAGCTATGCACTATGTGTATGTGGGCGCAAATTAATATTTAGTGATTATATTATTATGAAAATGTCTAGAATATTTAAATTTGATATTTAAATAGTTATTTACAACCAAATTCTGTTATCAAATTTCAGTATAAGTTAGAAACTGTATTGACTATTTGAGTGTTTGGAAAACGTTGGATATTTATTTAATTCATTATTTAATGATTTAAACGTCTAAAATAAAATCAATTAGAATTGTTAATAATTCTAATTGATTTCTTTGTCGTTATTTTAATCTATAAGTAAAATATTCACAACTTGTTAATAGCTTCATCTGTTGGCAAGTTATGTAAAATAACGGAGTTTGCTTACTTAAATGTTATTTATGTAAAATATTATCATCTGGAGTTATGAAAAATTCATTATAATATCAATTTTGAATATTCAGCTATAACCCAAGATTTATTGTACAGTAATTTCAAAGGAGGTTGCAGTTATTATAACATTTATATTCACTTTGAATGTCTATTGGATTAAAAAAGAATCCAGTCAGTTCAAGATTCGATTGACTGCTGTCCCAAAAGTCAACTGGGAAGAAAACTAAGCAATATTCAGTTTGTATTTTCATTACGATGGATTCCGAACACGAAAACCCTGGCACCTCGCCGACATGTACATTTCACACCTAAGCGAGTTAAGCTATACTATATATTAGTTATTCGGACTGCAAACGATATTAAGTCCATATTGCTCGTATATAGTGGCCGGCGTGCGCCATTTAATTTGATATATCTTCACCTCAATCATCTTACGACGGTCTTATTCATAAACAGCTTATATACATATTTTAGTCATCGAATGTTTTTCCTTCTTCGGACGAATTTTGAATTGAGTTTGAAGGAAGAAGACAAAACATTCCATAACTAAAATAGGTTTATAAACTGTTTATGAATAAGGTCGTTATTATTTAATAAAACCGCAGCTGAGGGAGATGCATCTTCGCCTTCCTTTTCATAGGAATAGGAGTGATGGTAAACATACGAATACGTTATAGCAGACGAGAGATTTTAGGGCGTAACCGACTTCTCTGACAAAGTAATAGTTTAAGCTATCTCGTTGCCTTCTGCGTTATATCTTCTCACAATCAGTGAAAATACAATTTTAATTTCCTATACCTTGTGGGGCAGTCAAAGAGAATTGGCTGTAGAACTGTTTACAATAAGTAAATAACATGAATGTTTACCAACCTCCCTCGCCAACCAACCTCGATCCTACTTTTTAATTGATTTCTAATGCCCGTAAACAATGGGCAGTGAAGCAGGGTAGAGCCAAGTATTACTTGTCACTTATCGTTGGATGACCTCTTGTTCCTTTGAAGATCTAAGCTATAAAAAATATAATTAAGCCGCTTATTTGTCGGTGTTTTTGTAGTCGTTTGCATTATAAATGCGATCTAGTTACGAACTCCTTTCTCTTGAGTGAATCATGTGTTTGATTGTTTCATAACACACCTTGACCTATACATTTTTCTTACAAAGAATAACTTGACCTCATTTTATACCATAGATGAGTCAGGAAAATGTCTAAAAGCCAGTTTCACAATGGTCATTTTATCTGCCAGTTTGATTATTAGACAGGGCCTGTTTTATTTTATTCGATAGTTATCATATTAGATAGTACTCATTTTATTGCCATTTATATGGGAGCATAGATTAGAGAGTGATTTTTGTATTTTGTCGGCTTATACATTTATGTAACGAATAGCATTTAATCAAAAGTTGTGAAATGTGCCGGTAATGTTAATAATTTGACAAAATAAAATTGAGACAATTTTATGGGGTGACTTTTGAATTTGCTAGGCTTATAACTTATTTGCTGAGAAGCTCCTACTCCGACGTCGTGAAACTCACGCAAAAGATGGCAGTGTTAGGATTAAAATTAAGTCTCTGAGCAGTCATTAATATTATGCCAGTCAACTTTACTAAAAATACAGTTGTACCGGCTAGCCCGGAATATGGAACTCTTTCTGCTTATCACTTGAGTTACGAAGTACTGTGTGGCATTCCACTGCGCTCGTCATCCTGAGACATAAGATGTTAAGTCTCATTATGTCCAGTAGTTACACTGGCTACAATGTCCTTCAAACCGAAATCCAACATTGCATGCACACTGCTGCTTGGCGGTAGAAATATCACTTTATATGTTTATATGTTAACTAACGTCTCACACACGATTTATGCAGCATTTATGTAGCAGAAACTAGAAAAATTAAATTAAGGTACTCTTCAGTGTGGTAGAGCCAACCGATAGACCAAAAAAACAAACACAAATCATGCCTTTATACGCTGAAGGAGTATGCAGAGGTACTATCAGGACACCCACTTTACATAATGTAATGTTCGTCCCATGATGTGAAAGAGCTCTATCAAACTAACACTACAGTCTAACGGAAAACCGCTGTGGAATGTCAGCAAAATGTTACAGTATTTCTGACTTTCAGTAAAATTGTTCGAGGTGTAATAACTTCCCCGCATACTCCAACCTTGTGCTTCTTCAAATTTGATAAAGCATTTACATTTCCTCCCTTATGAGTGCTGGAGAATACTTATCTTTTTAATAGTAGAAAATGTCAATAAAGCGAGGTTTAAAGAGTGTAGTAACGGTCATTAAAATAATTAACTTGCAAGTAAAAGCTCGTATTGAATATTTATTGTGTATTACATAAAACTTGGATAAATTTGGTAATATCTGATAGTAGCGTTTCTGTAAGTCGACATGATGACCTAATTTTTTGCTCGGCTAGTAGTTAAGCAATGTAAGAGATAGTGTAGCTTATAGTAGTTTTTGTTAGATGTATAATATGAGTTTTTGTTCATTGCAAATGAGTAAACGAGCTGCTTGGTCATCGCATAGTAAGTGATTACACCCGCCCAGACACGCACATAAAGCCAAAGACATATTAAGTAAAGTGAGCCGATTTCATCTCTTGCGTGCTGGCAAAGGCTACAAATGTCCTTACAAAACACCCAGAACTTTGAATTACAAAGCACAGCGTGGCACTGTACTGCGCTCGTCACCCGGAGTCATAGATGTTAAGTAATGCAATTCCCAGTAATTACATCATGTCATGTCATCAACTAAAATGGCTACCCATACGTCAGCGGCGTTCTTTGCGGGCACTTACCACTTTATTCTCTTTCCTTACCTCACCTACTCCTCCTAGTTACTTATCATCAAACTATCAATACCTTTGCAGTAGCCACGTTAGGAACCTCCGCTCTTCTAGCAATCTTCTCCTCAAATGCCCCCCTCATAGTTCTAACTTCACTCACTCGTCCTTTGCTATCCAATCTATTCTTCTATGGAATTCACTCCCCCTCGAAATCAGATCGGCCACCTCTCGGTTTGCCTTTAAAAGAAGAGTACGAGAGCTACTGTTGAACGAAGCAGAAGAGTCACCACATTAATAATAATATTATATTATATACCTACATATGTATTTATGTAAGTGTAATTTGTATGTTATGTATTTACAATTTTACTTATATTATGTATATATTCAAGATAGGCATTTTTTATTAATTGCTATATTTACTTTTATGTACGTTTATATATGTATGTTTCATTTATATCAAGTGACCTTGTTGCACCTACCTTATTTGTCTCTGCACCACCCACAGGTTGACTGGGAGAGAATGCCTTTGGCATTAAGTCCGCCTATATACTTTTGTATATAAAGTGCATAAATAAATAAATACACTGGCTCCAATGTCAAACTGTAAATCGCAGTCGGGTAAGAACAGAATATGCACAATAATACTTAGCAACAATAATATACATTGTGTTTTCATTGCAGTTACATTAGTTGACTGGTGACGAATGTAAAATTTTGCTCGTCGAAATACCAGAACGTATGTTGAATCGCAAGAATAGCAATATGTTTTGAAATATTTTTATGCCTCTCATAAGTGATTACTGGTAGCTGTGATTTTACGGGACGGGCGGCGGTTCATTACGATGTAAATTACAGTAATTTAGTTATAAGTAAGTGCGTGGGCGAAGTTACGGTGTCGGATCTTTGTATTGCGTAGGGTCACCAGCTGTTATCGTTTTTCAGGAGATTTTCCGGCTTGCAAGGTGTTTGTAGATAATGTACAAAAATGGAGTTTATTTTTATAATCTCGAAAACTCAAATCTTTTTTGTAATATGAGAATTGATGTGTTAGGAGAAAAAATATATTTCATACATTTCATTTGTAAGTTGTACGGCATCTGGAGCCATTGAATACTTAAAAAAAAATTAGTGTGTTAGCCTCTATTTTGTGTGGTTTACGCAGAATAACTTATGTTAATGAATAGGTCTCATTAACGCAGTGATTTTCAAATCAAAATATTTATTCTTTACTTTAGGTAGTAGATGGTGTTGCTACTGTTTATGGGTGGTCGTATCGCTTACCATCAGGCGAACGGCATGCTCGTCTCGTCATTCTATGCAATTAAAAAGAAATAAAAAAAACTTAAACATTTGTATATTATACAGCTATAATTATTTTTCCCACACATACACGACTTGCAGTTTTGTCCTGCGTTATTTTTTATAAATTGAGTGATGGTTACCCTAGTTATAAGTGAATTTCTTGGAAAAACAATTATTATAATGATGTCTTTATAAATCACTTAATTTAGCATTTCAGTATTTAATAGGTTTTTTGCTTGTGATCATGTGCGTCTGTATATATCTTATCAAATGTCTAAAAGGATGACGAGTGCAGTGCGGTACTCTACAGTACTTTGTCATTACTTCTGGTGCTGTTTATATACAATAGTAGTGTATACCGGGATAGATATTTTATTATCACGCTTTTCATTCTTGTTGCCTACACAGGCAGACGTACATCGCATCCAAAATTCATCAGCTATTTTAAGTCCCATAGGTGAGACTACGGACTAATATGAAGCAGAAAAATTCAACACCACTAGTTGAAAGATGCATTTGGCAAATAAGCATTATATTGACCTGCTACATATTTACTTGTGCCCTTTATCAAGAAAAAATCATAACAATAAACTTACCACTTAATACTCAATGATATGCCATTGGAAGATTACCAATGCCCATTACATTACGAAATTCTAACAAAAAGAGGCGAATTTAAAAAAATTAAAACCATTCGTGACAAACAATACACGAACTATTTTGCAATAGAAACAATTATTGTACAGACCTTTAGAGCTAATTATTTTGAAAGGGTTTGTCAAATAAATGCACGCAATATGACGTGTATCCTCCTACACCTTTTAGAAGCTGAAATATTGCCCAATATAGCGGCCGAGACGCTTTTATTTCTAATTTGAAATCTATAGATAATATACTGACTCCGCGGCGTCGTTGTATGGCGATATTGGCTTTTTCTGCTCAGTATCAGCTCTGAGTCTGGAATTTGTGCCTGATATGGTCAGAGGCACGCATATCACATCATAGGACGGAACATACGTGGGTGCCCTAGTTGCACCTCTGGCCACCCCTCGGGGATAAAAGGCGTGAGTGTGTCTACATAATATGCAATATTATAAAGACGAAGTGTTTGTTTCTTTTTTTTGTTTAAATACGTCTATACTATTAATCCATATTATCTTCAAGTGCTATAGACTACTTGTATCCTCAGCATACACATTACGCAAAAGGAGCAGTAAGCAAACTGTACTAGCTCACGCTTTTGAATAAAGCGATTCACGCACTCTTTTCAAATTGGGACAAATAAGCCTGCGAACCGTGGCTGAAATAATTGCATCTCTACCTACCCCTTCATATTATAATAGCGTGGAATTTTCGTAACTAAATAGCTTTTGCCATGTACAGTTCACAGCATGTCCAAAGTTTATCGCACTGTGGGTAGTCACCGCGTTAAATTTCGAGACATTCATTAGCACACGAGAATGAACCGTCACCTCTCCCACGAGAACTGAAGCTGTGATGCTAGATTCATTTAGTAACATCTCAGGCCTGTATCAAGGGTCGGCAGAGAGGTAATTAGTACATCTAAGATCTGGGCAAGTTTTTTTGGAAGAAGTTGGCGTAGTTGTATTAAGGTATGACTACAATGCTGAGGTCTTGGGTTCGATTCCCGGGTCGGGAAAAGTGATATTGGGTTTTATATTCAGTATCAGGCCGGAGTCTGGCATTTGTGCCCGTTATGGCGATAGGCTCACCCCCTATCACATCATGGGACGGTATATGCACGGCGAAAAGTGGGTGCACTAGTTACGCCTCTGCCAACCACTTCGGGGATAAATGGCGTGAGTGTGTGTGTGTGTATAAGGAGGTCTGTGAGTATATTGAAAGTTCCAATCTCGAAAAAGACATTAATTACATAATTGGGTGTCGAATGTAGGACGAGCTAGCAGTTGTCCGCTGTCACTATATTTTGAGTATAATTTATAAGAATTTCAACTATTCATCTGCTTATAATTTATGTTTAAGTAGTGATTTTGCAAATTATCATGATGTTCCACTTATTGTAATTGACGTAATTATATTTAGTTTAGATTCGTTTTAATGAAATAATGATAACATTTAATCAGAAAATTGCTTGAATTAAAAGAAAATTATAACTTCATCATTCGTTCGTTCATTTATTTTGATTGTTTTATGTAATTTTATACTTAACCGAATGACGAAAACTGCTGCTTGTGAATAATGCTCCCAACTAATAGTGGCATCAGCAACTTTAGAAACTATCAGTTTTGTAGTGTAATGTAGTAGTGTAATGTTTCTCGGCAACAAATTGTCAGCGTCAGCGTGGTGCCTTAAACATCACGCTTGTCCATAAACAGAAGCAACACAAGCCAGAGTTTTGTGTTCGATGATCAACACATTAGTTTAATGGTCCCAAATTACACTGTAATATCATCTAAATCGTAGAACAAGAGCGATATAATGAACGAGCGGGTGATAATAGCGCCTAAATATTCATGATTTATCATGTGTACCTATACACTAAATTATGCTAAATTATCAATGGACACGTCAGGCCTCTAACTGTGACTAATCGAAATTGAATGGAATAATCTGTCAAAATTGAAAATCTAGCCAGCTTTAACCAAAACTGACAATCGATTTAGTTATATTGCGATTTGGAGGATGCGGTCGAGGACAGAGTACCGCACCCTTGGATATATTCGTACATCACACATTTTCCACGAGAAATTGCGTCCATTCCATAAGCAGCCGAGTGCTAAAGTCATCGGTTGATCTCTATCACCATTACAAACCAAGAATAGCGCGAATAAATCATATTTCAACACCGAATCTTCGAAGTGCTAATGTACAATGCGCGGACATTACAATATGTGAACTATAACGGCCGACGCACACGGCCGGAATTATTATTATTACAAATGTCCAATTCAATATGTTTAGAAACGTAAGTATAACTTAGTTATTTATTTAAGCTCTGTTGGTTTACATAGTTATAATGAAATTTCATCAATAATTAAGTTTACGACGTCAGACTTTGTAAGTTTCCATTCGGTGAAAAGATTTTTTTTCAAAAATGCAATCTTATAGATATAAAATGTACTATATCAAAATGTATGCAAGTCAAGGTACCTTTTACACGGCGTAAGCTTAGCATGTGTTTGATATAGTGTAGCAGGTAGCTGCCAGATGATGTTGACAAGTTAATACGATACTGATTCTCACCGTTTAAAGTCGTAGTCAGATATCAATCTGCCTCCGACATAAGTCGGTTGTCTGCGTCTAATCTAAGACAATGGAGATAGCGTCGTGTGAGATGTATCGCATTACATTGCACAAACTAGACGGTTATTTTAAATAAACCACATTTGAGAATGGGTCTGCACTTCGCCGTGTTCTCAGAATGCGACCTTTTGTTACCAACGTTCCAATCTCTTCTACAAGTTCAGGGCATTGTTTAAATATTTCAATACTTTATATTTGTTTAATAGACTCGGTTGATATAATTGCCGATTTCTGTATGGCTATAAAAATTAAGAGTAAAACATAAGTACTAAAAATATTAAGCCCTGTGTCGCATTATGGTCGATAACTAAATGTAACAGAAGTCGGATAAAAATAGCACGTAATTTACATTTTTAGTATCGTATAGTGTTAAATGAACTTGAAATAAAATCAAATATACATAAAGTGCATCTCCAGTGATGCACTTCGACAATTTACGTATTTTAAGAGTATTCAAAAGGTGAATAAAATCTAGATTTGTTTTTCGTTTTATTATCTACTTTATTAACGATGCCATTAGTATATTGTATTTAACAGCCTCCGTGGCGTAGTGGGTGATGAGCCGTTTATGATACGAGAGGCCGCTGGTTCAGTCTCCGCATCGAGATTCACGATATTTATTTCAGGTCTGGGTGTTATAAGACTGATATTCACATATATGTCAGGAGTCAGGATTATTTGTAAAGCCGTTGATGTATTCAATAAGTACGTATACACACACACACACACACGCCTTTTATCCCCGAAGGGGTAGGCCTAGGCGCAACTAGTGCACCCACTTTTCGCCGTGCGTATTCCGTCCCATGATGTGATAGGAGGCGAGCCTATCGCCATATCGGGCACAAATTCCAGACTCCGTAGGTACGTATAAGTACGTATAATAGAATGTTATTTAAATTAATATTTGAAAAAAAAAGCATATTACGCATTCCTAGTTTTACCCGTAATCAAAAATGCCAAAAAGCATAACTTCATAATACTTTAACAGTATCCCAAATATACTCTAAGCCAAACCAAAAGACTTATAATAAAAATTGGTAAGTTCACGCAACATTACCGCGAGTGAGCGGGTCTCCGGCGGCGTGTGGTCACCGCTATCGCGGATCTGCGCAAAGGTTACGCGCAGGATTTTTCCCATAGCCCGAGAGTGAGTGCACCCGGAACAATGAGCCAACACCTGCTCTATTGTCGTACTATTACTGCTTTCATTTGCATTATCGTGAGTCTAAATGTATCTGGTATCGTACTTGAGATGAGCCGTGATGGTACGGGCTTGACTCCAGGACTATAGAAGTACTTTTGAGTCGTAAAATATTCGTATATGGAATCGGATTTGGAATATAACAATAGATTGCCTGTCATATCTAGGTATTTTTGAAATAAAGCCACATGCCCATTACTGCAATAGCTGACAGTCGACTATAACTCCTACGACTGGTCGCCTCCCGATAAGAGTTAAATAGGTAAGCAAGTACTGTTGCTCCCAATTTTAAAGGACATTATAGTCAGTGTTATGAATACGCTTTAGGGTCAAGTATTCTACGACAACGTCATTTCTTTGTAACTCATAGTTCTCGGTGATATTGTTTATGGTCAGTTGTAGCGTTTTCTTAATCAGAGAAGCGATAGCCTCGCTATAATTCTCGTTAAATTAAATTGTCAGTCTAACTCTAATCTTAACGTTAAAAATTATTATAAGTAATGCATATCCTGAACTAATTAATTCTCTTTCATTTATTTTACGTAGCTACATTAAAATTTTGCATGTAAATAAATTTGTCTAAAGTTGATTGATCAGAAACGACAGTTTAAGATCTATACTGCACCAACTTTTTCGCAAATAAAAAATTCATTAATTAATTCCTTTAACAATGACAATCTCTAAAACTAAGGCTAATGCAATATAGCTGCAAAGTTACGGTGATCAGGACCATCGCGATAATAATTGGTATCGCTGACGCGGTGCCGGCCGCGGCGGGCGCGGGATCGTCACACACAACTAGCTCGCATTTCTTCCATTAAATAATATAAAATACTTAATTAGCAACTATCTTAAGAGGCTGACTTTCATTTACCAGCGTCGCAGCTGATATTGCACTTCAGACCGAAATTGAGTTGTATCTATAAATTCATCGAAATCGGTTCAGTGGTTTGGCCGTGACGGCTCCGCACGTGTGAAACGATTTTCCGGGATAAAAGTCCCGCTTTGTGAGTGTAAGTTTATCGTATTCAGACAGACAGAAAGACAGACAGACGCGGCGGGGGACTTTCTTTTATAATATAGGTTTGTTAATCCTTGGACGCTCGCGGTGGACACCGGTGTCCATTTATATAAGGAAATTAGCTTATAGCTATATATAAGCGGGCGTCGACGGGTTAATTACTTGACTTATTAAATTCAGACTTATTACTGGAGGTAGGTCTGTCATATGTAAGAGTCCGTCTGGGTGGGTACCACCACAATGTCTATTTCTACCGCCAAGCAGCACAGCAGTGTGCAGGCACTGCTGTGTTTCGGTTTGAAGGACATTGTAGTCAGTGTAACTACTGGACATAGTGAGACTTAACATCTTAAATCTCAGGATGACGAGCGCAGTGGAATGCCACACAGTACTTTGTAAGTCAAGGTGCTGGATGGTGTTGCTACTGTTTATGGGTGGTCGTATCGCTTACCATCAGGCGAACGGCATGCTCGTCTCGTCATTCAATGCAATAAAAAAAATACGTTTCAGTTCATAGTTCGGTACCTATATGGGTAATTACTTAAACGACGATAGCCATAAACGACGATAGCCTGGTTGGGAATGGAATGGTCTGCCGAGGCAATGTCCGGAGGTTCAAAACCCAAGGGCACACACCTCTGACTTTTCTAAAAAGTTATGTGTATATTCTTTGTGAATTATCGCTCCCTTTAACGGTGAAGGAAAACATCGTGAGGAAACCTGTATACCTAAGAAGTTCTCTGAATTTCGAAGGTATGTGAAGTCTGCCAACCCGCACTAGGCCAGCGTGGTGGACTAAGGCCTAACCCCTCTCAGTTGTAGAGGAGGCCCGTGCCCAGCAGTGGGCAGTGTATAATACAGGGCTGATTGCATGCATGCATTGCATATGGGTAATTACTTGAACCTATCTCAAATATACCTTTTATTAAAGCTTGTTTCTTACTTAAAATTTGGCTGGGCGTTGATGGCCGCCCTAAGTGATATCCACTTAAGTGATAAAAAGTGGATAATATGTACCAGATGTATCTTGTAGGTATGCGCTATAATTGACCTCCCCTAAAGATTTCAAGACGGAACTGTCGAAAGTGGCCTGATTCCAGCGTGTTCCAACACACATTTGTTACAATGATCCAGAACCAATTTTTGGTTATTTTTTCTAATCGGCTGCCTGCATATCCATATCACATATTATAGTGTTTTTTTATTAACAATAATTAATGTAATTAAATTAATATTTAATGGCTCGGTTTTCTGACTGCCTCACTGGCGTAGTTGTATCACGGTACGACTGCAAAGCTGAGGTCTCGGGTTTGATTCCCGGGTCGGGCGAAGTGACATTCAGTTTTTCTATTCAGTATCAGCCCAGAGTCTGGAATTGGTCCCGATATGGCGATAGGTTCGCGCCCTATCACAACATGGGACGGAATACGCACGGTGAAAAGTGCGTGCACTTGTTGCGCATCTGATTACCCCTTCGGGGGTAAAGGGCGTGAGTATATATGTATCTGTGTGTGTAAATTAATATTTATTTCCAATTCATACAGGGTGTAGAGTTATATCACTAGTATATCGCAAGCGCTATTTTGCATTTGAAGTTACGTAATATACGAAAGCAAATCTTCAGTTCACTTTTATAGATTTAAATCGTAATGAATATTGGTATTTTTGACAGCCGCAGCGAATGTTCAATATATTTATAATAGTATTATCTTATACCTCGCTAGTCTCACAATCTGTTAACTTGAAGATTTGAAAGCTCCCGCGAAATTAAGTAAATAACCATGATAGTAAAAGCCGCCTTCTCCTATCTTTAATAATACCGGCCTTGTATTATAAACTGTCCCACTGCTAGGCACTGGCCTCCTCTACTACTGAAAGGGGTTTAGGCCTTAGTCCACTACGCTGGCCTAGTATGGGTTGGCAGACTTCATATACCTTCCAAATTTTTTTTGAAATAGCGAGAGAACCCGAGTCTTACGATTGTCCAACAAATTCGACGCTTATAAGAATTAATAAAAAATATAAGAATTTAATATGAAAATGAAGAATATCAGAATATGGTTTCTGTAATGACGAGGAAATGTTATAATTACATTAATTCATGTACTAATTTACTCACATATGAACATTGATGTATTTTTAATACATCAATGCATATGAATATTAAAACTGATCCTTATTCTAAATAAATAATACGTATATCAAAGTGACATAATAATTACTGTATTACTCGTTTATCGAGTCTCTATAAAGTGATACAAACACCTATTTCTATAATAGAATTGTGTCTAAATAATTTTCTAATAAATGGTTCTAATATTTTTTATCATTCTAGGAAACGATTAGCGATTCAAACTTTTTTAAAAGCTGGTTATGGATATATGCGTATCCCTAAAAGTTCATGCATCGTGAGTACCACATATTACAACTCATGGTACGTAATTTGACGGTAATTGTCTGCTAAATATATCTCTATTACGTTTTCACGGCTATAGGAGTAATAAAGGTGTAATTTCTTCGAAAAAAAACCACCATCGTAGTTCTTTTTTTTTATTTGGTATAATACAAACAGTTACACATTATGTCGAGACATAAGAATATTATACAAAACAATATAAATGCGTAACCTACACCGTTATCCACAGCATATTCCAAGCCACTTTTTGAGTTCTTAAACGTTTCCAAAACCTCGAACAAACATTGCCAATCACAAACTTGATCGAACAAATCCCGTATCATATAAGCTGCACGCATGAATGGAGACGACTCATGAAAATTATAAACTTGTGAATGGATCGCGAATCCTCACATTATATCTGATATACAGTCAGTAACTAATTGCTGCCATTACTAATGCTCGGCTTTTGAAGGTGACAGTTATATTTTCCTTAATTATTTTGCTGCGGTATGTTGCGCGTCATGTTTCGCAATAGTGTGGCACTGTACCTGCACCTATGGAATAAACTTATTGTGATAGACTGCAGTGTGATCATTACTACCTAGAGGCTACACGATCCTCGATTTGACGAGATAATTTCAAGAAACCTGTGGGCCACCAATATCCTACGCTTCTGATTGGAGTTACGCTAAACTTCTAGCTGGCACTCATCACATAAATTCGCGGATAAAAACGCGTTATTGCTAACTAGCAGCATTGGGGATAGTGAAATGGTTGTCAGTTTCCAGATTGCGCGATCCCGCACTGCGGCCCCTCTCTGTACGAGGGGGCTAAGATGCCACCGAACTCTAAAAGAAAACCTCTGGTATCTACGGCAACGAGAGATCGACCAGCTGCATTTTATCCACCCAGGAGTCACTAGATTGTAGTAATCGAGCGAGTAGCCATACACAAAGGTCTGACTTTTTACAGGCAAATGGGAACAATTGGAGTTTACAACCATAAACATAAGACCTGAATACTTTCAAAGTATTTAAAAGCCTCATAGCTCTCAGCACTTACTGAGAACTGTGACATTTCTGGTTCGATGTTCAAGGCGGGGTACCTTCGGATTTTCCTTGCAAAATAAAGTATTGAAATAAAACTATTTTTAATTTAATAAAGTTAAAAGAAACCGCGATAAAATTTGAAAATTTGTTTTATTTCAATTTCTAACATTCGCGTAAACATAAGAAATCATTAAAATAATATATGTCGATAAGCTACGTCGTAAACAAATCCAAGCTCAATATGGCGTTAGCGTAACGGTATGATAATTTAAATGTTACTCAACTCCATACATTAACTTTAAATACGTAGATTCACGCTTATACCCCGAAGGGATCGGCAGTATTAGCTACTCACTTGTTTACCAAGCTGATTCTTTTTCCATGATGGAATAGGGGGCCTATCATCATATCGAACACAAATTCCAGTCTTGAATCATATAACGTTTGGGTAGGTAACACAATGTGTATTTCTGCTAGAAACAAATTTCAGCCACTGTAATTCGAGATACTATTAACTAACTATTCTAGAAGATTAAGTATGTCTTAAAATATCAACTATCAGGAAAATCCATTTCCTAAGCATAAACAATTATATCTTGCTATACATAATTGTTTTTCTAACGAACTGTCAAAAGCACTCATAAGAGCTAAGCACGTAGCCCCAATATTTAGTAACAGTAAATTTGAAGTGTCAAACGTTTTTTTTTCGCGGGGAAGAAACGCGTTATCGCTACCACCACTGGGGGCTGAGTGGACGGTTATGTTGGTTTCACCGATCTTACAGCCCAATGACGACACTCGTGAGTATAGCATCCTCCGAGCGAGAATTGGACCGAGTCCCTAACGCTATATACACCCTACACCGGCATACCAACTAAAACCCGCGGTAGCCTTCTTCGGCGCCTACGGGACGGCCCCGCGGTATCTTGTTGGACGAAGATAGCTGCATGGAATCGCCCCTGCGCGATGCCGCATTGCGGCCCATCTCTAAATGAGGGGGCTAAGATGCCCCCGACCTCTACAGGACGCCTTTGACGTCTACGACTGCAGAAGTCCGACCATCTGCATTGTCGTCCCCCTCAGAGTGGCTTACATTGGAGTAGTCGAGCGAGCAGACCCCCACTGCTCGCCCCACGACTCTCGCTTACCACTTGCTTAAAAGTGTCAACCCTAAAGCTCTGGATTCGATTTCCAGGTAAAGAAAACAAAATTTTAAGTAGTTTTTTATCTGAAAAGAAAAACACCAGAGTTGTTTGGAATTCGGACTTAGGCCCGATAAGACAATAAGCTCATCATTTATCAAATCCTGGGATTGATATAAGCTCGGGAAAATGGGAATGCAATAGTTGATCTTCTGCCATCCTCAGGGAATTAAGAGCTTACTTATTTCTTAAAAGCTGTTTGCTCATCTCAATAACGACCTTCAAAATTTATGAATCTCTATTGCGTCATCGTCTAGAAACAGCAGACTTATATTTTGAAACCAGTGAAAAATTGTGGAAAAATGGAAAACGTACGTAAGATTTCTCGAAAAATATACGGTTTGGAATGAAATTTGTGCGTAATGTAGCGATAGGCTCGTCCTTCACATTGACAAACAAATAAGTTCGATAACAGTATTTGCACTAAATACATATCTGCTGTCACTCTCGGCTACAGGCGTGATGTTACGTTGCATTTTCAAAAGCACGACTAGCTAGACTAACACAAAACGCCAAACCCTTTGCAAAGCTCTTTGTTTCGTGTTTAAAGATATTTTTAAGTATCATGCAATACTATAGCATGACCTTATCTATTAAGGTCACTTTCCATCAAGGCTAACTATGGGATGCACACAATATCACCCCAAATAATATTCACCCTGAAACCCATATCCGGATGTCGAAATTAAAATGCACAAAACATTCTCAGGAAGAGTGCGCGCGCCCGCGAGCCGTGGCCGTGATACGGTTTCAGCCGCGCGCTCTAGCCAGCCCCGTATATATAACCACCTGCGCGTCTTAGCTCATCACAGTTCATCGCAGACTTGCGAGAGGCACACAGCATCCGAACCACTAACATGAAACTGGTGAGTGCCGTTTCATTGTTTGTCAGGGGGTGGTATAAGGATTAGATATTTCGAGCTTGATTGTTCGATTTTTGAGTTTTGATTGACAGGGGTGTGTTATTTGTCTTATTCAATAATTAAACAATAGTTTGATGGGGTTAAAGTAAGCTAAGAACTAATCACAGTTATTCTGATAGGGGTGGGTGTGATAGCGGTCGCGAATTATAAAAAAGCTCTGTGGCAGTAGCGATAGCCTAGCTAGGGTGGACGAATTGCGAAGACAAAAGTCTCAAGTTCGGTTCTAGGACCCGCCTAAATATTAATTAGCGCGTGTATTGTAATAGCATTAGCTTGACCTAAAAACCTCATAGAGAATTCTGTATAACTTACGTACCATATTTCTTTATCATAGTCCTACAAAGGACTAGCCATATAAACTATTCCCACTTTACTACAATTTATTTTATTGAACGAAGTTATTAATAAGATAATATACGATGTTCACCCGCACTAGACAGCGTGACGGATGTAAAATCATTAAAGCCCTTTAAATTAAATACAGTAGTTATAATTAATGAATACGTAAAGAATCTTGAAGATCTAAATCCAATCCTATCAAATGCAATTAAATTGTGAAATAGTATCGGTCGCATTTCGATGTACAGTTTTAGTGTCGTCTAGTAACGTCCCTGCAATTAACAGACCATCCTTCATTTGAAATTCAATTGCCCATTCACTCGAGAAAAAATGTAGGTCGCACCAACTATAGGTCTGATGGGCAAACCAGAAGCCATCTTGAGGTGATGACACACCATACCGCTTAGATGATAGATCTTAGGGTTCGTATGGTACTTATTAACACTGTCACTATTTATGAAACTTATGGAGTGACGCATGCACTGCTATGCAGTATTTTGATATTTAAATTTCTGGGTAGAATTGCTATAGGCGTATAAGTTTTCACTACTCGATCAGATTTAGTTTTGTCTCGTTTTTCGTTTGTACAAAATGTAAGACAAAAACGTAGCCGTTGGAAAATTTTAGTGATATGAGATTAGCGTAAAAAGGTAAAAAAATATCAGTACAGTGTCGTGAGGATACTCGGGTGTTATAGGATCGGTATAAAATTGATAAAGTTAGGAATGGCATAAAACAAGAATACAATTTTTATAGCAGATAATTTCCATGTTCGTTACCTAAATATTGCACCCTTCATAGTAAAGACAATTAAGGTATGTCTACAACTGTAGTTCATACCAAAAACGTCTTTTAGTCTAAAAAAAAAGAGTCGAAATTAATAATTGCCGTATAAAAACATATTTTGTAGTGGGAATCAAACTCAAGATTTTTCTTGTAGCCAGTTCTTCGCCCGCTGAGCTACGAAGATATTCATATTGCCCCTAGTACAAATAAAAATATATAAATGGCTCGGCAAAAAAAATACAACTAATACCGTTTCTAAGCATAATTGAGTGATATGTTTTCATTATGTAATTTTCTAGGTCAAGTTTATCCTTAAGGAGAGTTAATTTATGCAGTAATTCAAGATCCACTACAATCCATCTATGTCTTGTTTATGTCGATGTATTTTTTTTTACTGTTCAATGTAAATGACAGCGCACTAAACATCGAAGATGTATTAGAATTAAAAGGATGATAAGGGCAGGATTCGGTATCAAGGCGTGGCAACTCTAAGTAAGGGCGCAAAATATCCAATAGTCAAATATCTATGTGATAAGGTTTTATTTTATGTTATCTTTTACGAGCTGACTAAATTTCATTTATATTAATGACTGTACGTTTCGCCCACAGTTCGTCTTAGCCGCCGTCCTTGGTGTCTGCTTGGCAGACCGCCTCGACAACAAGTACCTGCCGCCCAGAGGCAACGCGGGCGCGGGCTTCGGGCCTGGCTTCGGAGGAGCCGGACCTAAAGGAGGCGGCGGCGGCTTCGGAGGCGCTGGCTCTGGTTTCGGAGGTGCCGGATCAGGTTTTGGAGGCGCAGGATCAGGTTTTGGAGGTGGTGCTGGCGGCGGTGCCGGAGGTGCTTTTGGCCATGGAGGCGCGGGATCTGGCTTCGGCGGCCAGGCTGGAGGATACAGCGGCGCTGGCGGAGCTGGCGGCTACAGCGGTGGTGCCAGCGGACAGTACAGCGGCCGAGGTGGCGCCGCCTCCGCTGACGCCAACGCGCAGATCCTTAGATTGAACAACGAAGTAACGGCTGAAGGTTTCGCGTACGACTTCGAAACATCCAACGGCATCCGCGCTGACGCTCAGGGAGTGGCCTCCAACGGTGTCCAGTCGCAGGGCAGCTTCGCGTACAAGGGCGACGACGGCCAAGACTACAGCATCACCTACACCGCTGATGAGAACGGGTTCGTGCCCCAGGGCGCCCATCTCCCCACCCCGCCCCCGATCCCCGAGGAGATCCTCAAGTCGTTGGAACAGAACGCTCGCGACGAGGCCGCCGGTATTGTTGACGATGGTGAGTGAGGCTTTTTAATCCGCTATTATGCTCTAAAGTCATAATATAATACAATAAGTTTAGAGCTGATATCTATATGCTTTAATATCTAAATGCTACGATATTTTAATTCTTCTGTAAATATCACTAGAAAAATCATCAAGTAATCTATCAAATACTCATAAAGTGACACTAGATGCGAATTAAAATCCACCAGCAAGCCAAGCGCGGTAATTTTTGGACAAAACTAATTTCATTAAGATATATTTTTGCATGCAAGAAACTAAAAGATACTCGTAATCATCAAATCCTAATGATCATTAATCGCCAGTGGTTCGGAATGAGCGCTTAATAAGACAAAAAACCATTGTTCGAAATAACCATCGGATACAAATGTGCAAATAATGTAGAATAGAAAAAAAAACGTACAATTTATTTCTTGTGAGCTTTGTAGGATCTTAATACGTTACCCACAGTTTAACCAAGTCTCGACTATTTACCGCACTTACTGATCTGATGAGTAGCTATAATTCCACTCGAAAGTAGGATGCATCTGCGATTATTACAACGCATACACCGAAAATTAGGAAACATTGGCGTAACTCAATAATAACTGTGTAATATATTGTCAAAATCCTAGTAATTATCTGCAGTAAAGCTTCCACCCACCACCACTCAGCTTAAAGATGCCAATTAACTACTTAATTACTTATAGGAAACACCTTCAACTAATCGAGTAATCATCTCATTATTGATATCTCAACACTTTTTTCCACTGCACATTTGACCTTAATAGAGTAGTGTTGCTCTAATAATAAACGCGGCCCAGTATCTGATGAGTTACAAAATGACGTGAGCTGTTGCGCCAGGCGTCGTGACCGTACCTGGAAACTACACACTACCGCGAAACGCAGGCATCCCAGGCTCGCTCTAGAGCACAGGTCAATCGGCTAATTGATTCTCACCGGCAAATACACACGTCAAAATGGATCCTATGATAAATGGAAACGCAATTTGTTCACAAATCTGCACTGACGCACCACTGCGTTTGAAATATGATTTGTTTGAGCTACAGAGACAAGATAATTCAGAATTATATGCGCAATTTAGATGTAATTCGATAATTAAATAATGGCTGGCTGACGATAAATGTTTTGACAGGCATCACAATTTACTTACTAATGACCGCAACCTCGAGTTTGCAACTAACATGATGCCATTTACGGGACGAGATAAAAACTGGCCGCATCAGAGACGAGCCGATGCGCTCGAGACAGCAAGCGTAAAAGATTTAAATAACTGGGTCGGCGGTTCACGTTTAGAACGTATTGGGGCATTTAAATGAGGCATATCTTCGTTAGTTTGCGAAACACTTGGGAATTTAATGCATAGAAACTGATGCAAACGGCTTAAATGTGGTAATGTCGGCTTCATGCGCCCATCGCACACCGTCCGTGCTGCTCACGGCTTGGGATGGGAAATCTGTTTAGTACCCGGTTGTTTTAGTTTCAGTTTCTTGTGTTTTCAACTAGATTTCATGGATTTGGAGCATTGCTGAGTCATTAATCTTATCTCGTAATATTTATTTGTTGATCAATCGTTTAAGGGAAAATAATTTTAAAACATTTACTTACAAAAAAGCTTTGTCCGCGTTATTCTTGAAAATATTCACTAGACAATCAGACTTTTAGGATTTTACTTTTTTGGACTTCATTATCCAATTAGATATCCACTAGGCATGCAGAGAAGAATATAATTTATTTCGAATACAATTGTATTATATCGATAATGCCGTTGTGATTGAATATTTTCAATACGGTTAGCTTTCATTACAAGTAGAGCTTTACGTGCTGTCGTGCCGTGACTGTGGAGGCGTGGTGCGACGAGTATCGATGCAAAGGTCACCTCTAAATGTCTTACACTATTGTTTGTTTTACTGCATATTTGTCTGAAGGGCTTTTATAGAGCTTCGAGAGCTTTTATATGGCAAGAAGTTATTTCATAATTATAATAAAATCCATTTGTAGAGTTTGAGAGGTCTTTAGATCGATATTCAGTGCAATATTAATATGTTTTTTTAATGAGGATGTCTGAGGGTTTTGCATTTAGAATGTGACTCTAGGGTCACTAAGCATCACATGGGATGAAAAATGAAACTGGCAATCTCTTTTTTGCACGACTGCCCACCCCTTAGACAATTATTGCATCGGCTAGTAATATGTGAAGATTTA
The DNA here is from genome assembly GCA_947568825.1 of Sphinx pinastri. Lineage (NCBI taxonomy): Eukaryota > Metazoa > Arthropoda > Insecta > Lepidoptera > Sphingidae > Sphinx > Sphinx pinastri. Next base: position 16,143,376 of record OX387633.1, read on the forward strand.
TGGGTTTTTTAATATGAAGTGTTTTGGCTTTCGACTGCCTCGGTGGCGTAGTTGTATTACGGTACGACTGCAAGGCTGAGGTCTCGGGTTCGATCCCCGGGTCGGGCAAATTGATATTGGATTTTTCTATTCAGTATCAGCCCGGAGTCTGGAATTTGTGCCCGATATGGCGATAGGCTCGCCCCCTATCACATCATGGGACGGAATACGCTTGGCGAAAAGTGGGTGCACTAGTTGCGTCTCTGCCTACCCCTTCGGTGATAAAAGGCGTGAGCATGCGCGCGCATGCGTTTTGGCTTTAGTCAGGAGATTGTTAAAAAATAATTTAACCTCAAAATATTAATTTACTTTTTACCTTCCGCCATTACAAATAGCGAATTAGGAGCATTATATTGCACCATCACATCATATCTAATGTTCTTAATGAACCCGTACAGTAACTTCGCAGATCCTAATGACTACTACGCGCTTTATGTAGAGTCTATCTTGGTAATGACGAGTTTTGCAAGCAACGTACATCGTGCCTCTAAAATTTACGAACGAAAGTGGATTTATAAATGGTACTTGGTGCAATGTTGATCTAATAGAGAGTCAAAGGTCATGTCATTTGCATAGATTTGTCAAATAGGTCGAGTTATGGAAGTAATTCGGGTTTGTAAGAGGATAAAGATAAGCGTTTTTGCAGTAGTTGTACACCTTATACTTGTAATACTTGCGTGAGCTTTTGCCAGTGAATGAAATTTTCATAGTGATTATATCAATCAGTCAGTCAATAATAATCATTTCATGAATTTTTCAATAAATTCGCTTGAAATTCTGACCACGAGGTGATTCGTTTATAGTAAGTAAATAGTATAAGTAAGTACAAAATAAGGAAAAATATATTATAGAGTCCAAATTTTAAAACACGGTCCAACCCATGATCAAAACCTTGTTAAAAACAATTAAGACTAAACTACAAAACAGTTCAATTTCATAATACAGTCTAATTACAAAAAGTTATCTAATTCCGAATGCAATAGAGTCGTAAATCGGAGCGCGGAATAATTTTCTCACGTTTTGTAATTTCTTATGGGAACAAGAACAAAACACTCTAAAGATAATTACATAGACATTTAAGGCGGTGTGTGCACGAATGGAATTCTTATTTAGGATTAAAATCTACCTCAAGTAGCATTCCTACACTTAGAATATCTTGAAAAAGGTGTGAAATGGATGTCACTTACACACTCAACCTACTTCAAAATAATGTCTTTGCCACTGTCAAGGTTCGTTTCACCTGATTTCACGTCTATTGCAGCAGTATTTAAATATTGTTCGTGTGATAGGGATACGTATGCTACTATACGTACGTATGGTACTTGGAACCTTATCACCTTCCACCTTCCACCACCTAGTAATATGTAAGCATTCTTATATCCGGATTTAAAGGACATTTTAGGCTGTGGGTTTTTGGGCTTTATGAGACTTAACTTAGACTTGATTAACTGCAACTTCATGTAGAGCTCTGTGATTCAAAGTTCTGGGTTGGCCAGTTAAAAAATGTGTTTTTTTCGAAAGCTTAGGCCAGTAAACTACCAAGTACCAAGTGATTATCGTCCATAAATACCCACAATATCAGATTGCCTTAAGGGGAAGGAATTGGGATGGAGAAAGAAGTATGGACTTAGTACATATCGAGAGAGCCCCTAACTACACGCTTCAATACTTCCTTTCTACTTCCTACTATCTTCCTTAAATTTGGAACTAGTAGCCGAAGACCCGGAATCACTGCCAATCCATCACTACGTAGGACGTTGATGGACGTCGGCATCTTGTTACGTGTTACGCTAAGCTTGCATTTAGAAAAGCAAAGCGCTCTAATGCAATATATTGAGTAATAGAAAACAGGTAGAATATATTCAGTATGAAACTTCGCGAATTCGATTGCCGCGAACGACTAGAAACATTTAATACCCACGACACAATTTTATCTTAGTGTACATTTAAGAAAGGAAAAATCTGAGAATAACTTCTGTTTCGACGAATCATTTGTCAGGCGAATGTTATCGATTGCAGTTTAGGTACTTGAAAATTAGGTGTTTACTTGTTTACATGACAGGTTACCTTCTCTTTTTCTAAGTCCGTTTTTGTAGTCCTAGTACCAATGTGATCCTTTCTAACGAGATTTGCGATGTCATCGACCCCTCCGAAAATGTTATTAAAAATAGATAATGTGGTTCGTGATAGTAGAATCCTCATCTATCATCGTTAGTTGGATGTGTAATTATGCGCTCCGAATAACAACCCACTATCTGAACTTTGACTCGCTCGAAACGGTATTAAATTATTATTATATGTAGACATTAACACTAGAACATTTTGTATCGGTGTACGTCTTTAGTCTTGATTTCCTTGCAAATTCTATTTATTTTTAACTTTTGCTCGCGTCTTTGACTTTCTAGAGGTCCTTTTATTAGATAAAGTTGCACAGTGTAATTATCATTAAACCTTCTTGTAGGCTTATTATAGGTCTTAGTATAACTCATTGCCTTTTATTTTACTCATCGACTATCGTCTATAATTATATGAATACTGTGAATAGAGAGGTTGGAGGTTCCTTTCATACGAGAGCGGATGTGGCAGGCAGGTCAGCGCGTGGCCTTGTAACTCCGATGGATACTGGGCCACCGAAGGAAGCGGAACGATTGCGTTAAAATATGGATTTTAATAGAAAAATAATTTTCACGATATTTTGAATTTATTTTGGAAGTAAACATTTCGATCCACATGCTGAAAATATGTTAAAAATACCATTCATTTATGTTATTTCGGCCAATATATTTTAAACGTGAATTATGATCGAATAATCATTTTAGACAACTCACTTTTCTTAAAACTTATTTTTGCATTTCAATTTCAATACCTATTGCAAAAACTTCTAAAAATGAATCCAAAACGCCACTCTTGCGGCGTCGCAGCCCAATTCGAAAATAATAACATACAAATATGTAACGTTGCGTATGTTAAGATGTATGTTGCACAATCGAACAATGGCGCGACTGATTGTTTTACATCTTTACATTACATACGTCTATATCTATTAACTTTGTCTGAAATTATATTTCAATCCTTCGAACTTAGACTGCTTGCACATTGTTGCCTTGCGGTACCAAGCCTACGAAGCTATCAAGTTCTTTTAAATTATAACAAAATACCTTTGATCTTTTCAGGTACTTACCGCGGTGAAGGTGGTGCCGGCGGCGCTGGCGGCTATTCCGGCGCTGGTGGATACTCCGGAGGTGCCGGTGGTGCCGGAGGATATAGCGCCGGCGGTGCTGGTGGCGCTGGAGGCTTCGGCGCCAGCGGCGCTGGTGGTTCTCGAGGCTTCGGTGCCGGTGGAGCTGGTGGTGCCGGAGGCGCTGGCGGTTTTGGATCAGGCGGCGCTGGTGCCGGTGGTTTTGGCGGCCGCGGATCTGGAGGCTCCGGTGGATTTGGAGGCGCCACCTCGCGTCAGTACCTCGCCCCCAACGCCGGCGGGCGCGGCTCCGGCTCCGGCAACTTCAACGCCCAGACCGGCTACCGGTACTAGACGACGACTCGCGATGATGGAGCGCGTGATGATGACTGCTAAATTATGTGATAAATTAATCTGTTCGGACGCGATCTAAATTACTTCTCGGCGTAGGTAAAGTTGGCCATGCGTACAGTCGCGCGGCGTTGTCACCGTGGTTTCTCGTTTAAAATTCATTATTTATTGCCATCTTTGTTCCCCTCGTCCCCGCACACCCCCACGCCCCCTCTCCCTCTCTCGTCATCAGCTCGCCTCGACCGTACCTGCACTCTCTCTGCTCTGTTCCTTGTCAAAATGTTTGTATAAATCTTCACATTTCATTTGTGATCTCAAAACTTATTCTAAAATTTCATCTTTCTTCGTGTTAATAATAGTTGTTAAGTTCTTGTATACAGCAATACAAATGGACAGTAGTAGTGATGTAAGGAAGTTAATGAAAAATGTAAAAAAAAATATATGATTAGTTTTAAGGATTGTAAATACGAGATGACTCAACGAATATACGACTTAAAGCATAAACACTGAGTTTTATTGTTAATCTAAATATTTTATTTATGGATCTTACAAAAGTAAGAAAGAACATTTGACTACTAAACATTACGTAAGTAAGCAACTGCAAACAAACTTTAATGATGTAATGTACTCACATAATATAAAACTAATTATACTTGAAAATATTCATTAAAGTAAGCAAAAAATACAACCCAAAATCTATACAGAACACAGAACATTCAATACTTTAACGTACAAGGATGTAGAAGCAAGTCTCGCTGGCTTAGGAGAAGATCTGTCTTCTCCTAAGCCAGCGAGACTTGCTTCTACACTGGCACGTGCAAGTGAGCTAGTAGCATCTCAGTTACTTCACTACACCTGTCATTAGGGTTACTTTATCTATGACAAGGCATAGCTGACGTGTCACTCGCTCTTTTGCAAAAACTTAAATAAATTAGGTACTATCAGGTTTTCAAAAATCTCCTGATATAACATGACTGACTTGTGTATTGAAGTAAATATTTGTAACATAATTTAAATTTTATTATGTTTATTTTGCCACAATAATATCTTATGATATTAACAGATGATTACGAAATATTTTTTTTTCTTAGCTATAAATATGCGAGTTAACGATGACAAAAGCTGTCCACTGTCATTTCAGCGGCGCGTATTAAACAACCAAAAATATATTATGAATGCAATTATTGTAATAAGTGCTATTGCTAGTAATATTTTTTCATTTTCATCAATTGGCCTAACTGGGTTAGTGCCATCTTAGACTGAACCAGCAACGTTTTAAGTTCTATTCGAGGTAGGACGATAAAAGTATCAATAAACAGACGCAAAATGTTTAAGATTGGATTTTACTGTTCGCTGTTATATTTTTTATACAAGATAGGTGATTCAAAGCGCTATCTGTGGGACGCCGCCATTTAAAAAACAGATTAAAATACTTGAATATTTCCCACGGAAGTAAACTGCCGGGACAAAAATTAACATATGATAATCAAATATAATATGTTCATCCAAGATATGGTCTCGCCGTGTGCAAAATTTCATCTAAATCCGTTAGTGGTTTCTACGATTACTTTTAACAAATACGTCCAAAAATCTTCATAAACATTTATGTAAGATAAGATTCGATGCACGTCTTAGCGCGGTGTTCGTATAGCATAGTATGCATTACCAACACATCTAGATGCCATCCATTAATGTAAAAGAAAATATTGTAGGTACATTAAATTTACTACGGGTAGCTTTTTTTTATGGCAGTGAGTGACGAGACGAGCAAGCCGTTCGCCTGATGGTTAGCGATACGACCACCCATAAACAGTAGCAACACCATCCAGCACCTTGACTTACAAAGTACTATGTGGCATTCCACTGCTTACACTGGCTACAACGTCCTTCAAACCGAAACACACCAGTGCATGCACACTGCTGCTTGGCGGTAGAAATAGACATTGCGGTGGTACCCACCCAGACGGACTCTTACATATGAGAGACCTACCACCAGTAAAGAACATTACTCTTAATAAATTGTAGGTAATAGCCCAAAACCATTCCCAGATTAAATAATGCCGGATTAATAATATTTTTAGTATTAAATGTCTGACATTTTTATGGGAGACGAGAGTGCCACATAAAAAAGTCAGACATTTAATACTAAAAATATTAACCCGGGCACCCATAAGCCACAATAAAAGAATAAATCGATATTTAAAAATATATATCATATTATGGCAAAACCTACTCGCCCACTAGTAAGCATCAAGGTAAAAACTACGCCCTAGATAGATAGATAAATAACAAAATCTGCAAGGAACTGACTGCCATACATGATTCTGCAACATTACATGTAAAATCTAAATAAAATTACATAGCCCATTTGATCGATGCGTATCGGTTACATCGTAACATTACACCAATAAGGCATCTAATAGAAGTAAGTGGCGAACAATGAAGTTGGAATTCAGGGCCTAAGGTCCGAAAAAGCCCCGTGGGGCAGGCATCGGCAGTTCACGCAACATGCGGCTAGTTTTTGTCGTCGCGAGTTAAGCTAGAGTGGTGCCTCTTTATGCATGCTTGTCGCAACAAATGTTTGTTGACCTACAATATCAATGTTTGGGCAAAGAACCCTTTACTTTAGGGTTAAATGGATATTTTCTCAATATGGTGATAGGTACTAAGTACGCCCATGCATGTATTTCAGATGGGGAGAGAAGAAATTAAACTGGTGTACCCACGGTCAATTCGCTTGTATATAAATTAGTATTTCTTGGTAATTTTGGTACTTTTTTGTGTCATTGTTTCTTTTACCATCAGGATAGTTAGAACTGATTCGACTTTTGGACGTATGAAAATTAGAATCACGAATCCAATCGCAGTAACGGTCACAAAATATTTCATACCCGAGATCTTCCTAACCCGAAGATCGAACAATATCGAGTATCGATAAAATTCTGATATGAAAACCAAACCCTTTCTTATGTTTATGCGAATGTTAAACATTAACATAAAACTATTTTACGGATTTTATCGCGGTTTTTTAATTTATATTTTCTCCCAACGTTTTAAAGACCATGTCAAAATAACTAACATTATATCTATGAGCTACTACTGCAATGCTATCTACCAATCAGAATTATATTATATAATGCTCTATAGAGCATAATAATATCTTGCTACCAGTGATCACCTGACTACACAAATACTAACAACGATTCCCTCATAATCTCAAACCATCGTCCTTGTGAACAGGAATGGAAGCATCTCATCATCTGATTAGGTATTACTGCATCAGTGGGCCATGTAGGGCGACCCATCAGACAAAGACTATGATTATCAATTTCGCAAATCCACTTACGAATAAACATGCATTCTTAGATAAAATCTGCGGCAGGGACGTATTGAGGACTTTTGGGGGTCTGATCTGATCTATCATGAGTTGGAGACCGTGAACGTCAAAGAGTGTTTGTGTATTTTTAGTTTTATAACATTTGGTATGTGTACTTTTGTTAATGTTAATATTTATGATAATTCTAAGCATAACAACAACAAGGTTGTTTATCACAGTACCGTTATTTGTTTTTATAATCTAGTCTAGATCTTTTCGTAGATAAATCATAATTATAAAATTAACTTTTATTTTTTTGTATTTGTCTCGTTTAATTATTCATAATTTATTAAAGTTCTTCTGTATTTTGATACGCATTCCCACTCATTTTCTTAAATAAAGTTGTTCTGTGAAAACGGAAGGCCTTTAATCAGGAACATTCTTAATTGAGGACCTTCTGTCCACATGGACCACTTAAAAGCTTATTATCGAATCTTATTTGATTAGGCAGGAGCAAAAAAGCTTATATAATAACTTAGCAAATCATAATGATTCCTTATGTTTACGCGAATGTTAGACATTGAAATTAAACTATTATAACGGATTTTATCGCGGTTTTTTATTTGATTTTTCTCCCGACGTTTCGAAGGCTTTGCAGCACTTCGTGGTCACGGGGCGGACTGAGGTGTTGGTGGTCCGAAAAGTTAGTGTTACAAATCTACCTTCAATTTACAATTATACAATTTAAAGATGTTAGTCATTGTTTGCGGTCCGGTCTACGCAGTAAGAGCTCACAATGTCTTGAGGTCTGGCAGCAGGTCTTTTGGGGCCCGATTTAATTAGATGTATGACCGGGTCCCAGGCTTGTGCAAGTTTCCAACCATCTTCTCTATTGAAATTAGGATGTTTTTTGATCTCAATAGCCTCGCGGATCATCCTAGGCAGGAATCGGTGTTCTTTGGCAAGGATTTGTGGCTTGTCGAATCTAAGGTAATGGTTGGAGCCTTCTTCTGAGTGTTCAGCTACTGCAGACTTCGTAGAGCGTCGGTGTTTAACATCAGCTATATGTTCTTTTACGCGGGTCCCTATATGTCTTTTTGTTTGTCCAATATAAGAGAGGCCACAGTCGCAATCTATCTTGTATACGCCCGGTTCTTGTAGAGGTATATGGCACTTGACAGGTGGTAAAAATTGACTAATCTTCTTAGGCGGCTTAAAATAAGTTTTTATGGAAGCGCGCTTCAGGATGTAGCCAATCTTGTCAGTGACTCCTCTTACATAAGGTAATACAACTGGGACACGATCAACTGTGGCTGGTTTCACTCGGTCTCTGTGACGGCGGCGTGGAATTTGGAGCTTGTTGTCTCGCAGTACTTGCTTGACATGTTGCAGCTCAGCAGCCAGGTGTTTCTCGTCACAGATTCCTTGTGCTCTCTGAAACAAAGATTTGCCCACGGTAGCTAACTGTTTTGGATGGTGATGAGATTCACCGTTCAGGTATTTATCTGTATGGGTCGGTTTCCTATACACAGTGTGGCTTAGGGACTGATCAGGATTACGGATGACTAAAACATCTAAGAAAGCAAGAGAGTTATCCTGTTCCAACTCCATGGTAAATTGAATTTTATCATTAATGGAGTTGAGATGATTTAAAAATGCAGTTACTTTGTCAGATGGTAATATTGTGAAAGTATCATCTACGTACCGTTTGTAAAACCTTGGTGAGACCGGGGCTGTGTTCAGGGCTGTCTCCTCGAAGTCCTCCATGAAGATATCGGCGACTACTGGAGATACAGGTGAGCCCATCGCTACCCCCTCAACTTGTACATAGAACTGATCATTCCACAACATATAGCCAGATGTGAGGCAATGTTGGAGTAGTTCTGCATATTCAACAGGGATGTTATTTTCTGCTAACCTCTTAGAAACAATTTTAATGCAGTCTTGTACTGGTAAACTTGTGAAAAGTGACTGGACATCAAAACTGACCATTGTTTCATTGTCAGCTAATTTAAGGTGTTCAATGTCGCTGACAAATTGGTATGAATCCTTCACAGATGCTCTAGTGTTTCCTCTGAGCGGTGAAAGCACTTTAGCTACGTGCTGAGCCAGTCTGTAGGTTGGTGTGTCGATCTGACTCACAATGGGACGCAGCGGAGCATTAGCCTTGTGAATCTTAGGTAACCCATACAGTTTAGGCGGTTTTGCACACGATGGAACGAGTAAGTCTACGTCTAGATTTAACTTATCGGAGTGATTCTTGATTAAAGAGCTAGTTGCCTTTAATATTTTGTTAGTCGGGTCTGTTTTGACTATTTTATAAGTACTTACATCCGATAAAAGTTGTTCGATTTTGTTGTTATAATCCAACGTATCCATTACTACTGTCGCATTCCCTTTATCTGCACGGAGAATTATAATGTCCTTCATTGATCGCAAGTTCTTTAAAGCGATGTATTGATGTTTTGGGAGATTTGGTTTCGGCACTTTGTTTTGACGCAATACTGACGAAATGTCTTGGCGTATGGCCTCCGAATCTTCCTTTTTTAAATTATTTTTGAAGAGATTATTCTCAACGTTGCAGATAATATCTTCATACGGCATCCTTCGTGGTGTTACAGCAAAATTTAAGCCTCTCGATAAAACCTGAATTGTGTTTTCATCCAATGTTTGTTTTGACAGATTTATGACCGCGCGTTGTTCATGGTTTACGCAAGAGTGTGTATGATCTATGGTCGCGCGCGTTCCATTCCTACACTCGGTGTTATTTAGTTTTTTGGTATTTGATTTTGATCGTAATTTGTCATATTTAATTATGTGTTTATTTTTGCATTCATTATATTTAGATGTTTCGCGCCTATTAAGAATATCAATGCAATTATTAAAATCAAATCCTGATAAATCTGTCTTTAACTCATTGGAGTTGGAACAGGATAACTCTCTTGCTTTCTTAGATGTTTTAGTCATCCGTAATCCTGATCAGTCCCTAAGCCACACTGTGTATAGGAAACCGACCCATACAGATAAATACCTGAACGGTGAATCTCATCACCATCCAAAACAGTTAGCTACCGTGGGCAAATCTTTGTTTCAGAGAGCACAAGGAATCTGTGACGAGAAACACCTGGCTGCTGAGCTGCAACATGTCAAGCAAGTACTGCGAGACAACAAGCTCCAAATTCCACGCCGCCGTCACAGAGACCGAGTGAAACCAGCCACAGTTGATCGTGTCCCAGTTGTATTACCTTATGTAAGAGGAGTCACTGACAAGATTGGCTACATCCTGAAGCGCGCTTCCATAAAAACTTATTTTAAGCCGCCTAAGAAGATTAGTCAATTTTTACCACCTGTCAAGTGCCATATACCTCTACAAGAACCGGGCGTATACAAGATAGATTGCGACTGTGGCCTCTCTTATATTGGACAAACAAAAAGACATATAGGGACCCGCGTAAAAGAACATATAGCTGATGTTAAACACCGACGCTCTACGAAGTCTGCAGTAGCTGAACACTCAGAAGAAGGCTCCAACCATTACCTTAGATTCGACAAGCCACAAATCCTTGCCAAAGAACACCGATTCCTGCCTAGGATGATCCGCGAGGCTATTGAGATCAAAAAACATCCTAATTTCAATAGAGAAGATGGTTGGAAACTTGCACAAGCCTGGGACCCGGTCATACATCTAATTAAATCGGGCCCCAAAAGACCTGCTGCCAGACCTCAAGACATTGTGAGCTCTTACTGCGTAGACCGGACCGCAAACAATGACTAACATCTTTAAATTGTATAATTGTAAATTGAAGGTAGATTTGTAACACTAACTTTTCGGACCACCAACACCTCAGTCCGCCCCGTGACCACGAAGTGCTGCAAAGCCTTCGAAACGTCGGGAGAAAAATCAAATAAAAAACCGCGATAAAATCCGTTATAATAGTTTAATTTCAATTAGCAAATCATGATATACTAGTTATACCTCTGCGCACTCTCTTAGGTACAAAAGCGTTAGGTTATGTGTGTAAAACATCAATAGCCGTGTAATAATTTACCCAGCGCTCGAGTGCACTGCAAAGGCTCGCTGTCACTTGACTAAACAAGCAACACATTTGTATGGGCCAGTTGAATAGAAACAGTGGAGGACACTCGTTATCCTTTGGATGTCATTATTGGATATTGTTCGTGATGTTTACTCTTAAAACAATGCATACAAATTGGTTGTGTTTTTGTATGTCGATTAAATAAATATTTTATAGTAATATGTGGTATTACTGAACCTAATAAAACTCATTGTTGTTAAGTTGAAGTCCTTTTATTTGTTACTTTGTAGTAATAAATTGCATAGTTAAAGAAAACTTTTAAAAAAGTTAGTCCTTAATAATTTACTTCTAATTGTTTTGAGACTTTCATGCCTAAATACGTGCAATCAAGACTCATATTAAACATCATAATTGAGAATAATGTCTTAGGCTTTCAGTTTGTCTGTATTGTACTTCGAAAGTTTGTATAATACAATATTATTGATTAATTTTTGGTAAGTCCTCGTCAAAATTCTTTTTGAAACTCATTACTTAATTTTAACTATTTTCTGAACAATGAAAACCTCATCCTTTTTTGAAGTGGGTAAAATTTATATTACAACTTTATAGAATTATGAGGCTGATTAAAGAAATTAGAAAAATAAACAAAACTAATAGTTTACTAACCACGGTTTTACTCACGTATTCTTGGTCAGAATCGCCGACCAGTTTCGACCTATTAAGTAGGTCATCTTCATAGGCGAGTGCTGAGAGGACGTCGCGTCGCGGAGGCCTCTCGATCACCAATTACGTCGATTCTGACCAAGAATACGTGAGTAAAACCGTGGTTAGTAAACTATTAATTTGATATGGCTCGCGTAAGTTTTAATAATATTAATAAACAAAACTAAAAAGAACTATATATAAACCCCACCGCGACCTCCCGAGCCCGTCCCAGAAACAACTAGATCGTCTGCATGATGCACGATTTTGTAATGTTTATGGAATGATTTGCCGTCATATTGTGGTCTCGTTCGATGTGGGGCCTAATTACGAGCTGCGATGTGGCCTCATTGTTACAGAATATTTCACGACCGGGGAAGTGTACTCGTTACATCGCGTCTCGAATGACATTGGACTTATATATCGTGATCCAAATATCTCATTTTGATCTGTTATAAGTTTGGAAACGATCGTTAGTTTTGTATTTCAAAATATATTTTGTTATAATGTATTAGTTGGTTTAATGGTTAAGTCGTAATTTATGTAATACTAGTAGTCGTAAGGGTCATTTTGACATTGCGTTAATAAATGAAATCACATACTTATCTCGTCGAAAATAACGCTCTCCATTAAGTTGTTTTATCCATAGACGTATAATAAAAAAGTGTAAGTTTCGAACAAAATAAATATCAATAAAAAGTAACTTTAAGTTTATACGCCCTAATGTCACTATTAGTCTTAGAGCATTTAGCATTTAACTGCTCTAAGGTAATTCGTCGCAGCGGCAACATTATACTTTCATTCAGAAATACACTTTCGCACACACCATATTCGCTCTAAATTACGAAATGATCAAAAAACTTTAAAACCACAACCGGGATTTTTGGCAATAATATTCGTTATTCATAGATGATTTTTGGCAAGGTGTTAGAAGAGGTAAAGACAAATATGTGGTTTCATTTAGTAATGCAATGTAAAAATGACCCTGTATAATAATTGATCCAAAAAGAAATGGTTTCATATTTATTTCTTTATTTAATTGAACGACGAGTGTTCGCTAATAAATTTTGAATTAGAAATTTATTTGCTCTTCAAAATACTGAAACTGTAGAGGTGATTAAAGTTCCAGTTCAGAAATTTCAATATAATTATACAAATGTTTCAAATCAAAGGTTTCAAATCTCACGCAATAGAAAAAAAAATTAAAAAATGTTTTACTTACTTAAATAGATTAATTAGGGATGAGTGATTTAATTGTACTATAAGAAGTATTATTATAAGAAAGTCAAGACTAATTTGAGATTTATTAAAGGTCCCAGGTGAATATTTGGGGTTTTAAGCGGTGAGCACCTTGAAACCGATCCTTCTTGACCCGCAACTTATAAATCCAAATACCTAGAACTAAATTAACAATACAAGGTATATATTTAATTATCTCGATAAAATTTTGTATTGTGGGTGGTAGAATATTACCGCCACTCGTTTGAGAGCTGGCTTAACGTTAGCTGCGCTTTTCAGGGTGTCCTGTTAAAATAATGAATAGGTTTTGGAAAGCAGGAGGAGAAGGTTGTACATCTTACTTGTTTTCCATGGGAACTTTTCTTCACGATTACTTAGCGTTTTTGGAAAATTATGCAACAATTAGAATATTTCGTAGTCTTATGATAAAATGCAATCAGCACGAAAATTCCTCTAGTTTACATGACTGATTCCTATACATTTAATTGAACATGTAATTGCGAGACGACCCTGTGTGGAGGGTCCCGTACATCTGAAAAAAGCGAGTCACGAGACTAAACCTGAAGGTCGAAACAATCTAGTGAATGTTAAAGCTGATAAGTGGTTATATATTACAGTATAACGCCTACGTCACCGAAAAGAGCAAGGGATACCGAACTTTAATGGAACAGAGCTAGCAGCTGGAGATATCCTTACGCTTAATATAACTTTGCAATTGGCTTCAAAATATATTATATTGCTTATTTCTACTAGAAGAGAATTCAATAAGCAAATTCTGTTACTATGTGACCCCTTGATCTCTGAATCAAACAGCGTCTAATAATGAAATGTAATTACTTGTAATAAAGTTCCGTCTCACGCAAAGTATCTCTTAAAATGAAAAAACTACTTAATTGATTCCCATTACGTTTTAATTAAAGCAGGAATCGTAACGAGCTACGTGATGTCATGATTGCGCGCCAAAAAATATGTCTCGTACAAAAACTTAGATGAGTTGAAGCGGATGCTGCCGAGCGAGAGCAGACTGATAATATTTCTAATACGACTAACTCTGATACTATACTTCATGTAAATTCCGAGGACGCACTAGTAGAGTTCGGAATAAATACACAGGGGAAATGCTGTGACTTAAATATTGAATTGTAATCCTCCTAGCCAGTTTCGGCCACGGCAACCAATCTCAACGGAGATCAGCCAGGTACGCAGAAGATATTATAGTGCACAAGTGTGTGCGCAAATCACAGGTGCACTCGCTATTCCTTCACTCTCATAGTCTGGTGAGACGGCAATCCGACATGACCGGAGAGAGATCAGGCACAGGACCAACGGCTTTACGTGCTTCCCGAGGCACGGGGGTATCACACCGCCAACTTCCTGACTCCGAGCTGCTACTGAGTAATTTTTAAGATGCAAAAACCCAGGCACTATGTTTTTGGCTCGACCTGGGATTCGAACCCAGGACCTCAGCGCGCAAATCGCACTCGCAACGCGTAAGCAATACAACCACGCCACGGAGGCAGTCAAATTGAATTGTATTCATCCCCTAGCTCGAAGAGATCAAGAGGAAGCCAATTAAAGGTCAATACCTTCTTGGGATCCAAGCTCGGGTGAATTATATTAGAAAAACTAATACAAAGTATTGTGCAACCTGGAAATTGAACTCTATAGTCTATACGCTACCACTTAACAATAGTATTTAGTAGAAGTAGCAAAGTTGATAATAATTACGGCCATATTCATTAATATTTACTACACTAGAAAACCCCTACATTTCTGTCGCTTAATTTATTAATATAGCTATCATCTACAGTACGCTATCATGGCGTGATAATACCATTCCATAATTTTAAGCGCCTGCAGTAAGCTCTAAGTAAAGTTTTCATGAATGGATGCGCGCATCGCACTCGCGCTTTGCAGGCGCAAAACACGGCATTATAATTGCGTGTAATATTTAATTCACATTTCGGGTTGGCTAGAAATTATCCTGTACCTGTAAGGAAAGTCGCCCATTGGGGACAACTGATTGCATAAATCTAATAAAAAGATGCCTTGCAAATATACTGAGAAAAATTATCATGACAAAGTATATGGTTTTTCTTCTTTATGAGTTCTAATTGCAGCTATTACTGTTTGTTGAAAGAGATGGTGTTATCGTTGGGTGAGTGAGTTATTCAACTTATCAACGAAATAAATCTATACTAATATTATAAAGCTAAAGATTTGTTTGTTTGTTTGGTTGAACGCGCTAATCTCAGGAACTACTGAACCGATTTTGAGAATTCTTTCTTTAATAGGAAGCTACATTACGCTTGCGTGCTATAGGCTACTCTCTATCCCGCGAAAATATTTTTATTCCGGGAAAACTTTATCACGCGGGCAGAGCCGCGAGCATCACTTAGTAAACATATATACACACACACTCACGCCCTTTTTATCCTCGAAAGGGCAGGCAAAGGCGCAACTAGTGCACCCACTTTTCGCCGTGCGTATGTCGTCCCACGATGTTATAAGGGGCGAGCCTTTAGCCATATCGGGCACAAATTCCAGACTCCGGGCTGATACTGAGTAGAAAAGCCTAATGTCACTTTATTTTTATTTATTTATTTATTTATTAATTTTATATAACATAGAAACTCACTTTGTCCGACCCTATTACTTACTAACTAATTATTAATGCTAATGTTTGTGAAACTGGTTCGTTGTTGGCTTGAATTAAACGCAGCAAACGATGAAATGATTTTGATGAAATTAGTTCACGGACAGACCAAAATATCCTGGATTGACATATGTCTGGTAATTGGCTCCCATAGGAAACATTTTCCTATTTATTAAGTGGATAGCACTAGCGTGTTGTAGAAGGCGCTATGGAATACTTCAGCGATATAGAGATTATAGCGGGATAGGCTTTTAACGGGAGCGAATCCGCGAGTAATACCTAGATTATAATAAGAGCTAACGATATGCCGAGCATATGCACATTAACTAATACATCCGTCTTGAACTGACACTCGATGAACAAGTCTACCAGTAGCGCCACCGAATTTTAATAACACATACATACTCGCGCCTTTTTATCCTTGAACGGATAGGCAGAGGCGCAACTAGGTGCACCCACCTTTCGCCGTGCGTATTCCGCCCCATGATGTGATAGGGGGCGAGCCCATCGCCATATCGGGCATAAACTCCAGACTCCGGGCGCATTTTGAATTCCAAAAAAAACAATATCGCTATGCCCGATCCAGGGATCGAACCTGAGACCTCAGGATTGCAGTCAAATTTTAATAAATAAAATAAAATCATTAAAAATGCCTCCTAACTTAAGTAATAGATGACATAGCCGCCCAACTTAACAAACTAGGTACCCAGTTACTGGCGCAAATTTTCTGGGTAGTTTTATTTTTACAAATAAATGGATCCTCTTTGGTGGGTTTTTTGCTGATCTTTCTCAGTCTTAAACGACATAATGAACTAAAGTTGTACGTTAAATAAAATTATTTTAAAATTTTACATTAAAATATAAGGTCTAGCGCACATAAGAATACATTGCAAAGCGATAAATTGATCGTAACATTTTCAGATTAATGGTGGTAAATGAAATGAAGTTATTTACGTAATAATAGTAGATTTCGCACACAGCACTGCCCGCGTAGAGTCCTTTCCCTGGATAAAAAATAGCTTCTTGCAGAGAAAATGTAGCTTCCTATTCATAGAATCAAATCGATAGTTATAGAGCATAGCGCGTTAAAACAAACATTAGCTTCAGATGTATAATAATATCAAGGTAGATTAACGTTTTATTACTAGTAACGGGCCACTTCAGATGATATCTCACTTTCTACAGGTTTCCATAGTGTACGCCATAGTATTATTTTCAAAATTTTTACAAGAAAAATGTATTAAAAAAATCCTTGTGATTATTTTCTTATTGTTACAGTGAATCATAAATTTTACAATTAATACTTAAGGAAACTTCAAAATCATAGCTTAAAAAGTGCTTAATAGAAATACTGTGCAAAAATACATTACCGCGTGCATCACATAGAATTTTTAAAAATATCGCGCGATACTGGCAACTCTGTGTGCGCTCTCCCTTGCTTATATTTTAAATAGTATTTCCATATTAACTAATTAACAATTTACTTACAAGGATCTGATATTTTGTCTATTCTTTTAAACATTTCAAATTATAATAAGTAGCGGTTCCGATAAAAGATTAAAAATCTGTTAATGCGGTAATAATGTTTTTAACAACGAATTTAAATTTCCTTTAATTTTTTATCACGGATCTGAAGTGCGTCAAAAAGTTCTCGTTTCATATTAAAACTGATAATCGCACATTTTGGCTAAATGATCTGATAAAATAATACAATTAGGCGAATATCTCTGTTTTCAATCGCAAATATAAAATCCAAAATAGGTAATAATGTATAATGTGATTACTATAGGGACAAGAAAAAACCCTATACTGAGGTATCGTCTAGTTGGACTAGTGAGGACGTATGTAACCTGTTAACCTGCTATAGTCTCGGATTTGATGCTCAGATGACAAATATACTGCCTGTCTAGACTGCTTCGGTGGCGTAGTTTTGTTTAGGTAGGACTGTAGTGCTAAGGACTCGGATTCGATCCCCGGGTCGGGCAAAGTGATATTGGGTTTTTCTATTCAGTATCAGCCTGGCGATAGGCTCGTCCGCCTCCTATACGCACGGTGAAAAGTGGGTGCGGTGGGGATAAAGGGCGTGAGTATGTGTATTAACAAAAAAAAATGTATGTTGTTTCTTAAGTAATATTTGATTACACGCGTAAATCGATCCATTAGATATTACTTTAGATACAATTATCAGGAAGTTATTTTTTGTTTTAGAGTGCTGTTGGTGGTTTTGCTGTATGAATGGAATACCAGGAGACCATGCTGTACCTACTTTTGAGAATTCTAATGGAAATGAAAACTAACTAACAGCCTGTGACTGTACTCGACATGAAATTTGGATCAATCTGAATTTGTTAGCCTGGGAATCAAACCCAGAATTCCCATAGTACATGTACACAACTAAACCTATAAGACGATAAAGTATATGCACCATTTTCCCTAGCAGCCCACTATCCTGGACTAGGCTAAGTTATTGTAAAAACGATAGGAAAGTTTTGTAAGGCGAGTGTCAATGTCACAGAAACTGTCGATTTTACTGTTTTTTTATAGCGTCCTGGAGAGCTGTCTAGCATATTAAGGCATAGGTAAGTGGGTCATCGATTATGTCACGAAGATACTGCGATACAGATCTCAGCGTACAAGATGAGGTAAGTACATGAGAACGTTTTAATGAATTTAGATTTATTGTGCCTTTTTTACTGAATGTCGAGGCGAGTTTCTAAACATAATTTATAATTAATTTAATTTCTGTTATAATATCATGAACATTGAAATACAACAGTGCTTGAATGTTGCTGCTTGGTGGTAGAAAGAGCCTATGCTCTGGTTCCGGGTAGTAAGTGTACTCGATCAATCCTGAAAGTTTGTTGCGATGACTGGAAATTTCTTCTAAGTAAGCTTATATAGCGTGGATTGGACGTGGATGAAATAAGACATACAAATAGACTGACTCCTGGATTAAAATATAAACAACTTTGTATCCTGGCAAAATACACAAAGAAACTTATATTCTGAAATAGAAGCAGATCTACATAAAATAACAAAAGAAATCTATAAGTACTTATGAAATAATTTATTCTTAGAATACGTAATTATTTACTAACTATTAAATTAAAGTTTCTGTAAATCATTTGAAAACACTACAGTATCCGGGTACGGGATTATGGATTTTTCGTTTCACCCAAGTGATATAAATTATTATCAGTAAGAGTTGTAATTAAGGACTTCACGACCTAACGCTTCTTCAAAACGACGTCTTCAATGATTTGAAACAACCACGCCTAGAACAATATCAGTTAATGAGTAACACTCAGCACGCACCTAATCAAAAGTAAGAATTAACAGAACAATATTACAAGGTCCAACAATAAAAATTACAAATGCTCCAGCTAACGATGTTGCAGATTAAGGCCTCCCAACTCAAAATTCAATTTATATATGTAGCGGAACAAAAGTGATTGCCAAATTCATGTGCAGATAATTAGGCCGACGATCATCAGCAGCTCACGACCCGCGGAGCCACAAATCACCAATCAATATCGACTGAGGCATCCTTGAGTCGTGCTCCATATGACGGCCAAAAAAACGTGCTTAATTACTGGCTCCGTATGTGGTGACGTCACGATGCGTGAGCCTCAGGATTAAGATCAGCTCAGTGGGTATATAATAGGTTAATTCGTCTCAGCACATCACAGTTCAGCTTCAGCTCCTGGTTCGCTCGTTACAACCGCAAAACCAACCTCTTACAATATGAAACTGGTAATTTTAATACTTTTAAAAATATTTATAGATTTTAAATTTACATAAACAAAATATTGAATTTTATAATTTTTATTTTAAATGCGTTATTGGGTATTTTGAAAAAAATATTTAATCTACAGTTCTAATATCTGGATTGTTCCCAGTGGAACGATGGATTTTTACTGTGGGATAACGTATTATAACTTTGTGTAATATTATAAATTTGAATAAATGTTTTGAATTTTTATAAAACATATTATGTTGTATTAGAATTATTGTATATAGCTTTTCAAATTTCATCATTTTTCTTAATAAGTAAGAATATTTTGCAAACAATTTGATACGTGACTAGATTTCTGACTTGTTAGAAAATTTTGAATATTAGTTCTCATTGAACCGATAATAACTATTAAATAATTTAATATTCATATTAGATTAATTATTACATTTAAGAATTTGTTATAATAATTTGTTTGAACGCAATATTTATAGACCGAATGAATTGACGCTCAACATCTTTAGCATTGTTGCATAACAACGATTGATGTTGCCAGATGATACGCAACTCGTGATGCACCTGTGAGATACAATCATAATTAGAAGCCTTGTCGTGCAACATCTTGAAGCATGTTGCACATCACCGGTGTTGCCACAGTGCTCGACAGTCAACATTACACTTCTAGCTATAGAAGGAGAATCGAAAAGTCATAAAACGTCCACGAGGTGTTAGTGAGAATGCTTTATGAAGTCAGAGCAAACCAATTATTCTCTTATAAGTGATATTCACTGTCAAGTACATCTCCTTTAATAGCTCGATGTGTACTATTAGTGCCAAGTACTGTACTACCTACACAAACACTATCATCGATATTAACATAACAATTTTCCTTGCTCAGTTCGTAGTAGCCGCCCTGATCGCCGTCGCCGCCGCTGGCCGCCTGGAGCACCTCGAGCGCTCCTACCTGCCCCCGGGAAACACCTACCTTCCTCCCGGCCAGGCCAGCGGCCATGGTAACCATGGCAGCGGAGCCAACGGCTTCGGTGCTTCTGGACACAGCAACGGCTTCGGCTCAGCCCATGGAAATGGATTCGGATCCTCTCATGGCAATGGCTTTGGTTCCAATGGTAACGGATTCGGCTCCCATGGGTCTGCAGGCCATAATGGATTCGGTTCTGGATCAGGAAACAATGGGTTCTCTGGCGCCACCTCCAACCAGTACCTGCCTCCCAACCGCGCCTCTGCAGGCTCCATCGGACACTCTGGATTCGGCGCCTCCTCTAACGGTAAGTTGTTTTTATGCAACGGAATGAGACAGGTAGTCATGTCGGCTGTTGGTAAGCGCCACGATTGCCTGTAAACTGTAGAATATTAAGAACTTTAATTATAACGTAAGTCTCATAAGCTAAATCATAAGTTAATCCTTATCCTTAATAATTACACTGTCTTTTTTCATCGAAAAGTAACACAAGTGCATGCACACTGTTGCTTGATAGCGCATTTAGGCAAGTAGATGGTGCCTCCCCACACCGTCGCACATGAGAGACCTTCTACATGTTACTTGTAGTACCAACATTTACATGGCAAAGATTTTATGTTTTATTACTAATATCTATTTATCTAACATTCAAATATATTATTTTGTTGTTATGTTAACAGGTTTCGGTTCCCAGCCCGCGCAGCTGTACTCTTCTCCTCAGTCTCAATACTCCGCCGCGCATGCCGCCCCCAGCTCTCTGTACGGCGCTCCCCAGTTCGGCTCTTCCGCCTACTCTCAGTCGGCCGCCAGCCGTCAGTACCTCGCTCCCAGGGTGTCTCAGAGCGCCCCCCAGCAGGCGTTCGACGAGCAGACCGGCTACCACTACTAAGTACGCACGTACTTGATAAGTGATATTTTGTGTTCATATGTATTTTTTTACATGTATGATTTTTTACATTAGATTACATGTATATTTGAATTATTCATGTGTGTTATTTAACTATTCTGTCAATATATTCCTAATCTAATATTTACGAGATGAATATGTTGCTTGACAGAAAGCGCCGCAGCTGCCAACAAACAGTATCAATACCATTCATAGCTTTACGCTAAAGGAGAGAACTTATAAATATATTATTATAGAGCTCGAAAAACATTATAATATTACTCACAGCAAGGAATATTATGTAAGCCGTGTTATGTTTTGAAGTCAAACCGTTCAATAACCTCGAGCTTTTAATTGTTTCCAAAAATAAAAGCTCTTCTTAATTTTATTAGTTCCTGTCCTTACATTAATTAATAATAATGATTTCAGAAACTTAACAAGAAATAGTTATATAACCAAGGTTAAACATAACATTCTGTGATTAACTTTTAACTGGAAAATACATAAAATATCATGTAACTTGTACCATTATTGGGATGGATACCTTTATCACTGACAATATTTAATAATATTTTAGTCGATTACGCAGGTTGTGTTTAAATTGATGGACTTGAGATATCTTTGAAATCTTCAGGAAAATGAAGATTTTTCTGGAATATGTTCCTTTGTTGACAAAGCGGATGGTTATTGTAAAAATCCTCTGACACCACCGGTTTGTCAATTTGTTGCTCTCCAATTAGTCTATTTTTAAAATATACTAAATGATTCATGAAATATTGTAAAGAAAATTTAGATTTATTAATATCTACTTCTATAAAAACGATGAGTTTAAGCTCGATCTTATTCTAATAAAACAAAATAAATATTTAATCCATTAACACGTAATTCACGCTATAAAAACAGACTATTTAATAACTTAATCTAAAACCTATAAAACAATAGCGAATTTATCATCAAAAGCCAATAAATTGTATAAATCATAACACAAAAGGAATAAAAACGGAGTTGTTTTAATTGCGATCACAAGTATCAGCGGTCGTTATTGATACGTGATGGATCCGATTACAAGATTGATTTGTCGATCGTAGATAATTCAATCTTGTTTTAAAATAGAAAAAACACAAAAGTAAATAAAATTCTAAAGGTTATATGACCGTCGCAAAACGTACAGCTCAATATGATGAGATGTACAGCTTAACGCAGCTTATACTTACAGAAATATGCACGCTAGTATCTCTGTAACGTAGAAGTGCAATAAGGAAGAATTTTTGGAAGTGAAAATGAAATGAAATCCTCGTAGCCAATTTCGGCCACGGCGGCCAATCTCAACGCGAACACCCAGGTACGCAGGAGATATTATAGTGCACAAGTGTGTACGCAATACACAGGTGCACTCGCTATTCATTCACTCTCATAGTCCCGTGAGACGGCAATCAGACATGACCGGAGAGAGATCAGGCGCAGGACCAACGGCTTTACGTGCTTTCCGAGGTACGGGGATATCACACCGCCAACTTCCTGACTCCGAGATGCGACTAAGTAGTTTTTAAGATGGAAAAACACAGTCACAATGTTTTTTGGCTCGACCCGGGTTTCGAACCCAGGATCTCAGCGCGCAAATCGTACTCGTACCGCGTACGCAATACAACTACGCCAACGAGGCAGTCTAAGTAAGTTTTGGAAATATTGGTTAACCTAAGGAATGGGGCGGGGTGTCTAACGGGGTTTAACCCCTTAGGCACGGGGCTGGTTAATAATTATTTTACATAAAGTCTTCATCGCTATGAAATTGACAATAACTGGAATAAAGGTTTATAATTGGTCCTGTAAAATGTTATGCGGAAATTGAATCTTCGTCTTTTTATTCTTCCATACATAAAAGTAATGCAAAATGGTAATTTTGTTTGTTGGAAAATACTAGAAGATCATCATATAATAAAATAGTCAAATATTATCTGTAAAGTCAGTTATGCATGCTCTGATTCAAATCAGAGATCGCCCTGTTTCATCTCCCGCTTCTACTACCGCCTCGACCATCATCTTATATGTGCCAACATGCCGTGTATTGATGTTCTCGCGTGTGGCGAACATTCCCGCGGCTGCACTTGACCTCCGCACGCAAGGCCGCCATATCCAGGCCACTTTCATTCTTGCCGCGGGTCAGGTGATGATACGATTATTGTCACGACTTTTATTAAGGGCATAGATGGAGTATTTTGTACTTGCTATTAAAATCTTGAAAGATATTTTAGTTTTTTCTAGTTTCTAGGTTCAAATGCAGGTGCAACCCTTTCACTTGTTTCTTTCATTAAACGGTAGTGTTAGGCACGGTTTTTAAACATATAACTAGATTAGCCTTTCCCGCTACTGAAGCTACAAGCCTAGCACTATCTGTGCGACACCAACGCCACCTATTTAAAAATATTTGATTTAAAAATTCAAATACTTCCCATGTGAGCAAATTATCGGGATAAAATGTTATGTTAATCCAGGACATGGTCTTCAAAGATCTAAAGATATTCACAAACATTTGCATTTATAATATTAGTAAGATGTCTCAAGGTTGAGAAGCGTAATAAAATACCATATAATTTTGATGATCCCGCCTGTGAATCGAATCCAGAACCTTATGCGCTTTAGAATCTAAATCTAGTATGCTATGCTGCACTACAGGTATCAGACCAATTAGGCTATAAACACCTAAATTCTTGAAATAAAATAAAACTTTATTAGTACGTAGACATGTAGAAAGCAACAGGTCCAATCATAACTCACAAGTTTTGAAATAAAATAAAAGAAGTAGACTTCGAAAAAACCAGGACCAGCTCGCGGGTACAGAGGAAACATATCGTGCAGCTAGGTAACCTACAGATATTTGTGAATTTTGTGATCAAATAGAAAGTGCTCGAGATTCTGTAATTATTCTCAAGGTTTCCAATAACGATATCATCCGAATCAAAGCATTAACACGTTTTGCTTCAGTATAAAAGTGGATGGAAATTTTTGTGTTGTCACAGTTTTGTGTTCAGTTTTGTTTAAAGTTGACCACCAATAAGAAACCATGAAACTGGTATGTGGCCTTATAATTTAAATAAAAATATTCTTTTCCGTTATTTCAGTCATTATTCTTTTCTATTAATACCATAGGATTGTGGTTCTCCTGTAGTGATTCCTCGAAGTGTTTATAGATAGATATGATTACTTACTATCAACTGGTATACTTGATTATTTGCCGGCATTTTATAATTAAAAATAAAAACGATAGATTATAAACGATAATGATTAAAAGTGTTCAGACAAATTCTAAAAGATACTAGAAATCAATAAATGTCTAATGAGTTCTTCTGTATGGTGTTAAAATAACATTTTTAAACTTTCTTCAGAAAAAATGAACCTTACTATTGGTATATATTGTATTGGTATTGCCTTTGGGTCGCTAATGAAGAAGGTTAAATAAAAAAAATGAATCATAGCTCTATACTCCTTAATCATCAGATAATTTTGGTCACCATCATCGCCCTCACATCTGCAGCTGAGCTTCCATCAAGGAACTATATCCCGCAAGATCAAGGCTCAGGTCCCTACCCAGGCTCTCATGGAGGCATTGGCGGAGACACCGGCAACAGAAGACCACAGCAAGACGCTGAGAAGAATTCCAATGTCGTAAAACAAGAGCAAGAAATCAGTGACTCTGGAAGTGAGAATTAATAGATAATAACAAAAAAAGGACCACAGTCACACGAATAATACTGATTTGACGCTGATATATAATTCTTAACTCTTGGTTATTGCTTTTCTAAAATTATTAACAAGAGTTTCGCTTTCATAACATTCAGGTTCAGTGCACGATAAATTTACGTAATACTTATCATGCAAAAATATCTGCCGTTACCGGGAGCCTTCGCCCCGGTAGCCGCACGGTTTTTTTGAAAGTAATCTTGATATATATTAATGGCAATGTATACACAGCTCACAGATTGATACTGATTGAATATGCTCACAATACCTACTGATTGAATATCCTCTTTTCAGACTACCACTTCGGGTTCGAAACCTCAAACGGCATCCGAGCTGAGGAGGCAGGAGGTCCAGAGCAAGCGCAGGGAGGGTACTCATACAAGGGCGATGATGGGCAGACGTACACGTTGATCTACACGTCGGGGGACGGCGGGTTCAAGCCCCAGGGAGAGCATCTACCTGTCGCACCACCCACGCCCGAGGCCATCCTTATTGCTCTGCAGCAGAATGAGAGGGATGAGGCTGCTGGAATATTTGATGACGGTACGTGGTTTATAGTTATTCTATTATTATTTATTAAAATACAAATTAAAAATAATTCGAAATCTAATACTACAGTAGATATCGTGTAGTTGCGCTTGGTATTAACTGCCAAGAACTTTCGCTTTCATAGTACTTACAAATATTTTCGTTTAATTATTTGCAAATCAAACTTTTATTCGTTAAGTTCAAGTAACTTACCCATCTTATACCGATAAACTAAAAATATCATTAAGTTACAAGTATTATAAAAAAAATATTTTTACCAGGTCAATACCACCCCGAACACAACGGCAACGCTCAGAACAGACCAGGAGTCTCAGGAGGGGCTGATAAAGGAGACGGGTATCACTACTAAACATGGTTGGACTATACAATAAGATATATATGAACAATTTAGTGAATAGTTTGAATTTGATTTTACAGTGTGATTTGTGGAAATGTGTATTTGGGAGTCTCTTAGATTATATTGATATTATAACTATGATAATATTATTAATATCATTATAACTTAATACTGCATACTAAGTCTTCATCTGTTATTGAAATTAGACAAAATGTGTATTTTTTTGCATGAACATAGATTTTTCTATCCAGTCGCTATTGAAAACAATAGGAACAGTCTAAAAGATTAATTCGTTGTGTTTTGTTTGAATTGTATAAATATTTACTATTTTACTGTTAAGCAGAATAGACTAACTTATATTAAATTAATTGTATTTTTATTAAATAAATGAAGATCACAGGTATACTAGAAGTTATTTATAAAGTTTGTCTTATTAGTATTTATAACTTTATCTGTACTGTGGTACAATGCCGACTGATGAGCGAGTATCTCTATTTATTTATTATAAATTAGGTGTTACTTGCGGATTCACCCGCGTGGAAAGCTCCGCTGCTACTAAAATCCCAAAGTGCCATCGTTACGATATTTAGTATGCGTATGCACTTTTTATGCACTCATTGTTGTTCTAATGATTCCCATATGTAGTGGTGTTCCAGGGAATCAAACGCTTTGTTAAAGTCTACGAAACCCAAATAATATATTTTGTTGTATTCTCTGAAGTATCTGGCGTAGGACGTGTGTGTGGTCAATAGTCGAGAGTTTGCTTCTAAATCCAGCTTGCTCCTTCGGCTGGTTTTCATCAATGGTGTTAGTTAGTCTAAACAATAGTATTTTCGAAAATACCTTATACCTATATATTAGATATTTAAGTTAAGCAAAATAAAATTACATAAATCTCAAAATCGGAGGTCTTTAAAATGAAATGATTTATTGTAAAAGGCTAGTTTTTAGGAGTTCTATCCAAATATATACAAACTGTCTTGGTTAGTATTTTAAGCCCGTTTTTGGACATGTCCTTTTATTACAAGTTCATACATACTATATGCGAAAAGACTTTTTCCCCGACCTATTACTTCAAAAACCAGAACCAAATATTTCTTTACTTCATTATTTTATATTCCGCTATAGAGCAAAGTAATCAAATAATTAAGTACTATAATATATATAGTAAATCAAAATTTTCCATATCATTCTCTTTGAAATTAATCTCATTGTGGGATAAATAGAATTCAGCCCTTAAGGACATACTGAGCTTCGCTTTTGGGTGTGTAATATATGCGACTATCCATCTTGGTTTCAAGAGTTGCAGTGGCGGTCATTTCTATATTAATCCTTAGACGCCCGCTGTGGACACCGGTGTCCATTTATATAAGGAAATTAGCTTATAGCTATATATAAGCGGGCGTTGACGGGTTAAAGAAGATAATTCATTTATTAATGAAGTATACATTGTTAGATGCGATACTAAATTTTTATTTTTTGTTTTTAAAAATAAACTTTCTTCGATAGAAAGCTCTATCTCTGAGTAGTATCGCTATATTTGATTTCAAGGAAAATTCATGGGTGGAGCTTCTAAGAATTTGTTTTTCTAATGTGCATATCGAAAAATAAAAGTTTAGTTAACTACAAGTTAAATAGACATTACATTTAGATACGATTAGCCACCTTTTTTCACACTAGTTCATCACTAACCTTGGATTACACGCATGTGTATCGAATACAACGTCTTTAATAGCAAAATAAATTAATACATTTTTAATACAAATCATTAGAAGAAAGAATGAAAGAAAGAAATAAATTTATTGTTAAAATAGAAACGTTTTATACAATGATATTATTTTACAATGACTCCCAAACTAGGCTAGGCCTGTCCTATGGGAGTCAAAAGAAAAACATTGACGTAAAATTTAGTTTTGTGTTAAAATAAACAAAACAAGAATAGACGGCTTACAGTAACTTGTACTTTACAATTTTGCAGTCCCCTTACATAATTTATTATAGTTAGTATTAGACCTTTAACTTAGTTTTGTTTCTCTAGCATGTAATTTTGATACCTATGACTGATACTACGAATGTTTCTCTATTTATGATTTTATTAATACACTAGCTTTTGCTCGTAGCTTCGCCCGCGTGAAAAAGTTTTTCCGAAATAAAAGTCCCGCTTTATATTTCCCGGGATAAAAAGTACCCTATGTCCTTTCTAGGGTCTCAAACTATCTCCATATCAAATGTCATCGAAATCCTTTCGGTAGATTTGTTTTCCATTACTCTTCTTCAGTATTACCTTACTTTTTTATCACATTTCTTTAAATGTACAGACACACCGTTTCTACTGCTTTATTATATGTATAGATAATATGCTGTTTGTTTACCACAATAAATAAATAAATAAGTAGAATATTTAGTTAGGTGATAGAGAAAAGCTCTGTTTTGAAGTGACTGCGCCGTTACATCACATATCAAGGTCGCGCGCGCAGTTAGCGGTTAGCGGCATTCAGTGCAGATGTTATTTCGATAATGATGCGACCGGATTCCAAGGTTCAATTCATTTATATTGTTTGCTTGCCCTCCGGTTCCGCTCAGGAAACATTGCTTATATTATTGTAAATGTGAAAGTTCGTAAAAAAATTGAAAGTTAATTCGAAGTGAATAAATAAACCGATGAATGAATTTGGATAAAATTTGGCATACACATAGACCAAGTCATGTATTAATATAATATTATTATATATTTTACCCGGAAAAGTATACTGACGGAATTTTGTTTCGTAAAGGGCTTTCGCTAGGGAAGAGCCACGTGCACAAGCTATAATTTATACTTGGTTTAGGTAATAGCCCCGTATGTATTGATTTATTCCAACGAAATTTTGTAATTAGTAAGAAATCTCCTTTCATGTTGTTCCGTTCAATGTACAAACTCTTAATCCTCATTTTCTTTTACCTAGATAACTAAGATGCTACGAAACATGTTGAAGATACCTATGTTATTAGTCCTTGTTCCTATAGTTTTAAGGTCTATAGCTTTATCTTAATGATCGTTTGTGGTCACCATTTACTTTTGCATGATCTTATAAATGGAGCAAGGTTGCTCATCGAATAATGTATGAGTCATACAATGGAAGTTGTGTGTGCTTATTGCTGGGAATTCGACAGTTAAACTTAACCACGTGTCATTTGTAACATAATTAAAAGTTGCTTTAGTTAATTGCGAACCAAAATAAAGGTTATTTTTAAGATGCACTTGTAAACTGTCTGACCGGCAATTTTTTTTTACTATAAGGAACAAATAAGCCGCGGTCATGTTTGTAGCTTATAAATGTAGTTTAAAATTCCGTTTAGTTTGTAAGTATTTGATAGAGTAAATTTTCAGTAAATTGCTCTTTCATATCGGTATAGTACGGTACGCGACTAATCTATTATATTATCGACTACTTATATGTCCACGGTTTAGTATCTCAATCAATAAATTTACATAAATGAAGCAATACCTAAACCTTACAAACGACACAAACTTTCATATTTTATATGCAATTTCGATTTTCTGAAGCTGTTATCATCTTCTTAGCAGAAGATCCATAACGTGTTTTTGGTATTATGTGTATTGTTATTTAATCATTGTTTTATTTCTTGCTGTAATATTTAAGAAAGTAGCTAGAAAGTGATATAATAATGGGCATTTTTATGTGTAGGGCCATATGGTTGTGAATAAAAAGGTTTGTTTTGTATACAAAGTATATGTTTATTCTTAGAATAAATACTATAAAATCTCTGCGTTTATTGGCAATCCTTGTGACTATTACAGCATCCAATACACTCACACTAACATAAAAAAATATAGCCGTCCTGAGAGCATCCGATATTTAATATTACATATGGGATTATCTTACTTATAAACTAATTCAATAACAGATTTCAATATCTATTGTCACTTTCATCCTTACATTAAACAATACAAGAGTAAAAGAAACAAAACTATCAAAAAACACTCATTAAAATGTTTTTAAGTAACAGGATATGTAACATTAAATATGAATGACATAAAAACCATAGAAATATGGGAGAGCATGTTTCGAACCGTATCCATGCAACGCATTGACCAATCAGAACCGTGCGTTCTATGTGTGAGTGCGATACGCTAGGGATGTGGCTCAATTGATTATTTATTCCAGATTTCTATGGCAACACGATACGCTAGGTCTAGGGCTAGTTACTTAGTATTTGTATGGCTGCCTGAAGCCACCGGAGGCCTGCGCTCTGGCGAACTGCTGCTGGCTCGCGTCGCCGTACTTGCCGGGGGTGTATTGTCCTGGAATTGAGAGGATATTTATATGAAAATTTAAGTAAATTACCAGACAACCTTGACTTGTATTGTTTTATAATATATATAAATAAAAATATTGTTTCTATCCACATCCAAATTATACCTAATAATAATACACAATAACAGTCCCAAACCTATAAATATAATATACTTAAAGATATGCTTTTTTAAGGAAAATAATAATAAAAATAAACATCTTCATAGTGTAATTAATTGCGCGACACCTATTTGTTACATTTGACGTAACATTTAACTCGATGACATGTTAACCTATTGTCCAAGAGACAGTAGCGCCGTAGCCCATATGCTCAATTTTCTCTAATATTATGCTTGTCATTCGATTTTTAACCTTAATGTGTATAGAACAAGTCTTATTCTAAACACATTTTATCTCAAAGATGTTTTAAAGATGCCTCATAAAAAAATTGATAAATAAAACGCAGTCCTATATAAAATAGGTAAAGTCGAAAATGGTAGAGCAAGGTAACAACCAAGTGAGAGGGCTTGATGAAACTTGGGAAAGGTCAGGACAAATACTGGCGCCAGTAACTGTCCCGTGATTGTGCTAGGTCGGCGTTTATTATAAATTGTCGCAGATTGGCATGTTTAGAACGTAATGTCACGCACTTGGGAAATTGTGCGAAGTTTCCTTAAAGTTCAAATTATGACATGGCAATGGCAGCTTAGGTGGCTGTTCTATTTTACACATAGTCATTTTATTTTACTTGTTAGCACATTGTCTATATCTGCCAACCTGAGTAAAGCTGTTGTCTCGGATTAACCTATGGTGAGTGACTGTGCAATTAACTTGCTCATTGGAGAAGTAAAAAAATTGATTTAAAATTATTATTCACTAGCTTTTGCCCGCGGCTCCACCCGCGTGAATGAGTTTTCCCGGGATAAAAGTCCCGCTTTATATTTTCCCGGGATAAAAGTAGCCTATGTGTTAATCCAGGACATAATCTACACGTGTGCCAAATTTCATCGAAATCGGTTCAGTAGTTTTTGTGTGAAAGAGTAAACATCCATACATCCATACTTACAAACTTTCGCGTTTATAACATTATAGTTCGGACAAACTAAGCTGGCCGGTATGACAATTCAATTTTTTTTCCAACGCGATAACTCTGTGAGAGCGTCTACCCAAAAAATTCAAAACTGTGTCATACCGGCCAGATTAGTTTGTCCCTACTATAATAGGATTGTTTTATATGTAAGTTATACTTAGTAAGGAGTGGCACAGACATTTGAAAATAAACCTATAATTTAATTTGATCTTTACACACGTAGCATATCCATTTAAACATTTAACCGACACATATTATCGTGAGCTGTTCGTTTGATTACGCAAGCCAAGCTGTTACCTTTCCCAACCAACGATTAGATGAGCGTATCTTCAGAGTATAAACATAGCGAGTAACATCGCATCCTTTATGGCTTTGGCTACAAATCAAGAGGAATCGATATTGCAACGTCTATGCTAATGTACTCTTGCATATCAAGGTATATTGTTAACTTGTACAAAGTGAATTTTATATGTGATGGTAGACACAATGAAGTTGAAATAAATTTTCTATTAATAAGTTGTTGCAAGTATGAATCTTCCTCAAAAAAAATCTGGGACAAAATAATGAGATGGTATTTAAAATTACCAGAGATCTTTACGAAAGCTTTTGTTTCTAGTCTGTACAATGTAACTAAATGAATTAAACGGACATTATCACAGACAGTCCCACGCTAGTGTTAATGTGGGCGCAGCTCCTCGCAAGAGACGGCGCGAAACGAAC
Organism: Sphinx pinastri; assembly: GCA_947568825.1. Classification (NCBI taxonomy): domain Eukaryota; kingdom Metazoa; phylum Arthropoda; class Insecta; order Lepidoptera; family Sphingidae; genus Sphinx; species Sphinx pinastri. Next base: position 16,175,224 of record OX387633.1, read on the forward strand.
AATCATCCGCATCTCTGGGAAACTTCGCAATGGGAATACGTTTGTATCGTGCGTAGATTAAACGTCTTACAAACGTGATTTAATCCTACACTGGGATAGTATAGGTGTATATAGGGTGTATATGGCAGCACGATAATGATGTTACCGTGCTTTGAAGTAATTTCGGTAATCTTCGAAACTTGCAACACCTTTCTTTCATCGAAATTACGTTTGGATTATATTCCCGTTGCTTTAATAGCATGAAATGTTATCCACATGCCATGTCACGTCACATACTAAAAGTAGTTAATCTTAAAAATCAAATGTTATTTATTTGTTTATTATAAGCGCTTATCTTTGCAACTCATGGTCTAATTCTGGTGGTAGGTCTCTCATTATGTAAAAGGCCGCCTGGGTGGGTACCACCGCAATATCTATTTCTTCCGCCAAGCAACAGTGTGCATGCACTGTTGTGTTTCGGTTTGAAGGACATTGTAGCCAGTATAACTACTGGACATAATGAGACTTAACATCTTATGTCTCAGGATGACGAGCGCAGTGGAATGCCACACAGTACTTTGTAAGTCAAGGTGCTGGATGGTTTTGCTACTGTTTATGGGTGGTCGTATCGATTACCATCAGACAAACGGCATGCTCGTCTCGTCATTCAATGCAATAAAAAAAAAAACTAATCTTCATTCATAGATAGCTCTGTCATCTCAGTAAGTACTTCCCAACTTTAACATGGCTCGAGTGTAGTGAAATAAAATCAATATTACCATCATCAATAATACCAGCAGCTTCATCGCGCGCGTTCTGCTCGAGTGCCTTGAGGATGGCCTCGGGAGTGGGGGGCGCGGTGGGGAAGTGCGCGCCCTGGGGCTGGAACCCGCCCTGGCCAGCCGCGAACGACACCGAGTATACCTGACCGTCGTCACCAGTGTACTGGTAGCCACCCTGTGTCTCGATACCGTCCGCCTGGAATGTGAAAGCAGTGGGGTTACACTTGGCATTAAGTGAGGTGGTATGATGTCAAAGTTCGAGTTCTTAGGTGATAGAATTAGTCAGGTGGCCTTGAGAATTAATGATACAGTAGATACCTATGCATCTAACATTAAACATGTCGTTTCTTCTACAATACAAATGTACTCTAAAAATACAACATTCTTTATTTATTTTATTTTTATTTAACAAAAGGCATAATACAGAAAACAATCATTAATCAGTAATACTTAAGCACTAAATCACATTAAGTCTAGATTGCCTTCCTTAGACCTATGCCCTAATTGAAATTAATCTACGGAAACGAACCTACAAGAAACAATTCCAAAGTTTACATCTGCTTATACTTAAGTGAGTTATATAAACAAAAAATACTTATATGGAAACTAATTGTACTCCCTATATACTACTTAGTTTGTAAATACTACGTAAAAACGGACCCTCATTCAGTACTCCTAACAAAAATATCACGTATAACTTGCAGATCACAAATTTAAACCAAGCACTGATTACGAGTGACAATCTAAATTCCTCTGTGGTAACATCTGGTGACCTTCAGAATGTAAACAAAGTTGCAAGTAAATGACATGATTTTCAAGAAACTGGGGACGAAACTGTCTCGGGCAGCGGGCGCTCTTTCCAGCCTGCTGCCCAACCTGGAAGGTCCTGGCATCCCTTGCCGGAGGTTATATCACGGAGTCGTGCGGTCCATGGCCCTCTATGGCAGCCCCGTTTGGGCTGACTCCCTGAACCGCCCCTGCGTCGCCCTCCTGCGCACTCCGCAGAGAGCTTTGGCGCAGCGGGCGATCAGGGCGTACCGCACGGTCTCTTTCGAGGCGGCTTGTTTATTGGCCGGATTTCTGCCCTGGGATCTGGACGCCAAATCCCTCTCCGATGTCTTTCATTGGCGGGAGGAGGCGTCCAGTCGCGGGCAACATCCGGCCCTGAAGGAGGTGGAGGCCATGAGGGCCTCCCTACGGCGAGCCGCCGTGGAGGAGTGGCGTCTCAGGCTGGAGGCCCCGTCAGCGGGGCTCAGGGTCGTCGCGGCAGTGCGTCCTGTCTTTGCCGAATGGCTGGACAGGCGCCACGGTGCGGCAACGTTTCGCCTGACGCAGGTGCTCGCCGGGCATGGCTGCTTCGGTGAGTACTTGTGGCGGGTAGTGAGGAAGGAGGTGTCGGCCGTGTGTCACCACTGTGACAACTGCCCGCTGGATACGGCCCAGCATACGTTAGAATTCTGCCCAGCCTGGGATGAGGAGCGCAGCGCTCTCAGAGCAGTCGTCGGAGGAGACCTCTCGCTGCCGGCCGTGGTCGCTTCCATGGTCGACAGCCGGAGGTCCTGGCGTGCGGTGGCACACTTCTGTGAGGTGGTCCTCTCGCGGAAGGAGAGTGCCGAGAGGGATCGGAGGCGCGGAGATCCCTCCCGCCGCCAGACAAGACGTAGGAGGCGCCGGGTGGACGACTGACCGGCGTCTTCCGCCCTGTGGATTGGGGGCGTCTGGAGAATTCCACCACGGTATCCCCTGCCTGTCGTAAAAGGCGACTAATAGGGGCCACCGGGGGTCGCAGGCGGGCGGCAGGGGGCTGTCCGTCTTTAATTTTGTGTTCTTAGTGGCACATTGTTGCGATCCCTGTGATGGACGACAGCGTGGCTGGTAGGCCTCACGCTGCCGTTGACGCTGAGAGCGTCCTTCGGTGTGTGGGGGCTTCTGAGCCCCCCCCCCAAACAGGAGACGGGCCGCACTAGGCGGCACCGCGCAGGGGCGGCTGCGGACGACAACTTAGACACTTCCGTCAGAGGAAGCCCACAGCCGTCCCTAATGCGCCGAAGATGGCCACCGCGGAGTTTTAGTTGGTATGCCGTGCGTTGTACATAGGTTAGGGACTCGGCCCGGCGGTCGCCCGATGGTTACATCTCTCCGGGCGGCTCAACGCCGGGTCGTAAGGCACGGTGAACCCAACATAACCGCTCAGTCGCCCCCCTTGAAGGCTGGGCGGTAGTAATAAGTCACTTTCTCCGCGAAAAAAAAAAAAAAAAAAAAAAAAAAAAGTAAATGACATGATGGCACGTCATGATGGGATCGTGAAGGCATTCGAGCGAGGTCAGTGCAAGCCACCATCGATTTGACGACGTATCCCATCACTATCGATAATCGAATAATAAAAGATCTGCTGCATTTCGTTGAAGGTGTGACTAACGAGAAAACTAATCATTAATTGGCTTTACGTGAACGATGAATCGTATAGTTTGTTTATGGACGGAAAATGAATTAGTATGTCAACAGGTAATAAATCTCTTATATATTCAATAGAACCTTACCTCGGGTTTGCTGTCAACCTTTGACGAATACGAAAGATTAAGGAATTATTATCTCCTGCAATCTTACTGGTTACACATTTTTTTATAATCAAATTACGAAACAACACGTCGCGCGCTATAAACAGACTAAAACATTAACCATACAACGCAGATCGAGAATTACAAAACTGCATATACTTTAGACATTATGTATGAAGATTTACAAGGCCACTAATTACTTACATTGATTTACAAAAATAAAAAAGTACAAAATCCGTCCTATTTTGTTTTTATGTGTTGAGATGCTGTTATGCTGTTATGCCAGATACGAAATGATTACGAGCGGAATAATTTCATAACAAATTCGTTTAACCTTTACGCTCGACTGATGTACTGTTACCTTTGCATCTGCCACTAATATTACAAATGTGAGACCTATAATATTTGAAAGGAAGTGTATTGATGTCAAAATATTACTTTTTACCCTGTACAGTAGATTACGTTATCTGATGGCATTTACAGTCCGTATGTAATTCTGATCAACTAAACATTGCATCTTCCAACAATGAGAATTAGAATTTTTACCGTTTTATTGGATGTATTGTACACCGGTTGATTCTGGATCGCGTCTCATTGGTACTAGCTACTGTCGCGGGATTTTCACAATGAATACAACGGTTGCTAATTAAGTGGGATTTGCTAGATTTTGTTAGTTATTAGAATAATGAAAGAACCAAAAGTACACGACCTCACTCCAAATTCTTAAAGGCTCCAAATACTTAATATTAGGAATATCAATAGGTACTGGTTTATAAGGTTCTTGAACTAGCGCCATCTGTTAGTAAAGCACAATAAACTAGAACATTAAATAAGATGCTACTGGTCTGCTCGATATAATTGAAGGGTTTAGAGCTACTATGTCATATGCTTACTCGTCCGATAGAGGGCGGTATAAGTTATTAAAACTAGTTATGTGTAATGTTCAGCTCCTCAAAACCGACGAGAATGCTTTAAAAATATATTAAAAAAAGGCAAAGCGGAATTAGTACATCAATTGTAAATCCATAACATCTTCCTATTTTTATGCGTATATACAGGCGTATTTTTGAGTACTAAACCCATCGTTAGATCTTTATAGAAGGCGTGACTTCACCATTACAACACGTATTTGACCCGCCCATCCCATGCGACGCACCACTCCTGATTTATGATCATCTAAAGGCATCTGACCTTTGTCCGTTACCCTTTAGAGGTCCGCGAGGGCTCGCAGATCAGTAACGAGTTAGTGGGTCATCTCCTTTTACTCGCAAATGTCATTTATAGGCCACGGTACGACAACGTCACGATAAATCGTTTGGAATTTCAAATACTATGTTATGCCGAAAAATAAGAAAGCTTATAGTAGTCAGGTACATGGTGCAAAATATATTATCAAACATCTGTTTGTCGTTAAATCTGCCACTCGCCTTCTACAGTGGTGCAGTGAACGTGGTTTTGGATGTTGTCACATTGTGCTACGAAAATTGTTTTGGCCTGCATACTACGCTTCGTAGCCTCCGTTCCAAGATATTTACTATTAAAACCATCTTTTGTTAAATTCATACTTTTGCCCTTCTCAACTGGCATTACTTTTATAATAAATCAGCCATGTACCTCGCGTCCTTGCTCCTCAGCCTTGATGCCGTTCTCAGTCTCGTAGTTGTATCTAAAGGAGTCTTCCTTGACGTCGGAGTCGTACGCGATGATGCGCGCGTTCCTCTCGTACTGCGCCTGTGGTCGGTTCGACTGCTCAGGGTAGGCGGGGGCGAACGCGGCGGTCGCGGCGCCGAGCAGGGCGGTGAACACGAACTGGGAACATAAAAAGCGTTTAGAGCAAAGGATTTTTTAGGCAAATTATTCGAAGTTCACGAGATGTCGCATGCAGTAGAGTGGGTCCGATGTTATTTGCGATTTATCTGATGACAATGTCATTTTATATCTTAGTCAAAGGTGTCTAGTGTGACAAATATAAAATCACATAGCTACGTTAGTCAGAAATATTTCTTATGTAATTCATCGGATAGTTAAATAGCCTCCTCACATGTTACCTGCCGAGCAAGGTAAGACGAGACTAACATATTTTGAAACTATCTGTAAAGCTTGTCTCACTCAATACTACGTAAATGTAATCAATATTGCCAATTTAAACTTATTGAGCCGCGCCTACTATTGCGTTACATCCAGGAATCGAACCTGTGACCTCGTTCCGCAAGCCTACACATAAGCCTACTAATTGTTTGCACAATACAAAGAAAGTCCAGGATTACATAGATTTTGAGAAAGTCTAAATTAGGTATTTTTATTGCCTATGTATTAATTGAGGGCTAAACAAGTTACTTGACAACGCTGCAGATAGCCGAGAGAGGCTAGATATTAAAAGATATTTCGTATGTCATGATAATTTGTATTATCTGCTTTTTGTGTCAGAGGAGATAGGCACAACAAAGTTATGCAAACCTTAGTTAGGTTTACACGCATTGTCTGTTGTTTGATTGCATGCTAGCTGATGATACATCATGCCTGGTGAACTATCTCCTTAGCAGACTTAAGTTAAATTTCCGAAATAACCAAGTAAATATGTGAATTATTTTTTGCTTATTCCGGGACTCTACCTCCGTAACTTCATAACCTACACAACAATCAGAGTGACATGTTCCTATTATTTCAAAGTTCAAATTAAAGTATGAACACCAGACTGCCAAGAAATTATGTTGTCAATTTTACATAAAGAAGAAGGAGGAGAATATTTGGACTTTCAACAATCGTTTTTTGTTTGAAATAATGATACAATATTTCTCAATAACCCTTTCCGAAGGTTCCTTCCTATTGACTAGATACATTTCTTTCTCACAGCGAGAACTATATTTCAAAACTCGCGCCATTCTCTGCGCATGCGCTAAAAACTTGACACACAATTACATAGTTACGCAGTATGTAAGTAGGTGTCGATGCGTATCTTTATTGTTTCCTGTTACCTACGCGTTCATCTCAAGTTTACAGTTCAGCGATGAGAAATAAACTCCGAAGCATATAGGCAACGGCCGGGTAAGAACCAAAATATATTAATATTAAGTTTGTGTGATTTTGTTTAGGGGTTTGTTAACAATCGTACAACACAAAAATATCGCCCGCCTAATGGTACGTACCACGATCACATATTATCAGTAGCAACGCCATTTATAATTACAAAGTAATTCAAGGCGCTGAACTTCATCTGTCACCGAGAACTTTCATATCAAATCATTTATTTGTAAATGTAGGTACATATTTACATTTTACAATAGATGGTATAGTTAAATTTAGTCCGCTACATTTTACTTAATATACAAGTATACAAATTTAGGGTTTTAAATTACAAATAAAAGATTATTAAACCATAGGTACTTTAGGCTTTAACTGTACTAATGCTCAGTGATTACACTGGCTACAATATTTTTCAAACCACAAACTCAAAATATAAGGCGTTGTACATTATTGCAGCAAAAAACACCCCATGATTTACGTGTTTGGTTTATTAAAACTGTGTTAGAAAACAATTTAATTTGACTCTTAAGAAATGTCTATTATAACAATTAACTATAAAACGTAGACAAGGAATTTTGAAATACCTACTAAGTATTAAAATATGTAAAATGTACAAACAAAATAATTGATGTGTAATTACTTCAAATAGTTTGTACAAAATAACTTTGAATACTAATGACTCAATTTATTAGCTGGTTCTTTGTGTGAGTGTTTCTTTCGTAACGCTGATTTATATATTTACTCCCCAAGCCATAACAATAGTTTCGTAGCACCGTAGGTAGGCAGTTAAATCAGCGGATTCGATGGACAAAACGAGCAACAAAAATGTTTCGAAAAGTGCTCGACTTAGCGGTACCCTTAACTCGATCACATCATGCGACGGAAACGAACTCTGCAATTTACAAGTATCAGTATGTTATGAATGATTTTGTCTCTCTGTCATTATAACACTTCGGTATCCTACTAATATTATAAACGCGAAAGTTTGTGTGTATGGATGTATGGATATCTGGATGTGTGGATGTTTGTTACTCTTTCACACAAAAACTACTGAACGGATTTCGATGAAATTTGGCACACTGGTAGATTATGACCTGGATTAACACATAGGCTACTTTTTATCCCGGGAAAATATAAAGCGGGACTTCTATTCCGGGAAAACTCATTAACGCGGGCGGAGCCGCGGGCAAAAGCTGGTTATTCATAATAAGATTAGTCCGCACAATCACAGACGTCGTCCCTGAGTTATAGATAGTGTGAAAAACATGAAAATTACTATTTGATTGACTATGAGAATAACTGAATTTCTAGACTTAAAAAAGACAGTTTCTGACTGAGGGAAAATTTGTTATTAACGTTTATCGCAACACGTCTTAGTTACTACCCTACTACAGTAATTATACTATAGCTCGATTGTAGTGCATCTAGTCACCAAACAAGACACATTAAGACACACAAGAATTACAATAACATTACGCCGGTTTTTTTTTATTGCTTTGAATGGTGGAAAGAGGATGCCGTTCGCGTGATGGCAAGTGATACGACTACCCATAAACAGTAGCAACAGCATTCAGTACTTTGAGTTACAAAGTACTGTGGCATTCGACTGCGCTCGTCACCCTGAGACATAAGATGTTAAGAGGCCGTATCAAAAATTTCAACTATTTCAGTCAACTTTTCATCGTGATTTTTCAAAAAATAAACTGATCATATTAATTTTTAATACATCATCGGAAAGACTATTTCAACACTAATAAAATAAACGAGCCGCATTTTTCATATCTTTTTTTAATTTAAATCTATCAACCAAGTTCCAACGTCTGTTTCACAAATTTTGTTGTACGGAGAATCTAAATCTAAATCTCATTATGTCCAGTAGTTACACTGGCTAATGTCCTTCAAACCGAAACATAACAGTACTACCGCCGAGCACACCGCTCGGCGGTAGAAAAAAGTTGCTTTATTGGTTGTACTTCAGCTGACCCCGGAACGCGGCTCTTCCGACCCGTAGCGTATTTCACAATGTACGATTGCTATTCTCTTTAAATATCTCAAAACAATAGGCCTAATAATAGTTAATACGGGACTCGGTCTCAGTATTTACGCAACATTGTACGCAAGATTGCTGCCTGTCCCACAAGAACCCGCCGTGAACTATCAGTGTTAGCCAACTAGTGCAATCTGCAGTGACCTTTAGATGGAAGATGTCTGACGGATGGTTCTGAGAATGCTCTAGGCCTGAACGATGTTTGTACTCTGCGGTGGGAAATTTGAACTCAATGAGATTTTGATATTTTGTTGTTTTAAAATAGAATTTACCTACGCTAAAAATTTCGAAACTTTGTAATATAATTTGGCGTAATCTCAACGTTTTTAAGCTTTTCTAGATCTTGTTACAATAATAGGAAGCTATACTATCCCTGAGTAATGATAATATTTTGTTTTGATTTGTTTACTTGATCCTGGTACAAGTCTGTCCGGAGGGCCAGAGTCGACAACTAAAGTTAGTAATTCATGATTTATTTATTTATTTATTTGCACTTTATATACATAAGTATATCGGCGGACTTAATGCCAAAGGCATTCTCTCAGTTTTGAATTAACCATAATATTACTTATAAATAATTATTTTAAAGTCTAATATTAATGACACAATCCCTGATGCAAGTTATTCAGAAGTGCGGATATTACAAAGTAACTTTTTTCGTCCACTGGTCTTAAAGTATAAAGTTTAAGAATTAAGGAATATTAACAGAGTTGTCTTTACAATATCTAAAATGCATAAAAAAATCACAAAGTAATATTTAATATTAATGTTTTGGAATAAAACGGTATTATAAAAATGATTACTACCTAACCGCGTTAAAAAATATATATATATCTTTATTAATATAAATAAAATCATAACAATTGTGTATTCCAGAACAATCTCAACATTAATTAAAAATAATAAAAATTAAAACCAACTTTACCAACACAATATTAGATTGAACAAATTCAAAAACAGCCGCGAAAACAACAGTTCCACAACGATTAATAAATCGATCGTAAATCGTAACGTGTGTATCGATATAAAAACAGACTCACCAGTTTCATGATGGTTGTGTCTGGTTCAGAGGTGAATCGCAAGTGTACGGAAAAACGACCGCCCCCCAGTTATATACCTCGCTCGCACACGTTACAAAACCTATCTAATGAATGAAGATACTTTTTCCTATAATTTTTTAAGTTCAGATGTTTTACGTAACGCTTGCAGATTTGGGCAACCCGTGACATGGTGGGTCAGATGTTACAGTACTTAATGTATGATTTAGATCGGTTTTTGACAGCTTCTTGGTTGTATATTTATGGATGGGTCAAGAAGTCTTAAGTTGTATATCAAGGTCGTGTAGTAAGTAGTATTTACCTATACCTAGTAGTATATATCCTACCCAGGATATGGCTGGGTTTAAGATAGTTTAAAAACTAAGCCTATTTCGTCGGCAATGAAGACCAAGAGGCGCTACTTTGGAATGGGATATGGCAGATTTCAGGTATGGTTGTTTTGTTATCATCTTATCTAGAAGCGGTTTACATGTTTTGTGATGGTGATGTGGCTCTAATTTCAATGCTTAAGTAAGGATATTATATTTTTTATGGAACATGGGACCCAAAATAGCTTGAGAATAGAATTTCCATGTCACGCATTACCGCTTTACGTCCTGAAACGCTATTCACGTCGATTAACTAATGACCACACCATTACACCTCTGTCTACCCCTTTGGAATGCTTGCGTGACACTATGTATCAAAATAAATCAAAGTTATATTTGTGAAAAGCTACATGCCGACCTTTTGGGTGTGCGCATGATAAATTTAATTATTCTCAAAGTTGATGAATGCGTCAGGACACCGACATCCGAACTCGCTTATGACACTTTCATGGCGCTAATGGAGTTAAAGTTTTTGACTAAATGTTTGCCAACATTATAAGACATTTACCCGATTGTTACAAAACTGCCCAGATGATGAATTTAACTATCATTTATAGTTAAAGTTCATCCATATTAGATACAATCACGTATCTCAAGTATAGCGCGTTTAAATATTATTTCAATTTTACTCTTTGGAATGTATCTCGTACGATAATTCCTTCATGATATGGTTGATGTGAGGAGTTTGAGGTTCGCTATGAGTAAAGCAGTAAGTCGCTCGACCGAAGTGAATTACTAAGATTGTCCATAAGTTCAAGCAATATGATTTAGAACACTCAAAGTACTTTTTTTTCTTAATGATATGAAATATGTCAGATTAACACATAGTAATTGGCTACAATTTCCATGTACCTTACCACGGTAGGCAACAACCTTTGCCGTAGTTGATGTCCATAGACGATCTTGACCACTCAGTATAATGTAAATGTAGGTTGTGCGAATATATGCCTTGCTACGAAAAAATAAACAAAAAACGATGCATAACATCCATTTAACATAATTTTGTACATCACCATAATAGATCAACCTCACTAGAGCGCTTATCATTAGAATGGCAGTTTAAATATAACTAATAACTAACCATAGAAAACCATACGAGATTTCTATGCAATGCAATCTGCCCTGTGTTATATTTATATACTGCCCACTGCTGAGCTCGGACCTCCTCTACTACTGAGAGGGGTTAAGCCTTAGTCCACCACGCTGGCCTAGTGCGGGTTGGCAGACTTCACATACCCTCGAGATTCTTATAGAGAATTCTCAGGTATGTAGGTTTCCTCACGATGTTTTCCTTCACCGTTAAAGCGAACGATAATTGATACACAATACACAAAGTCAGCGGTGTGTGCCTTGGGTTTTGAACCTCCGGACCATACGAGATTTCTATAGTACAGATAAAATTTTAATGAAAAGGCGTGATTGCTTAACTGCTGCACTGGGCCTGGCCGATAATACTGAAAAGTTCAGGAAAGGAGGCATCTCATCTCAGGACTTCTCATGTCTAAGCGCAATGAAGTGTGACCTCGTGCCCGCTGGTCTGTGCTGAAGGGTGGCGCCGGCGGCTGGACGAAGGCACTGGAGCGTTCAGGGTGGTGCAATGTGAGAAAGGCCGTGTCCTGCGCTCGACGGATACTTGATGGACTCTGATTGCATTCCTGTGCATGTAGCGTATCAGGAATATATATGAGATCGTTACCTAGACTAAATTATTCCTAAGTTAAATGTTGCGTTACAATACCAACGAACCCTTGCAACAGGGTGAAAAAAGCTTTCACATTGATGTTTATTTTTGAACACGTACGGTTTAAAGACATTTAATTTAAAATGCATGGACTGCCTCGGTGGCGTAGTTGTATTACGTGCGCGGTGTGACACCGCTCTGAGGTCCCGGGTTCGAATCCCGGGTCAAGCAAAGTGAGATTGCGATTTTCTGCGTAGGGTCAGTCCAGAGTCTGGAGTTTGTGCCTGATATGGCGATAGGCTTGCCCCCTATTTCATAATGGGACGGAACACACAGGCAAAAAGTGGGTGCTCTGGTTGCACCTCTGCATACCCCTTCGGCGATAAAGGCGCGATGTTTGTGTGTGTTTAAAATACACACAGTATTTTAAATTTAAAAGTGCTTATTGCTACCTCAAAAGTGAAGACGCCCGAGGATTTCCTAATATTTAGGATATATTTATAAGTGAAGTAACCACTAAAACTAAAACGCTTTTATATAGGAATTAAGTGTAAAATAAGCTTTTTCTTTACGAAAATCTGTCCTTTAGAGTGAAGTGTATATCATAAGATAACATCGCCATCAAGACATTCTAGGGAACGAAAATGTTACCTAAATAAAAGTAAGACTACCTAATATTATAATTGTACAAAATATCGTTACCAAATGTTCTTCTAATTTATATTTAAACAGATTCAACGAAATAACTCACAGCTAATTACAACACAATCAAAAGTAACATAATATGCGTCTACAAATAACTGACCTTTTGTGCACTATGTGGAGAGGAAACAGTAAGACGATATTATGGATCCAGTCAAGTAGCATATTATAATATTTTATCCATCACTATCCGTATGCCCTATGGCATTTAATTTCCTGGAGGAGAATAACAAAAGCTTTTTGTTTTATATGAGGAAAATGTTTACAAAATTTAATATTTTTGAACCGACTGTCTGTTAGTCAGTCTGTGTTAAGTATTTTATTAATTAGAAGATTTTACTTTATCGTGTTAGATAACGTTTACAATTGCTGGAAAATATTGCGTATACATTATGTTAATGGCCCCTCGACTAAAGTACCCTTAGGGTTATACGTCTCGAAGATATATTTTTTCTTATTTTTTTAACTCACAGTTAGTAAATAAAGTAAAATCTTAAAGATATAAAAATTTAGGCAACAATAATGTTAAAGATTGTCCAAAACGGATGTATCTGTCGCAAAATCTAACACTCAGTGCAAGTCTGTGACTTGTGAGTGACCCACAAACCCGCGGTTCCCAGATGACGCACGGTTATGTCACTACTCGACCCAGACTACTTTATTGTGTTTGTATGGAATGCATCATCGCGAACTCCTGCCAACAAACTGATGTCGAGTACAAGGTTCTTCGGAATAACACAATCTTATTGTCATGTGGGTTTATGTTCAAATAATACTTATAAACTAGTTTTTGAAAAATAACCTATAATATGTCAATAGAAGTTTATCTGTTTGCCAATTTTTTATAAAGTTCCTTCAATTTCCGGATTTACTTACGACAAAAATCCTAACACGTTTACAAACTTTTGCACATTATATTTAATATTAATTTCTTTACTCGAGCTAAGCTATTACTAAGCTAATACTGAGCTATTAAGATGAAGGATTATGATGTACGATATATTTTTAACACTGAATATCAACGTTAGCAGCTTTTCCATCAGACAAAGGTTACTAGCTCACAAACAGTAGCAACTCCACCCAGGTCAAGAACAATAAAATATTGCTTGACCCTCGGCACTCTAAGACATTATATACCATAATGCAAATGCAGTTTTGGTAATTCGTCACCCAAAACCTTTGGTATAGTGAGGGTACGGCGGTGGTGCCACCCCTGGTCCTTGATCTTTGCGCGACCTTTGGGATGAGCGGCGCCCTTGGACGCGGGGCTATTACATCGGCATGTGACCTTTTTATAGAATCACTATTGTAGATTCATACGGATATTACATTATAGTACGACGCGATTGTATGTCTTGTTTGTATGACTGGTATTTATGGCTGTATCTGATAGTCTTTATGCAATTACGAGCAATTTGCTCGCCTGAGCACGACGACTCAGCAGGAACCATTAATGGCAATCAGATTTTTTTATTATTAAATGTTAGTAGGGATTTTAATTTCCACACTGCGAGATCATCACATTTTCATATTGCCACTATTCACAATTTCTGTCGAAACGTACAACAGTGCTTACAATATTTAGATACCACGTCACTCCCTTCAAGAGTTTAACATGTTTTGTACCCGTACATGGTTGTCAGAGTTATGGTATGGTATGTTGAACATACTTCGATTGGTTCCCGGAACACAACTCGTCACTATGACAGGGTCTTCACCGTGTATAAGATAAGCTATCCATGGTTGTCAGAGTTATGATATGGTATGTTGAACATACTTCGATTGGTTCCCGGAACACAACTCTTCACTATGACAGTGTCTTCACCGTGTATAAGATAAGCTATCCATGGTTGTCAGAGTTATGGTATGGTATGTTGAACATACTTCGATTGGTTCCCGGAACACAACTCGTCACTATGACAGGGTCTTCACCGTGTATAAGATAAGCTATCCAGTCAAATAGTCTGTCGAAATATGGAACTTAAAGTTCCATATTTATATAAATAGCATTGATTATGATTAATGATTGTATAGGATAACAATAGCCGCAAATTTGTAAAGTAACCTCGTGTATTTTACTTGAATTATGAAATTATTCAAAATGCTGCTATAGTAATTGCTTCATTGGTTTCAGAGTTAAGTGTGTTGTAAAACGTCTAGTTTTAAGTTCAATTCCTGAACCATTATTATCAGCCACAGGAAGTCCACTACAGTCTTCCCTAAGGATTCCAGTACCGACCTGAGAAGTGGCCTATATCCAGCGATATATAGAATCAATGCATGAATCAAAACGAGTGAAGTCACGTGATAAATGACACATATATTACACGTGACGCATCTTTTGTTTGCATGAAGGCCGAAATTGTAAACGATTATCTTACTGTGCGTTTCTAATGACAAATAGTCATATTTGGGTAAGGCGAATAGAATAGACGAACACTTCACCAACGCCGCGTAGGTACTGCAAACTATGTACACGAGTATTACAAAATTATGCCTTATTTAAGAATACATTCATGTTAAGTAGGTGGGAAATATTTATTATATACGGCTGGATGGTGAACCATGTGGCTCGTTCCTGTGAGCTGCGGGCCGGGGTCAGCCAGTATGTACCCACTTTTATTCAGATAGGTCAACATATTTCTAGTGACCGTCGAAGGAAACATTGGACTTTGTTACTTACCATCAAATGCAATGTAGTAACTTTGCAAGACAAGGACAAAAAAAATAACAGTCCTGTCCCCACGCTCAGGATCCAGAGACTTCCATCATGAGGCATAGGCACATAAAGTCTACAATTCATAAAATCAAGAATTGTATATCTGACTACCTACTTATAGTTACAGGCGTGAACTTAAGTTATTTTAAGCTAATTGAATCATCAATCTCTAATGTTTATTAAATAAATTAAAGTATTGACCTTTAGTTCACAATAAAACTTTAAATCGTGTACATGTATTGCAGTACTTTTGAGGATAATTGGTTTGTAAGTGCGTTTCGCGGAGGCCGAAACATTTATCTGCAATTTCGGTCCGACGCCTTCTCGACGCGACGATTCGGCTGTGCGCAGGAAATTAAAACGAAATTAATATTTTGATGATCACCATTAGACCTGCCCAGTCGTCATAACCATAGAAGGATCTTAGGGTTACCAGGCTTTGCGGCCCCCGTGATGGACGGCAGCGTAGCAGGTAGGCCGCGGGGGCTCCTGAGCCCCCCCCCACAACAGGAGACGGGCCGCACCAGACGGCACCGCACAGGGGCGGTTGCGGACGAAAACTTAGACATTAGTCCGAGGAAGCCCGCAGCCGTCCCTAATGCGCCGAAGATGGCCACCGCGGAGTTTTAGTTGGTACGCCGTGCGTCGTACATAGGTTAGGGACTCGGCCCGGCGGTCGCCCGACGTTTTCCATCTCTCCGGGCGGCTCAACGCCGGGTCGTAAGGCACGGTGAACCCAACGTAACCGCTCGGTAGTCCACGAAGGCCGGGCGGTAGTGGTAACGCACTTTCTCCGCGAAACAAAAAAAAAAAAAAAGGGTTACCAGGCTATAGGACTCTCGTATGCGATTATTGCGTTCTGGGTTAAAGTATATTGTAGTCAGTCGGTATAATAATATATAAGGCATAAACTACCCACTGCTGAGCGTGGGCTCCTCTACTGAGAGGATTCAGACCGTTGTGGATCACGCTGGCATAGTGCATGTTGGCAGACTTCACATACCTTCGAGATTTTTGTTGGAAAACTTTCTGGTATGTCTGCTTCCTCACGATATTTTCCTTCACCGTTAAAGCGAATGATTATAATTAATAATACACACATAACTTCGAAATCTCAGAGGTATGTGCCTTGGGTTTTGAAGCTGCGACTATCTGTCTCGACCTTTGTGTCATTTTTCTACTGTTTAGGGGCGGTGGTGTGGCTTGCTGTCGCGCGTCGTTCGATATATTCGCTTGTCCCGTTATTCCGTTGTATAAAAAAATCACGGTCTTGAAATATGAGTTAGATACCATCTAGGGTCTAGAAAAAAAACAATCATCCATTTTTTACTCGCTAATATCCATATTTTTCATAACATCGCACCGCGTGAATATCAAGTCTACAAAAAATCGTATAAAACTAATTTATTCAATAGATACATAATGTAAATTGAGACAGGTTGTCAAAGATTCAAATCGATCAATAAATCACTGTGCGGTCTCATGTATGCTACAGTCCATTTAAATGTTATAGCTTCGTGCTAATGTAATAAAGCTCACTAGAACAACATACCATTAATTTAAGTTCACGCCAGTACCTTTAAAGAGTGACTGGACGTACACCCACAGTTTGTCAAGTTTATTTCCGTCCCGCGGTGTGATAAGGTTAGAGCTCTATTGGGTACAAATTCCAATCCCGATAATTCACGTGTTTTTATTAAATTGAAATGCAAAATTAATTGCCTTACCTGGGTATCTAATAAGAAATTTAATCCTAATATTGACGAATACTCAAAAAAACTTCTTTATTATGAAAGCTCGAAAGCGTACATACAAAATCTAATGTTCATACACTTCGCTTCAGGTACGGTATCTGTGGATGTCAGTAATCAACTAAAGTGTAGTCCTAAACTATTACATGACTCCTTTACTCGTCTTTTTCCTTCCATAAAGTTTCAATCCAAATAAAACACAATAACAGAATTTGATGCTCCTGAAAATATTTTTCCTAAAACGAAGACAGAAACTAGGTTTTGGTTTATGTATATTTATAACAAACGAGGTTTCATTAGACTTTCGACCTTGAATATCTATTTAAATATCTGAGCAAATATCCCGGAAATGCTATAAAAATAACAGAGTTCAGAGCTGTCAGCGATACAACCTATTTTTATTTAAAAGGTAGACCCCCTACACAGCGGGTCTATTAATATTGCCCTAGAAGTAATCACCGACACTAACCACAGCATACCATTAACATTTAGCTAGACGACATTTAGGCCGGTCGTTAACATCAGTCGAAGTGCAGTCGATGATCAGATGCTCAAGCGGCGCACATCTCTCAATACTGCCAAAAAGTACAGGAGTAAATGAAAGTTACGAGGGTGTACAATACACTAGACTTTTATTTGTAACGGAAACTTAGGAATGAAAACATGGTTCAGATAATAAAGTTCACAATGAATCAAGAATGCACTTTTAGATTTCAAGCAAGAGAGCACAGTAGAAATTCTTATTTTAGTGGAAGTAGTTGTAGTTGTAGTGTTTCTTATCTTATCTCGCTCCCGCGTCGACTCTTCGTCGACTGTAGTTAGCGGCCGGCCTTATTACGAAGTATATGCAAATGCAATAAAGGGAATACAAAAAATATAAAATTAAAAGAGCGCCGAGTCACGGCTTTATGACCCTCCGCATCCTGTCCTGCAGCCTACAGCTTTAGACGGCCAAGGTCGCGGTACATAACTATCTTTATTGTTTGTTTTTAAAACTGACTACCAAATTATTGAATTATGAGACTTGTACATGTAATTTCTCTGGGTGGTGACTGGAGGCCAGTTACATAATACACACTTTATATTAATTTAAGCAGTAGTGCCGCTTATCAATAAACAAACAGCTTTTATAAACCTATAAAAATAAAACCATCTCGGCGCTCAAAAGACTGTGGGTTCGATTCCTGAGACAATATTATAATTTTGTATGTGGTGTTTACCTATAATAGTGCATCACACCTACTTTGTTACTATTTGTATGTTAATTTGTAAGTGTCGGTGTTATAAACGCTGGTAAGCCAAATAAAGAAAAAAAAAAAAAAAGCGTGTGTGTCAAAAATTTCATTGCAATCTGTGTATCGTAGAGAAAAATCTTGTTATTGTAGTATTTTACAAAACGAAATTGAATGTCAAACTTGTGAAATAAAATATCTTTTGTCTTATTCGAGTAGTGAAATGATAAAAACCGACAATCGAGCAAGTTTCCTGATGTTAAATTATCACCGTCTATAAACAATAGCAATACTAATTATAGTGAGTGTATCGTTTATATTTGAACAAAAGAAAAGTAAATAAGGACTGAAGACGGCATATTGAACAACCTCGAGTATAATTTAAAGTAGGTACTAACTCTGCTTGTGGCTTAGCTCATGTAAAACAAAAGTTCCACAGAAGCCATTCCTTTTTCTGGGATAAATACATTCAATTATAACTAATACTATCTTGTCCATGGAATATACTTTTGCACTGCGGTACACCAAAAAAGTGATCTTCACATATAATGACATTTTTTTGCGCATATAATAAAAGGAATAAAAATATCAATATAAAAATATTCGCAGTCGTAGTCACGTTTATAGTTAGTATTGTAATAAAATGTCAGATGTCAGACTCAAGGAATGTGCGTACGCAGTAAGCGATGCGCCGCGCCTGTACAAAAGCTCGGGGATGTACTTTGTGTCGAAATAAAAAAAACATTCCAACGACTAGCTTCAGGAAGTAAGCGCATATACCAGTAAAAAACGACATATCCCTGGAATGTCTTTATATTAAAGATCATGTTCAGCGCAATACATTTTCGATACCGAGTAAAAAATAAAATAAAAATAAACACAATCTCCAGATGATTAACATGAATATTTATAGTTAAAAGTTTTAACAATTACATTTCGATTGATCATCTCTTCCTACATATCGTGAATAATAGCTCAGCCATCCGAGGCCTCCGCGGGACCTTCGCCGCGCGAGGGCGGGATCATTGTTCCTCGTTCCTTTCTATTCATCTCTCAGCTCATCCTAATTCCAATGTTAATTGATTTTAGTTTTTTGGTATATTCACTAACCATACTTTGGAGTCCAATCCTCACGGTATACTTATAGCAAATAAAGAATGCTCAAAAAAAGTCAATTAATGATACTATGACTAAAAGTCATTGACCCTTAAGGTATAGTTTGTACTCTTGGCTCTTGAGGTAAAGGACAACGATATGCGGAGGATGAGAAGAGAAATATTTATAAGGGCTCTAACTATTTAAATTATGGTGTTATAGTCAAAATTGGCTCTGTTACTTTATGTTTTTACAAAACAGTAAAACCAATTCGGTTTAGTTGACCTGTAGGTGTTGTACAGAACAGTCACATATTGTGTCATGGTGCAATACATACGCCTAGCCTACTACCGCTATAGTTTAACACCGTGGACCTCGTCATGGCCATTTTCACCGAGGAAGCTCCTCAAGTGCCGTGGCACATACTTCGCCCACGCAGCTCTAACATCCTTACCGCAGCAGTACCTATATACAAATGATCGGCATCAACGCATTTGTAATTACAATTGATCTAATAAAATAGTCATTACACAAGGTTGCGCGTGTGAAATACCGCCTATAATTGCGGGCATGATTAATGAGACATTCTGTTAGTTTTCGACATGTGCCGGCGCAATACTGTGAGAATCTGCTCATCATGAGCATCTTTTTGGTTTAACTACATTAGTTTATTATGACGAGTTTGACAATAAAAGGGCTAATTTATGTTTAATCGGTAGGTCTCTGCTTCTATTGCTATTGGCGGTATTATACCATAGACGTAGAATGTGCTTTAATAATATAATTATTAACGTGTGATAATGTGTATATAATGTATATTGTATAACTATATTATATGTATAACTACTGGACATAATGAGACTTAACATCTTATGTCTCAGGATGACGAGCGCAGTAGAATACCACTCAGTATTTTGTCAGTCAAGGTGCTGGATGGTGTTGCTACTGTTTATGGGTGGTCGTATCGCTTACCATCAGGCGAACGGCATGCTCGTCTCGTCATTCAAAGCAATAAAAAAAAAAAAAATATTCGTTTTGAGAGTGAGCATAGGACCGGATCGTTTATTTAACAGTAAGTTAACTTGCATCTAGTAAGCTAAGCCGGCATTCTTTGTAAACCTGGAGATATAAATCTCTCATGAAACATTAGATTTGGGTTACGTTGTACCTACTTAACTTAAGTTGCTATATTCCATAGCAGAATTTAAACAGTGTTAAAACAACGAAACATATTTTTAATGATCTCATTATCTATTGTTATTTTCAGCCAGTAAGTTGAACAAATTAAGAAGAGATGATGAAACAATAAAAAAATATCATCATGTTGATCTCCTAACAAAAGCAATAAATACAAAACTAAGTAGATAATATTTAATAACAACAGCGGCCTGCGAACACTACACTTGCATTGTTTTTTTTTTCGGTAGGCGATCCTGCAGTCAACACCGGGGGAAACCTGCGAATGGGATACTGGAGTCCCCCGGCTTGACGACTGCAGGGGCCTGGGAAGGAAGCGGAAAAGGATGATGGAAGGAAAGGTGGGGAGTGGAGAAAGGTTCTCAGGATGGGCGGAAAGGAAAAGGGTGCCAGGAAATGTTCGCGGGCCCTTTTAGGCCTCAATGTGTTATGCAACCAAGAGGTATACACACTGACTGTGTGCCTCGGCCCGCGACTAATGTTCCCCCGCGCATGGGCGTGCATTGGGTGTGAAGACCCAAAGCACAAGAATTGCCTCGGGGGGGGGACACTTGCATTGTTAGATGTGTGATGTATACAACACTGCAATTAGTTAAACACTTAATATAGCGTTGCCTCACCGAGTTTTACGCAAGGCATAGGTCTAAGGATCGTCCTTCAAAATTTATATGAATGAGGAGTTTTGAGGAGTATTTCTGCAAGGTTGACAGACGACTTGATAAAGGTCGCAGGAGTGCGCTTTTGACAGGTCCGTCTAGAAATCTTTGGGGAGGCCTATGTTCAGCAGTGGACGTCGTGTGGCTGATGATGATGATGATTATGAGGAGTATTTTCAGCTATATTTACTCTTTGGTACTGAGAAGTAAAATTGATAAGTAGTTACGTATTTATTTAGTTAGTCGAAGCCTTGGTCCATGTAAAAGATGTAGAAAGCAAAGTCAATATTTGAAATCTATTATCGCGAAAGTTTTTTTTTCATTTTTTTTTATTGCTTTAGTAGGCAAACATGCAAGCGGTCCGCCTGATGGTAAGCAGCATCCGCCTCCCATAAAGCAATACCAGAGGCACAGCCAAGCCGTTCCCTGCCGGCACCGTTACTTTTTCAAAAACTATACCAGTAGTTTCATTTTTGTCTCTCGTGTTCATGTAATAAGTTTAATGTCCTGTACGGGAATGTCTGGGTGGATACTATTACTACGTGTATACCTGGCGCCAAGCAAGAGTGTGCCAATGTTCCGGTTTGAAGGATATCGAAGTCAATTACTGGGAAATATGAAATATAATAGGTATGTCATGTATTGGGCTACAGTATTTTGTTATTTTAAATGTCGGGTCGCGTTGTTACCGTGTAAGAATCTACGTAGCGCTTGCTGACAGTCAAGCTTCATATTATTTAATCATTCAATTATGTTTAAAAAAACTTAATTAAATTATGAAGTTGACCACTGTTTGGATTCTTTTGTAGCACCCTCAATTGTTTTTAAGTTATATTTAATCATCAATTTGCATTGGAGAGAAACTTTGCACGCGTTGAAGTCTTCCAGGAATATAAGTAAGAATCCTATTTTATCTTATTCCTGGGTATAGATATCAATATTAGTACTCTGTAGGTATTAACAGATTTTTCAGAAGTTAAGCTGTATGTTATATATAGATGTAAATATAGTAATAATAAAACCACAAATATCATATCACGTGTAAATGAGTAAGTGCGGTAAATTGGAATGAACATTGCATTGTCGGTATAGGATATTGTAACTAAAAACCGTGGTTCGGAAATGCACGTGTAGCGAGCGTGGGAACCGCATTGTTGCGTACAGCGGCCGCCGCGGCGCCACTGCACCGCGCCCGCAGACACCTTGAACGGAGGTGTGGTAGCGGTACAAACAAGTGTTGCCGAAGGAATATCTATCTCGAATTATAAAATGGGCTATGGAAATATCTGTTCACTTATTTTGAGTAATAGTTATTTGTTGGTACTTATCTCCTTGTGGTATTGTAATTAATGCATGGTATAATGGCTTACTTTGACTGAAAACTGATCTCCCTCTTAACTAATCTTGCAGTTTTAAATTTAAATTCATAGGAAGAGATAGAGACCGAGTTGGCGGAATGTTGGGGCTATCTGAAGTCTCTTTCAGCCACACGAAACTTTACGCCAGTGTAACTGTGATACCGACGCGTGTACCCTGCTCAATACTGCTGTAAGATTCAACGCTCTACCGTCGTCTATCACATAAAATCCGTAAAGTTTAGCCAAAATACAGTTTATTTAAATAAAGTGAGCATCTGTCAGTAGTAGCAGCTAATGTATTTCGCATTGTGTAGAGTACGTTTAAGAAGGAATGTGAAGGTCGAATAACTGTTCCACAATTTGCTTAAAACTTTTATCGCCTAAATAAGCTTGAAATCGGTTAAGCGTTAATAAAGTTACGAGTTATGGGATCCGTATTTTTTGTCAAAATTAAGTAAATACATAAATAAATATAAAACGCTAGATCGTATTCTATTGATTGCACAACGCACTCTACTATATTAGAATGAGACGCAGCAGTGTATCAAAAGTGTATGTATTCAAAAGCTCTTGCAAACAACTCATCAAAACGAGTAAGTATAGCGAGTGAGTCTCCATGACGTGTCGGTATGCAGTCGGATGCAAAATACATCCGTAAGTATTCCATTAGGAGATCTTCGGATATCGATTCACAAAAGTGCGCGTACCCAGGTACATCTCTCCACTCAATAAGGGCACGTCTACATACTCGCTTCACTTTTAAATTTCAATTTCCTATTTGGGATGTCCTTGCGAATAAAAATTAATTAATGTAGTCGAAGGCAAACATCTTCTAGATATAGTCTGGTGAGTCTAGAGTAAATATGAGCTACGAATTCGGATTCCCTCCCACCATCTGGTTGGATGGTTATCCTCTAGATATGCGAAGAATTTACTTCATCGTACAGTATCAGTGTCAGTGTCAATGAAAGTCTCACATGCGATAATTCTAGAATGTTACTATTCAAGACTCATTCAGAAAAAAATCTTTATTTTATGAGCTTGAACAAAAGATTCCACTGGCATTATGATTTTTATGCACAATGAGGATATAACATCAATTGGCGCACACAGCATAATTTGTTTCATCTCAAATAAATAAAATAATACAATGACGTTGCTGGCACACTCCTTCATAATACCACAATCAATCGAATTAATGCATAATGATTATAACAAAATGTCCTTCGCCGAGCGTCTCGTGAAGAGAACGATCCGTTTTGCACTCACTGATTCGACACTCATAATCTTATCATACTCATTTTACTATCAATCATCACATTACTTAGTCTAAAATTGGTGCCTATAGCATACCAAAAATTTTGAAAATTGATTTTTAGTTAAAAGCGAGCATAATGTATTACAACGCTCTAAAATATTTTCAGCACTGTGTTTAAATATTATCCTTATACCCTATGCTAGGAACCATAGTCATAAGGAAATTTAGGTCTATCGTTAACCACACTGGCCTAATGTAGATTTGTAGACTTCATCTCTATGATTCGACAGTGGGTAAGTTATTATGTGAATTCAATGCAATGCTTTTTTTTTTGACTTGACTAATACGGCCCGTGGCCTGACGAGAGTCGGCTTTTCTGGCCACACCAGACTTAGGGTGAGTGCTTTAGGCGCTTGCAACCCTTTAATTTAAGTGAACATGCTGAGGGCAACCCACTAACGGGTTATTGACCTCGGCTCAGGACGGTCACTGGGAGAGGATGAGACATCAGCGATTAGTGGGGAAGATTGGTGTTTTACCTAATCCTATTCGTTGCTTTCGTCGGCAAGCGGGCCGGAACTGTTAGGGGGGTCGGGGGGCGACGGGGAACGCGGTGAGGTCCTCGACGGCGAGGACGGAACTGCGGTCTTGTGCATGAGTGTATGAGTCTCAAGAACTCGTTCTTACGGCGGATGGCCAGAGTGATATCGTCCTCTGGATCACTTTTGAAACACTTTTGTTTCTTCAATAACCTTGAAGGGATAGGTAACATGCGCCGACACGAAACTACAGACCCTCGGCTGCGCCATTTATTTCGCCTGGATGGTATAATTGAGAATAAGGTATTCTGTCAGTAGCAATTTATGTCATTGTCTATGTATATTTTATAATTGGTATATATCCTTGCGCGACAAAGCTACAAAGCACTTGATAGTTAAAGTCCAAGCAAAATATTCAGTAGGAGACATTGCATTGGAGGTCGTATCGCACTACGGGCGCCGCAGTGAATTCGGTATTAAACACTTATCTGTACTCTACTCAAAGGATTCGGATTGAACAAGAAATATTCTATGTAAATCCATTTAAAAAGTTGAGGGTCAATTATACAACAGTATTAAAAAAGTTATCACATACACACACGCACACACATACACTAACGCGTTTTATCCCCTAGGGGTAGGCAGAGGCGCAACTAATGCACCCACTTTTCGCCATGCGTATTCCGTACCATGGTGTGATAGAGAGCGAGCCTATCGTGCCCTATCGGGCACAAATTCCAGGCTCCGGGCCGATAGGGAGCAGAAATCTAAATCACTTTCCCCAACTGGCGATCGAATCCAAGACCCCAGCATCGCAGTCGTATCTAAATACAACTACACACCGAGGCAGTCAGTAAAAAAGTTACCATAATAAAACGATTTTATATAATAGACATAGCTATTATATAAAATCGTTTTATTATGATCATCGTGATGTATTTGACAATAAAGTTTATTGAGTACCTTCACAAACCATTTTATTTATAGTTGGCTAACGTTCAGTTTTATTGTCAGCTTATACGATTTTCGATGCGTGTCAAAAGTAATTGCTGCCTAGCATACAGTTCAATGAAACTAATGTTATGGCGTCCCAAATTTTTTTCTACTACCTGACATACCTGTTATGAAGAAATAATTTATATAAATCACTATATATATTGGATATTGCTTCATGATAGCTTTAATTACTAGTACATACATTATTAAATATTATAGTAGATAATAAGAAGTAAAGTTATACAGTACTAACCACAGTTTTATGTGGTATAGCCGATACCTCTGATAATTGCAGAGGCTACCATGCCGCCTAGTTGCAATAAACTACTACAAAAGCTGACTAAAGTTCGATTTTTTACAGAGGCAGTAATTTTACGTTAGTCCTAGGTCTATACGTTACATACGCTACGAATAGGAGAAGAGGCAAACAAGGAAGCAGATTACCTAATTTTAAGTGATAAACGCTATCCATAAACATTTTTAAACAAGTTTAAAAATAAATAAATATAAATGTAAATATACATCATTATAATGCGATAATCAGAGACTACGTGTCAATTACAATACCATAAAAGTAATGATAACACTATAATCATCAATACAAATTACACAACGGTATAAGTAAAGAGCATCGTGAAGCGTACTTGAATTAAACGTAACCAATAAAAAGTGTTTCTGTTGTAATGTAGTTCCGTTAATGACCGCCAGAGGGCAGCAGTGTTCGTGCAAATGTCACTGGGTCGCGCCCGCGCGGAACGCGGTGGAACACAGCTATTGCGTTATCGCACAGTGTGCGCTGGCGCAGGTCGCAGGGACTGTTCCGACAATGCATCGGTATGTGGGAAGGAATCTAAATTATTCTCATCAAATAGCAGTACATATCAGTTTTAGTTGGTTTAACGGTAACCAATGACAGCTACGGATGCGGATTTCTTGAACTATTGTTTTTTGGAGATGAGGATGTTGAAATATCTAGACTAGAGTGGAGTTGTGCGGTCCATGGCCTTATACGGTTGTCCCGTCTGGGCCGGGTCCCTGAATGCTCGATGCGTCGCTATACTGCGCAAGCCGCAGCGTTTAGTGGCGCAGCGACTCATCAGGGGCTACCGCACAGTCTCCCACGAGGCGGCCTGTGTCTTGGCCGGTATTCTGCCATGGGATTTGGATGCCAAATACCTCTCGTCCGTATTCTTCTGGCGTGAGGAGGCATCCCATCTCGGGCGGAGACTGGCCCCTAGGGAGGTCACGGCCCAATTGGCCTCCATCCGCAGCGCCGCCGTGGAGGAGTGGCATACCAGGCTGGAGAGCCCGAGTGCGGGCTTGAGGACCGTCGCGGCAGTGCGACCTGTCTTTTTAAGCTGGCTTGACAGGCGCCACGGTGCGCCGACATTCCGTCTGACACAGGTACTGACGGGCCATGGGTGTTTCGGCTCGTTTCTGTGTCGGATCGGAAAGGAGGAGTCCGCCGTGTGCCACCATTGTAGCAACGGCCGCGAGGATACGGTCCAACACACTCTCGAGGAGTGCCCAGCCTGGAATCTACAACGCAGCGCTCTTAGAGCAGTCGTCGGAGGAGACCTCTCGCTGCCAGCCGTGGTTTCCGCCATGGTCGGCGGCCGGAGGTCATGGCGAGCGATGGCTTCCTTCTGTGAGTGCGTCATCTCGCGGAAGGAAAGCGCCGAGCGGGATCGTGAGCAGAACGATCCCGCCCGCAGCCAGAGGAGACGAAGGAGGCGCCGGGTGGACGACTGACCGGCGCCTCGTGCCCTGTGGTCTGGGGGCATCTAGAGAATTCCGCCACGGCATCCCCTGCCTGTCGTAAGAGGCGACTAAATGGGGTTTGAGAAAGTCGCGGGGCGAGCAGTGGGGGGCTGCTACTCCAATTTATGCGACTACGAGGTGGACGACATTGCGGGTGGTCGGTCTCCTGCAGTCGTAGACGCCAAAGGCGTGCTTTGGAGGTCGGGGGCTTCTTAGCCCCCCCTCATTTAGAGAGGGGCCGTAATACGGCATTGCGCCGGGACGGCTCCGTGCAGCTATCTTCGTGCAACAAGATACCCCGGGGCCGTCCCGTATGCGCCGAAGAAGGCCACCGCGGGTTTTGGTTGGTATGCCGATGTAGGGTGTACATAGTGTTAGGGACTCGGTCCAATGCTCGCTCGGATGATGTTATACTCCCGAGTGTCGACATTGTGCCGTAAGATCGGTGAAACCAACATAACCATTCCACTCACCCCACAGTGGTGGTAGCGATAAAGCGTTTTTCCCCGCGATAAAAAAAAAAAAAAAAAAAAAAGACTAGAGTGGAGTTAGCATCATGGACACAACCTAAGTCAACTGGTAAGAGAGAGGTGTCTAATTCAACCCCAGAGTGTGCATCTAACACACAATATTATAATTTGGTATAAAAAGTTTGAACATAATAGCTCACTTTTTGTGACCATAAAGAATAAAACAAAAAGTATAACAAAATAAACGTATATTCTAACAAACATTCACAACAATAAAATATAACAATCTGTGATTACAAATAGATATAGTCACGCCTAATATTAACTCGTCACAGTGTCGGCAGACTAGTATAAAATCGCGGTGAACGCTGCGGTGATTCAGTCTGGGTCGGTCGCTTGGACTGGTATTATGGACGCTTTGCGACCAGGGTTTGAAGTCTTTACGACAATTTGAATTCCACGCGAAATTTTTGTAAAACTTAACGTAAATTATAAAAGTCAGACGTACTAAATTATAATTAATTTGTGAGTAAATAAGAAATGCAATTCCTCTTTATGTCAATTTTAAATCCTTAGTAAACAATTAAATATCTTGGTTTCAAAATACTATAAATTAACACAATTCATTATAAGCAATGTTTTGTATTTATTTTGAACTCAGTGATGTTCCAATTAAATCCTTATTTAAGATACGAGGATTTAAATATAGAATTGAGATCGTTGTTTGATGTTGCCCAATAGCATTGATATGGAGGAATGACGTAGGGACACATCCTGGATGCACTTATTGAATGAAACTATGATGATCACTTCATCTAGAGTGATAATCATTTGTGATGATAGGCGCTGGCAGGCGAGGCGGCTGGTGCGTGGGGACTGGCATGCTCATACCCTGAGGAGTACTTAGGTTCTTCGTAATGACCTGCAAATTTAGAGATTTCCATTATTACTCAACATTATCATTATTGCTGTTTCGCACTTAATAAAACCATTTATTTTACTACATGCACATAACAATACAGATTCAGGTGGTCATACAGCGGAATCAATTCTGACAAAAGTAGATATGTGCCCTTGGCTTGGTATTTTCGCATTGTCACAAAAGAAATTCCTAAAAGCCAATATTGCAACGTGATTTATAACTATTTTATTAGGGTTTAAGTACACAAGACCATAAGAGTTAAAAGCAGTCTATATTATCATTATGCTCTCAATATCGGTACGCAGGCTAGAAGGGAACTTGAAATTTGTGATTATATCACTTTGGAAAAATATCGGTGGCGTAGTTGTATTACGGTACGACTGCAAGGCTGAGGTCTCGGGTTCGATCCCCAGGTCGGGCAAAGTGATATTGGATTTTTCTAATCAGTATCAGCCCGGAGTCTGGAATTTGTGCCCGGTATGGCGATAGGCTCGCCCCCTATCACATCATGGGACGGAATACGCTTGGCGAAAAGTGGGTGCACTAGTTGCGCCTCTGCCTACCCCTTCGGGGATAAAAGGCGTGAGCATGCATGCGATGCGTTGCGGAAAAATATATATAGTTACGTAGAGAGAGTTAGTGAAGTAATAAGTTTCCAGCGTCATCGGGTTTACAAACATATAAGTTTACTTAGTTAATAACTATCCAAAAAAATAATTATCGAACGTT
Source organism: Sphinx pinastri (assembly GCA_947568825.1). NCBI lineage: Eukaryota > Metazoa > Arthropoda > Insecta > Lepidoptera > Sphingidae > Sphinx > Sphinx pinastri. The sequence continues at coordinate 16,204,106 of OX387633.1, forward strand.
ACCATCATCATATACTCCGGCAGCCTCATCCCTGGCGTTCTGCTCCAAGGCCTTCGCAATAGCCTCTGGAACGGGCGGCGGGGTCGGTAGGTGCGCGCCCTGGGGCCTAAACCCATGCTCATCCGCTGTGTACGAGATAGAGTAATCATGTCCGTCGTCGTCAGTGTAGGAGTACCCGCCTTGGGCGTTGAGCCCTTTGCCCTGGTCGACACCTACTTCTTGGACTTTGATGCCTGGAATGTAGAAGATATTTTTAGCAATGAAATGATAGAAAAAAGCAATATTACGATTGTTCAAGTGGTAATATAGTTGATCAATTTTTATAATGTTGGAACCGTGTTCGTGGTGTGGCGCGCTAAATTACAGATTTACTACTTTCACATTGAAAATCAAGTCATAAATTGGTTATTTTATTTTGTATGGAATGTCGGAAGCCTAATAAATTCAATTGACCCCATTACTTTCCGTAAAGATCAGACCCGCGATACTAGCATTATGATTATTTGTGTTTCAGAGACACGGGTTTTAGCTAGAAAAATAAAATAAAAATCAGTCCAATACCATTTTCAGTCTCATAAGCGTATTGGTAACTGTGTCCATCATTTTCTTGTATAAAGCTCAGGATCCTTGCGGTCTTTTCCGCAGATGGCCTGCTGTGGTACGTTGCATCAGCTTGTGGTTCGCCAGAATATAAACCGTGTTGCTGGTACTCAAGCGCTGATTGGTAGATTTCTGGAGCACTGTCATAGCTCTCTGCACGCTGATTGGCGTATATCTGGCCAGCAGAAGCCGCGGCGATTATGGCAGTGAAGGGTGTGAGCTGAAAAATGATTGATGTTGTACTATGAAGTACAATTGTGAACTAAACGATTATTTTTGTTTATGAATGAATCCGTCTTAGAACTGAACTGGCGTGATATAGTCAAATTGCATACTGTTTTTTTCTTTCTGCTTTCTTTACGATTACAATAAAATAATAATAATTTTATCTTAACTTCACGTTGTGTAATAAAACCGCAGATTTCTCAACTATAAACCTAAGGTACAACTCTACCTTAGATGTTTTGTATAAAATAATAATTTGGTTAATCTAAAAAAAACTATGTTTACAAATATAAGAACTTAGCATTTGTACTTGAAATTTAGTCTAAATTACTTCTTATTTTAGCTATTTAATTATTATTTTCACAATTAAATTAAATTGTTGCACAATAATTCACGTACAAACTTCATGACGACACCTTGAGTAGACACTGGACACCGAGCACTGAGCGACGAGCTGACGAGCTGACGAGTGATATCTAAATTTCACTGTTACGTATATAAGTAGTTTATAGTTTATATAGTAATCACGGTTGTATGAAACCGAAGTGGTATGTGAAACCACCACTGAGACTACGGGCTTAGGAACGTTTGTTATTTAAGAAAGTCAATAGTTTTTACGCGATTTTTTTATAACGATCGCAATTAAAAGTACTGAAAGTAATATTTCATTTCAACAAATACATCAAAATACAATATCCAATTTATATGACGACACGGCGCATAAGGCTCCGCCCGTGTATAAGTTCGTTACCGGTGTAAAAATTGCTTATACTTACATAACATATAATACATTAGGCTCCCAGTAAAGATCTTTTAGATTCAGAGCACTATCATAAGTAAAGTAGCTTTTTATTAGTGATAGAATAATTTTCAGAACTTGATAAGTATATCTTCTTGATTTTTTTAATGCATAGGTATATTATTACAACTGGCAGCTACTAATCTAAAAATTCACTCAATAAAAATTTAATTTTCTTTTCAGTCTGCCTTTTGATGCTGTAGTGCAAACGAGCAAAACAGTCACCCGATAGAAAGCAGTCCCCGTCGCCCATAAACATCTACAATACCAGAGGAATCATCGGTGCGTTGCCCACGTTAAAAAAATAAACTTTTCACTAAATGTCCCTAGTCCTTATAGTCAGTGTGTATTAGAGGTATGTATTAGGCTGCGGATGCGAGAGTGCCGCGTGAGGTGCGACGCGTGAGGTAACCGCGGTAACGAGCCTCCTCCGCTGTGTGCACAAGTGGAGCGGATTTTGGACACACCTATAAAATAATAGACACGGCTACGTTTTAAAGTTTATTTTTTGCGCGTCTGGTTTTTAATATAATACATGGTACTACGTTGTCTGCTTTTACTTCACACATTTTTTTATTAATTTAGGGTAATAAATTACGATCTTAAGGAAATTACTGGTGGTAGGTCTCTCATATGTAAGTCAGTCTGGGTGGGTACCACCGCTGCACCGCAATCTCTATTTCTACCGCCAAGCAGCAGTGTGCATGCACTGTTGTTTTTCGGTTTGAAGGACATTGTAACCCGTGTAACTACTGGACATAATGAGATCTTATGTCTCAGGATGCCGAGCGCAGTAGAATGCCACATAGTATTTTGTAACTCAAATTGCTGGATGGTGCTGCTACTGTTTATGGGTGGTCGTATCGCTTACCATCAGGCGAACGGCATGCTCGTCTCGTCATTCAATGGCATAAAAAAAAGTTTTTTTTATTAATATATAATTGCATGATGAGATTAACTCACTCGCCCGATAAAAGTGCCATCAGAATGCACATTTTTGTAATAAAATTACGCACAACATTGAAATAAAAACTCTGCGATTGATGACCTCATAATTGATAATTCTAATAGTCCATGTCTATTTATTCATATGTCTTAATAAATGTCGATTCACCAATACTTTATCAATTACTCATCGTAATCTATTGCACTACGCGGAAGATGCAATGTGGAACACACAAAACTTCGAAGTTTGTTTTAGAGACGGCAAATGTGGAAGTGGCAACATGAAAATCACCACTACACTAGAATACCGCAGGAGAAATGGACTATGGCTTTTAAAAAATTAAGTTATGGGCTAGGGCTCAAATACTAGATGTAATATCTAATATTGCTTGCAACTCCAGTTGTCAAATTCTTTTGCCGGTATATAAGGCCTACTACGCCCTATATCTGGATAAAAAGTAATTTATTTGTTAATCCAAACCTTATTTTATAATCAGTGCGTCGAATTTCAAACGTGAGCATTCAGCACACAAACTTATTCCTTTGGTGCATCTATACATTATGATCTCTACATTTGGTGTTGTGGCTAATCTTCAGCTGATGTAACAATATCAACAAATGATACAATTTCGTATTGATTCGCTATGCAACACGAGTGACGTGGACAGGTCAAGGATCACCATTAACATCTTAACCCGGGAACACCCGCTTATATATAGATCAATACGTGGTTGCCCTATATACCCGGACGCCGGCGTCCGCCGCAGGCGTTGACGAGTCAACAAATACTTGTACATAATTTTGAGAAACATTCGGTAAATGCATACAAACACATTGAAAGAAAACATAGTTTTCTTAACGTTTTAATATCATCATAATAATTATCAAGTCTAGGGCATTCGTGTTTTAAAAATAAAACAAACTTTTATCGGAAAGTTAAGTAGTTTTGATAGAATTACATTTTACCCGAAAAAGACTTAAAAACGGACTTGGCCACGAGCAAAAATTCCATAACTTGATGTAAAACTTCAGACAGCATGTAAACTACGTAACGACGCATTTCCAAATGTTTGGCTTGGGTTAATAAAGGCTGTTAATGCCGAGTAACAGACCGACGCACAGTTTACTTAACCGTTAGTTATCTCCGCGCATTTCAATTTCGCACTTTGCGTACTCGCGCATTATTCAATTGAAAGTTTCAACTATTTTAATTAGCTCGGCGTATCTTATGAGCAGATTTTTGTGAGACAACATTTCAACATTACTTTTGTTTTTTATTCCAGTCCCGATCCTAGTACATCCCTCTATAATGTGGGCCAATAATAATAACTATTAAATACATTATCAATAAAAGAGATAATCCCTCGGTAGTTGACCGAATTATGCCAGCCCATACTTTATACAACCTGTGAGACAGCTGATGAAGCCCCCTGTCCGAGCTGGCCTGTTCTATAAACAACTACCACAGGACTCTACAGTATCGTAACTTGTAGATAGATTAAACTTTGAATTTTACATAAACTACATTACTGTCTAAGGCCTGCACCGTAGTAAAAGTACTTCCATAATTATCGATCGGCTTAGCGTGTCTTGTGATACATGATTATATAACAGTCCAGTGAACGCACGCCGAAATATTGAAGAACAAAAACAAATCGCATTATGAATTTCATAATAAATTACTTGAACATTAAGTGTTAGAAGCCATTCTGAATACAATAAATAACTCAACAATAAAAGCAATTCGATAACATTTTTATTGTAACGTATTGTGTTGGCAACTCATCGCTGTTCGGAGAGGTCGGTAAACCAACAATTATCCGCTGAGTTATGACAGCGCCGACAAAAAAACAATAATCTTCATTTCATCAGGCATTATCCTGTCGATCTTAAAATAGATTTATCACAAGTTTAATTAAATTTGTTCAAATTGCATGGCCGTGGGAACGCAGTAATGAAGACTTGATTTTGACAGCATCTTGTGAATAAAGCATCGTGGAACTCTTAAAACAGAATGTTAAGGAAAGTATAGTTATCTACTATCAAAATTTATGATCTTAGTTCAAATATATTTTTTTCGCGGAGAAAGTGACTTATTACTACCGCCCAGCCTTCAAGGGGGGCAACTGAGCGGTTATGTTGGGTTCACCGTGCCTTACGACCCGGCGTTGAGCCGCCCGGAGAGATGTAACCATCGGGCGACCGCCGGGCCGTGTCCCTAAACTATGTACAACGCACGGCATACCAACCAAAACTCCGCAGTGGCCATCTTCGGCGCATTAGGGACGGCTGTGGGCTTCCTCTGACGGAAGTGTCTAAGTTGTCGTCCGCAACCGCCCCTGCGCGGTGCCGCCTAGTGCGGCCCGTCTCCTGTTGTGGGGGGGCTCAGGAGCCCCCGGGCACCGAAGGACGCTCTCGGCGTCAACGGCAGCGTGAGGCCTACCAGCCACGCTGCCGTCCATCACAGGGATCGCTACAATGTGCTAATAAAACACAAAGTTAAAGACGGACAGCCCCCTGCCGCCCGCCTGCGACCCCCGGTGGCCCCTATTAGTCGCCTTTTACGACATGCAGGGGATACTGTGGTGGAATTCTCCAAACGCCCCCAATCCACAGGGCGGAAGACGCCGGTCAGTCGTCCTACGTCTTGTCTGGCGGCGGGAGGGATCTCCGCGCCTCCGATCCCTCTCGGCACTCTCCTTCCGCGAGAGGACCACCTCACAGAAGTGTGCCACCGCATGCCAGGACCTCCGGCTGTCAACCATGGAAGCGACCACGGTCGGCAGCGAGAGGTCTCATACGACGACTGCTCTGAGAGCGCTGCGCTCCTCATCCCAGGCTGGGCAAGACTCTAACATATGCTGGGCCGTATCCAGCGGGCAGTTGTCACAGTGACATACGGCCGACACCTCCTTCCTCACTACCCGCCACAAGTACTCACCGAAGCAGCCATGCCCGGCGAGCACCTGCATCAGGCGAAACGTTGCCTCACCGTGGCGCCTGTCCAGCCATTCGGCAAAGACAGGACGCACTGCCGCGATGACCCTGAGCCCCGCTGACGGGGCCTCCAGCCTGAAACGCCACTCCTCCACGGCGGCTCGCCGTAGGGAGGCCCTCATGGCCTCCACCTCCTTCAGGGCCGGATGTTGCCCGCGACTGGACGCCTCCTCCCGCCAATGAAAGACATCGGAGAGGGATTTGGCGTCCAGATCCCAGGGCAGGAATCCGGCCAACAAACAAGCCGCCTCGAAAGAGACCGTGCGGTACGCCCTGATCGCCCGCTGCGCCAAAGCTCTCTGCGGAGTGCGCAGGAGGGCGACGCAGGGGCGGTTCAGGGAGTCAGCCCAAATGGGGCTGCCATAGAGGGCCATGGACCGCACGACTCCGTGATATAACCTAGTTCAAATATCTAGGATACAGCACACGACTTTGCATAAATCATAAAAAGTCATAAAGAGTGGCTCCAGGCAAGGGTCGCAGAAAATAGAAGTACCAATTTTAATAGCTGATATATGGACTTAAACAATAATTATTTTAATAGACTTCCCTCTAATATTTATACTAACGCGAAATTGATCAATATTTGTGTATAAGGAAGTGAAGGACATTACCCCTTGGCTTTTTTGCTCGATTGAGCACGGGCGAGCGAAATATTATGAAATAAACGTGCCTTAGAATCGTGCAGTCGGTTGTCAAACATGCTGCCTCATCCTTTACCGTCAGACAAGGCCTATAGTAAGAGTTTACCGGCAGTTATTAAACTGTCAGGTAATCGTAATAGGCTAATACTTTCACAGCGTGAAGATCTTATTGGGCAGGCTGTCAGTCAGACAATATGCTGTAAAAACATGAAGCCCTAAGTTGTTGCAATTTGAAGTCAGGTAGATTGTAAGTGATGTATGTAATACTCAAAATATTTGCAGTCGGGATTGGCAACTGGACGCGGTTGTCTACGGTCTGATAAAACTGCATGGTTGCCGCAGCGAGCTAGCAGGACTACAGAAAACTTTAAACTACTACGCAGTTGTGAAAACAATAGATTAGATAAATTTATTAGCAGTTTAGAAAAGCAAAGTTCGTTGTTTTTCACTGAGTTGTGTTTAAATTTCTTTTTGTCAAAGTATTTTAAACCCAACAAGTCGGGACAATAGCACATTTCCATACGTGGTCGGATATACATAGCCAGTAGTTTGTATTACTATGGCTAATTTAAGTGCAACATTATATAAACACTAAGGATAAACAACGAGCTTCATAAAGCGCCTGGTGGATATCTCGCAATAGATTCACAACGCGAACACTCAGGCTCGACTCTACGACAGGCAGGCAGAATTCTAGATAAACAATGAGAAACGGTCTATTAATGCGTTTGTACAAAGATAAATTATTATATCAATAAAAGTTTTTACTCAGTACTTTCAATGTTACTAATCATTGTTTGACACTTTTGTCTCTATGTGTGATTAAGACTCTAGGAAGACGATAATTGTCGATTACTTTAAATTAAGTTTGACGACTGGGCGCCTGCTCTATGTCAACCCTCCCTGAAAAGCATACTAAATAACCATTTAAGCTCGAGGACTATGCTGATCACTTGGCCTGAAAATCGAATCCAGAAGCAAATAATTGCATTGTTTCATTAGTTTATGACATCCGCGTGTGGACGGGGATTGCAAGCGCTGCAGACATATTTCGCCTTGCAAAGGACAAAAGAAGATATTATGCTGAGCTGACTGCCAACCTTCACTAGTTGGAGAGGCACTACAAGAAGAAGAAGAAGAATTAAATTATCAAATATAAAATAAAATAATTACGTTTACAGAGGTTAAGCGTGGCAGCAGCGGTGTGGCGTGGGCCGATGTAATCTCACATTATGAAGCTATTAATTATATTGTCGCGAGACAATGCATATCATGGCATCTCTGTTCATGAACAGGCGCCGAGACAAATGGTTTCGATTAATATAATCAACTAGTGTCGTATCTACTGTTTCATAATCACACGAAGGCTTTAATGGTGTACAATGTACTGATTTAATTAAAGCTTTGTGAGTGGAGTGGTAGCGCTGTGAATAGTGAGGTTTTTGAACGGAATCTCAGTGGGAATTACTGAAATCCTTGGGAGATCATCACTGCATCACCCTCTGCACTTTAGTCGTTTAAGCCACTTATATAAAGTTTATATATGGAGTTACATAAACAAAATGTATCATCGAAGGTGACAGGTGATGTCTTTACCGACCATTAAATCAGTAGTTCAATTGTGCAATCAATGGTTTTTATAATTTCACTAGCGGACCCGACAGACGTTGTCCTGCCCTAAAAAGGTAATAAAATCCTAGAATCCGAGTACAGCGCCACCTACCGGATCCAATTGTTAATCTAAACCATTCTCGAATCAACCTAAAGACACAAAAAAATGTTGTCCTGCCCTAAAAAGGAAATAAAATCCTAGAAACTGAGTACAGCGCCACCTATCGGATCCAATTGTTAATCTAAACCATTCTCAAATCCACCTAAAAACACAAAAAATGTTGTCCTGCCCTAAAAAGGAAATAAAATCCTAGAACCCGAGTACAGTGCCACCTACCGGATCCAATTGTTAATGTAAATCATTCTCGAATCCACCTGAAGACACACAAAACAATTCACTAAAATCGGTCCAGCCTTTTAGGAGGAGTTCAGTGACATACACACGCACAGAAGAATTATATATATAACCAATTCAATTCAATTTTTATGTTATGGCTCCATCGCTGTGCTTTGACCACAGTTGACGATATTTGCAACACGCATTCTGTCAATGTTATGTCAAACGCCATAAGGTTGAATTAAAAAAGTTTATATTGTCAAAAGCGCTAGTTACATTTTTAGTATGGTGGTTATGTATTCTTAAATTTTCTAATTTTCCGCGCAATTTTCTTAATTTTTTTTCATAAGAGGCTTCTCATGACAATAACAAAGACATAAAAAAAAAACCAAATCGGTCCAGCCGTTCACGCGTTATGCCGTGACCAAGGAAAATAGGGATTCATTTTTATATATATAGAATATAGATAGATAGCACATGACGTACTGAATCAGAAGGTTTACACCACATGGTGCATTCCGTTGCCCTTTAGAACACAATCTGCGACAACTATGATGTTCTCACCATATAAGGACGCTGCAATTTAATCTGTTACACTGATATATTGAACTTGACAAACCCTTGAACTAATTTATAACAATACAATAACGTTAATGTAGCTTACATTAATAAAATAGTCGATATAGATTAAATTAAAAAGACGCTGCGTTAATTTATCGCAGCTAATATTATGTAGTCCTAACAGGAATAAACATATTCATATTTATAAATGACTAGTCTTCTGCTCGCGGCTACGCCCGCGTGAATGAGTTTTTCCGGGATAAAAATCCCGCTTTATATTTCCCCGGGATAAAAAGTAGCCTATGGTACTCGCTAATAATATAGCTTTATATTGGTGAAAGATCTTTTCAAATCGGCCCAGTAGTTTCGGAGTCTATTCAATGCAAAAAAACAAACAATCAAATCTTTTCTCTTCATAATATTAGTATAAACTAGCTCGCAGCTTCGCCCGCGTGAAAAGCCTTCCCGCTACAAAAGATTACAAACGATTCCAGCGCCATCAACTTAAAGAATCACATTAAAAATATCCATTACTTCCCATGGCAGCAAATTACTGAGATAAAAAGTACCCTATGTGCTATTCCAGGACATAATCTAGGTACTCGTGTTCTGTGTCTATGTCTAACAAAAATCCAAACATTTTTATAAACTTTCGCATTTATAATAATAATGTAAGAAGTAAGATTAGCTTTTGCTCGCGGCTCCGCCCGCGGGAAAAGTTTATCCGGGATAAAGATAATCTCAGGATAAAATGTAGCCTTAGTTATCCAGGGATAATGTGGCATTCTAATGGTGGAATAATATTTGAAATCGGTCCGGTAGTTTTTGAGTTTATTCGTTACAAACATACAAAAACAGGAATGTTTATAATATTAGTGTAGATTTGTGTCTTCTGGACACTATTTTAAGGAATTTGTGTCGTCATTTATGAGATTTCCAAGTCAAGATATTGAAATCAGTCGATTTATCAACTTGTACTGAGAGACTCGCCCGGGATTTGAAATTAGTGCTCGGTAAATATAACATTTACCTTAAATTTTTACATCATGCGACTGAATAAAGCTCGATCTACCAAGCTTGCGTTGGATACCTACCATTAGGTACCAATAATGTGGCCATTGCTTATATTGCGTGCATGTTACGGAGAAACAATATTTTCGAATTTAATCATAAAATAAGTTATCAAGATTTTCTTAAATGTTATTTAAACACTGCAATAAAGTATAAAAATATCATATTAAGCGCAAACGAATCCTTCACAACAGATAGTTTCAATCAAAAAGCAATAATCCGCGATTAATAGGAGCCACGCTGCCGTCGCATTATCGGAAGTCAAAGCCGCGACCTTTGGGAACCCATTTATAAACGATATAATGAAGCTTCAGCGGTGATTAATGACATCTGTTGCCAGATTGTCGACAGTTAATGACAAACTATTAGCTGCTGATTGATGTTACCCTCCGAGATACATTTTTCGATGCGAGTAATTAGGTCAACTGATTGTAAATCATTGCATGGACATCCACTACTCTAGACGAATTGTAAGCACTTTTATTTACTTTAGAGAAACAGAAAGAAAAGCTATAACTTACCCATTGTTTTCCGTGACAGAGCAGTTTTTTTGCTCACCTGATGCTTAAGTCAAAATGAAATGTGAAAAAAGGAAATAAAAAGAAGAAGTGAAACCACAAAATATCATGTCATCATGAACTACTTACTTTATTTTTGGGACATATCGGGCTGCAAATATTAGGATGACGTATCTAAATATGAGCATTGATGTTTTAAAATATTAGCATACTATTTTTTTTAATGTATCTGAGAAAGTTTTGTGTGTCCTGTTAATTTAATGCTGTCAGTTCCATGTTTGGGGAAACCAAAAGGATCTTCTAGTTGACACCCATTATACAAGTTTTGCTTCCAATTATATCAAGGGTATCAACGTGTCATTTTATTACTTTTTAAGTTTGTCATCTTTGTTTTGTACCGGGTGACTTTTGTAGCGGGAAAGGCTTTTCACGCGAACGAATCCGCGCGCAACATCTAGTAAGTCATAATATTTCAATAGTCATGGTGCAGACCAAAATTACTGGTGCCTTTGTCTAAAGACATTTTTTTTCTAGGTTGTGGGTGGTCAGGATTCCACATTAAGGAGTCTCATGATGTCATGTAACATAACTCCGACTTCCATTACAATGATTAATTTAGCTACTTCGGTGAGAAGGTCAATCTATTTTTATAAGGTGTAAGTGTCAATATTGATATAGATTGTAAACTAAGGACAAACGCTAATAATAATATGTCCCAACATTGTCAATCAATTTGCATCACATGTTAACAGTAATTTACACTGAATATAATATAATTAAAATAATAACGGCAGATATTGTAATGGTATGGTAATGTAATATCCTTCGTTGTTAATAAACTTTTAAAGCATCTGCGAGTGCATTGATAATACTCGGCATATTATCTGTAGTTGATTTGATCTTCTCTTTTTACCGATTGTACTGACTTGTCATATTAAGTTACATTTAACTTTATTTCATTTTACTTGTTATCTTCGATTTAAAATATCGTTTAATTTTTTATACCAATCATATTTTATAGTTTAGCTGAACTTTTGAACATTAATAAGTTAAGTGCTAAACATTACGTTGTTATTTATAAGGTCAATGAATCAATATCGTACATATATGGCTTTTAAATACATTACGTATTTTTAAAGTTAATTATTTAAAGTTTATTTTGTGTATTCTTTATAAAATTGCGAAAATATCTGTGATTATATTTACCGACAAATAAAATAGTAAAATTAAATTACCGAGTATTCTGAGACTTAGAACTTACTTAATGCGTCAGAATGACTAGGGAAGTATCATGTAATGTTTTGTGATTCAGAGCACTTTGTACCTCAGTTATATTCTACTTAGGTGGTCGTAGACGCTTCTTACTTTTTCATTTAGTTGCACAAAAGATTTTGCAAATATTTTTACATAAGTAAATTAGACACAGTTACCGCACGGCGGAACGGTCTGATCTACTGCCGCGATATCGGAAAGCAACTTATAGTGATTAACCTGCAGGATGTAATCTCATATTAAGCACATCTAGCTTAAAGATAATAACATGAATTACTACAAAGTTTGTATAATAGTCTAGCATTTTGGAAACGATTATTTAAAGAAATCGAAGGTTGAATTTCGTTTCAAATATATTGGGCAGGTTTGGGGGGACTTATAATACCACCATAGATGGTTTTAATGGAAAATTAATATTTACAACTCCTCCCTATCTTTCTATTTGATATAATTTCGTTGCGGGATAAAGACAGACTAGTGTTCCCTGAGACTCGCCGAGCTTCACCGCTTGGTGTCATAAAATGCGTGCCATTACTGATCCTGACTTACAGGAGTGGTAGTGGTGAGGGCGGGATAGTCTTGCGGCTCCGCCCGCGTGAAAAGTTTTTCCGGGATAAAAAGTGACCTATAGCACTCAGGAGTAATATAGCTTCCTATTAGTGAAAGAATTTTCAAAATTGATCCAGTAGTTTTAGAGTTTATCCATTACAAACAAACAATCAAATCTTTCCTCTATATAATATTAGTATAGATACTTCTTAAATAAAGATTTTCATATCCCCAAATACACATGAATACATAACGTAGCCTATGTGTAAGAGGAGACTATGTATTTTTATTTATTAATTGTTTGAGGTCTACTGTTTCAATATGCCTAGAATCGACCCTTAGGAGCTCTACTATGCAATATGGACAAACGCCTTCCTCCACTAGGCTCCTGTCCATCCTCCATAAATGCTCAAATCTTCGCCATAAATAAAAGAGTAAATACAAAATCGTAATCATTTATTAAGATCACTGTGTACAGACTTATATATAGAGTTGTAGAATGGCACTAGCGGGCTTGAGTGAATCGGGTTCAGTACTTGTTGTAGTAGCGACGGTGGAAGGGCGGCACGAACCGACCCGGCTGGTACGCGTACTGCGCGCGCGCAGCCTCCACCAGCGGGTTGTACTTCGCGTCGTGGTAGCTTCCTGGAACAACAATTCCGGTTAATATGATGAAGATATGATATACTGTATGATATGATATACCAAGAGAATATGCTATCATGGTCTAGATTAGACTGAATGATGAACGATCAGGTGACTGCTGCTTGTTTTCTCTTATTACAGGATTGCAAAACTTATCCATGTTTTTTTATTATTTAAAAGAAAAGACTATAGCTATAGTGTACAGCTATAGCTAGATTTGTTCTCAGCAGAGGGAACTACATTCAGACAAAGAAAGCTCAGACACCGACCAAAAGTGTTGGTAGGATTACCCTTAATCTGAGTCTGAATTTAAAACTATTCCAAAATTGAAATCACTTTACTTTTTATTATTATTCAAGCGTGAACTTGAAAAAATTGCTACTGGTTCGTAAACACCAACAAATGTTTATTTTTTAATTGAAGAACAGCATTATCCTCGTTATTATATTTTTTTTTAACGAAATAAACACATGGCAATATACGTTTTATGAATGAATTTATGTTTCGGGAAGTGAAACCGCAAGCGGCAGGCGGCACAATTACCTACAGTACGAGAGGCATCACTCGAGGCGCGTTCAGTCGAGTTTATGTCACTGAATGAAATCCAAGCTTAATGACCTCACTGACCTTACTCCAGCTGCCAGTTAATAATAAATTTTATTTGTTATGTACTACAGTATCATTGTCTTAAGGCGCACTAACCAGTTCCGGAATCCGGAAAATGAAATCAGGGGTGACCATAAAAAATTACTTTAGCCCAATAAATTGTGGAAACTTTGTCTAGATTTTAAAGTAAATACCTATTTGAGATTTTAAGATGAGATGTTTTGGATATGACGCTACCACTCAATTTGGTTCACTCAATTAACTACAACTATCATCGTAAGATCAGTAAATCAAAATATTAGCGGATGTTCATCTCGCTGATATAATAGACCTAGCCATTTGATTATAATCAGGCGATAATTCATCAAAGCCGAAATGTTGGTAGATAGGATGATAAATTGCCAATCTCGGCAGAAAGCCAAAAGGCTATTGGTATGGATTAACGATAACTAGATTTACTGTTTTGAAAATAACATATTTCGCATTCCTTGGATACACTTAAATCAACTGTATTTTGTTATAAAAATACAAGGCATGATTCAATTCATTGCGTTATCAAAAACTCAAAATAAATGTACAAAAATCTATGCGAAAAAATCACACTCTTTAGATCTTTTTAAACTATCAAATAGAAAGAAAGAAAAGAACATTTATTGGCCACTAGTTGGGTGGTGAGTGGTGAATAAGATAGTAGTACATTTTAGTGTACCTGAGTACTCAGATACTTACTCACTAAATGTGGATGGTATATGTCCCACCACAACAGTGTCAATAGGATCTAGATCAGCATATGCCAACTAGCAATGGTTGGCGCTGATTTTCATCTAGACCCTAGAGCAACGTCAACCAAAAACAAGTACATAAGAGAGCGTGCGTGCGCTCCTGCTTTTGCGAGTGTGTTGCGAATAGTTAACTATACATTCACCGAGACACAATATGCTTTGACGGCACCAATATAGCAAGTAGGGAGTGCGAGGGAGATAGTGAGATATTTGTACTGCTTGATTAATAGCCTTTTTTAATCGATTTTGATACAAATTTCTTTTGTCGTTTGAGGATGCAAAATATTAAATCAAACATAGAAAATTTCCCTAATAGGTGTGATATAAAATCTTTTATTCATCGTATACTTGATGAAAATGCAGAGCTTGTATTATGTTGGACTGCAATTTATATCTGGTAGGGCAGAGGCGCGAGCCTCAGCTTGGGAGGGCATGATATCTTAACTATAGCTACTGGCACATTTATCTACTCTTTCAAAAAGTTAAACATGCGGTAATATTGTGCATATGTGTGATGTGTGTACTTGATGAGAATCATATTAAACTTCATCACCTCTTGCTCTAGTTGTTGTTTCAAAATACCGATCATTGATCGTTATAAATGGTATCTTTGACAAGTGCTCGGAGCTGGGCACTCTATATGCGTCAATTATCGAATAAATTATATTTGCATAATGTACATAGCGTTATGCTTGTGTGAATAGTGGCCTAAATACCGAGAATCAAAGCGGTGGGCGCGGCCAAATTACCAGCCTTCACGACCGCGCCGCTCTTAGGTGGGCAGGAATATTAGGTGTGTGAAATGGGACATGTGGATTGCAACATAAATCGTTTGAGCATTAGGGCACGCATTATCTAGGACAGTTTAGACTCCCTATATTTGTGACGCACATACGACTTCGATAAACACTATTATGTAACGAATATTAGGTATGGTCAGTATGTAAGAAAATTACGTGGTCATATTGAACTAAATCTTAACAAATTATTATTTAGCAACTGGCTTTTGATCTCGGCTCTGCGGAGGGATAGACTTATCACGGAAAAGTTAAATTAAATGTAACGGTTGTTACAGGATGGTGGTTATAGGGATTACAGGCCACAAACGTTCTACGCTGAGTTTCTTGGTGCTTCTTCTCAGGTCAGTGGGCTTTTCCGAAGCACTGGTAGAATCTTTTAGATGATAAAAATATTGTAAAAATGACGTGTAAAAGTGCCCTTAGGGGCCTAATTACTGAATAAATGATTCGAATTTGAATTTGAATTTGAAACGAACTTTCGAATTATACTTCTTTATAACACCTAATAAAATATTTCTTGTTTCGACACCGCACGAGTCTACGCAGTTTGTCGTAGGTTACCGCTTGAGAGCGATTTCAGCATGTTGCATCCTGATTACAATGTCATAACCATCGATATCGATTTAATAACGCTTTAATGCGTTCATGTACTACACTTGATTCCCGTGCAACCATCGCACTTGCGTCAGTGGTCCAGCACTAGCGTATTACGCGTCCAAGCCCTGCGGTTTGATTTCCTTGTCAGTTTTTTTTTGTTTTAATAAAGAACATTCTTTTACTATCTATCTTATCATGGATAACTTGGCAATTCCCATATTGACGTTCTTTTTAAGCGTGAGCTTAATTTTTTTTGTATGATATTCTTTATTTTTTAAAACATAATAATATACAAAGTATATACAATAACATACTATTTCAAGTTATTTACAAAGATATTGTCTAAATACAATACACCTAATTCAGCTTGCTGTGACGTCAGTCCAGAGTAAATAGCATCATTACAGTCCCTTACATTATGCGAGTTATTGTGCCTATTCATGATTCATGCGCAATGAATACAGATAACTCACAGCTATTATAGTAATTTCTGTATTACTTACACTTGTACTCAAATTACCTTTATTATGCACCCGAATCATGACACTAACACTGCTATTCACATCTACTCCTACAATTAATTCAGTTAGCTCTTTTAATGCTTGTCATCATTATCCTGTCGTCATCTCACTTCCACGTAGTGCCAACTAATCGAAGTTAATTCCGAATATTCCGAAATTAACGAAATACGAACCGAATACTCATTCACGATCCATACATTTTACGTCAATACCAAGAGAATTAACATTAAGTATCTTATCAGCAACCCTTACCATCGTCGAAGACACCAGAAGCTTCGTCCCTGGCGTTCTCGGCCAGCGACTTGGCGATGGCCTCTGGGATGGGGGGTGGCATGGGGAGATGCGCTCCCTGCGGCTGGAACCCGTTGGCGTCGGCCGTGTAGCGCACCGCGTACACCTGCCCGTCGTCGCCGGTGTACGAGAACCCGCCCTCCGACTGGATACCGTCCGCTTCCACTCCCGCCGCGTCCGCTTGAATACCTTGTAAAGGAAGACTCGGTAAGAACTAGCTTCAAGAGAACTTTTATGGTTTTGCACGTGTGGGTTTCTCTTAATTGTAGTATTTTGGCACAATTAAATTAATGGGCGAGAATCTACTCATGGTAAGTAATCACCGCCCATGAACACCCACAGTGATAGAAATAGTGGGCGCCTACTGTTATGGAATGGAATGGAGATATTTTTATATTTACTTGGGCTTTGGGTGAATTTTATGAAACTATGTAATATTCTGTTATTTTTTTAGTAGGTAGTAACAATTCATTGTGGAAGTTTGACTCGAATATGGTGTAGAGTAATTAGTTATTGCAATAACGATTAATATAAAAAAGTGCAGCTCCTTGTTTGGAACACGGAAATCACAACAGGTAAATCGTCTTGACGTTTTGCATTAATTGTTAAACACTGCTAAAGTATTCATATCGGCTTTTCCTCAATGTAAGCCGAAGTGTGGATTCTTTTGTAATTTTTTATTGACAAATAAATACTTATAACTTTTCGCGTCATAATTCAAATGGTAATGAGTTGAATTAACAAAGTATAAGTCACTGCACTGCTCTCCTCACAATTTGATACATAATGGTATGCCTCAACATTGGTATCTTCTCTATTGGTATCTTTTTCTATCTCCTCGTGCAAAAGCGACCTTCAAATAAAGTCGTATTCCTCGCACTCACACCCTCTACTGGTATTATCCCTTTATTTAAAACACAATACTGATCTAAAATGTAACTTACCATTCTCAGTTTCGTAAGCATATCTGAATCCCTGGTCAGTGACCTCCGAGTCGGACCTGATGATGGCGGCATTCTTTTCGAGCGAGGCTCGTGGCCTGGTGTCAGCGTAGTACGCGGGCGCTACGCGGAACTGAGGCGCGATGAACGGCGGCAGCGCACCCGCGGCGCATGCGCCCACTAACGCGGCGAGGATGATCTGGAAATAGCCAAATTATCAGTTTCGTGAAGTTTGGTGCAGCGAATAGCCCTATTAAGACTTCCAGTAGACTGAATTGTGATAGAGCCCCATTTTATCTAGTGTTTAAGTTTAAAGGTGCACTATGGTGTGAATTTTCAGTCATCATTAGCTAAAACATTTATTTGGACTTATATCGTTATGTAGTCAGCTATGGGTTAGGCAACAATTATTATAATGTGGAAAGTTTAAGAAATTTCATGCTATCATAAATGTTTATAAGTTTTAACTCATAACTATAATCATAATTTTAATTGTTGAAATTAGTAGCTGATTACTTTGTGATTTGTTAACACACTAAAACTATTATTAGTACGTGATGACAGATTTAATTATAATAATTATTAAACTGTCCGTTTGTAACTCATTGATTGACAATACAATAGGCACATTATCAAGAATATTAAACTACCTTTATTATTATGAAAATGCCAACGGAAATTAAAAAGTGATATTGTGAGTAATAAACAATATTGAATTATGGTTTCGATGATTTATGATACGGAGTTATGTGAACGTTGCGTCAATTTCAAGGGAATTAGTTTTAATGGAGCTCTTTTGTTAGTATTTTCTATACTAATTTACTCGTAAATGAGCTGACGCCTACTAGATTGCGTATAGGAAGTCATGCTTTTTTTTATTGCTTAGAATGGCAAGACGAGCATGCCGTTCGCCTGATGGTAAGTGATACGACCACCCACATACAGTATAAACACCATCCAGCACCTTGAGTTACAAAGTACTGTGTGGCATTCCACTGCGCTCGTCATCCTGAGACATAAGATATTAAGTCTCATTATGTACAGTAGTTACACTGGCTACAATGTCCTTCAAACCGAAACACAACAGTGCATACACACTGCTGCTTGGCGGTAGAAATAGACATTGCGGTGATACCCACCCAAGCGGACTCTTACATATGAGAGACCTACCACCAGTAAAAGCTGGCATGTACGATTAATGTGATCATATGAAATAAAGGAATTCTGGCTTTCATAAGTTCCGTGACCATAAACTTAATACTGTTAATAAAATACCAAAAACCTTTACATGATAAAAAATGTTAAATGATGAGAAAGGAGCATCCTCTCATCGGTTTAGTGGTAGTGTAACAAAACAATATAATTGGTGAGGTTTTAGGTTCGATCCCAAAGACACAATGAACATTAATTGTATGAGTAGGAACAGCCAGTATTTGAATGTACGTCCGATATGGCTTCAAGCTTGACTCCTGCCAAAGGCGGGGACACTACATATACTAATTAC
Organism: Sphinx pinastri; assembly: GCA_947568825.1. Lineage (NCBI taxonomy): Eukaryota > Metazoa > Arthropoda > Insecta > Lepidoptera > Sphingidae > Sphinx > Sphinx pinastri. Next base: position 16,222,922 of record OX387633.1, read on the forward strand.
GCTTCAGTATTCTCATCGGAAATATAGGCGTGGCTTTTGTAAAGGAACAATTTTGCGTAATGAAATAATATTTCGATGTTTGGAAATGCAATCCACAATAGCCAAGAAGTGACAATAGCATGAAAACATTAAAGATATTATATAATAGTAGCTTAAAAAATGAAATGATTCAATAAATCGTGATAAAGCCACAAAAGAAACATCACGAATAAAACGACAACACAATAAGAGGGTCGGAGCAGTGGGACTACCTACATCAATAAAAACACAACAATCACAAAACTGGGTAAACAATTACATGCTCCTGACCTTAAGGGCTGAGATATGTATGAGGAGATCAGGAGCAGGACCGTTTCAGTCCAAGAATGCCCGGAAAATAACAGTTTATAAGAAGCATTTGTCCTGATTTGAAGATAGATCGCGGCAGCTACGTTCAATATGGATGTTAAGGGTTACTATAACTCAACTCCACTCTCAACGCTTTAATCCCTAGAGTTAGCAGGAGTACACCTAATGCAGTGCTTTATGCCGTTTCAAAATGCACAAGGCAGCGACCCTATCGCTGACAGATTCAAAACCCGGACTCAGGTCAGTTTACAAAACGGTAAATTCACACTTTCGATTTCTCGACCTGAGCGCCGAACCCAGGATTTGATAGATTCGCGGACTACGGACGCCATCACTAGCAACGAGACAAGTATTATATGATCGTGATGAGCACGTACCAATTTCATGTTGCAGCGGGTGGTGTCGAGGGAGGAATGTCGATCAGTGTGCCGCGCGCCTCTTATATACGTGTCTGTGGAGCGGCCCTCAGTGTCAAGGTCGGAGGAGTCGCACCTCCAAGACTCCTAGCTAGAATCCTCACGATCGCGATCGCTCCGAACTTGAGAACATTTTTTTGTTTTATGAGGTCTAGTTTTGAAGTGCCCAGTTATTACGTTCACTTTGTGTCGAGGATGTTGTTTTTAGATTTCCTATCTTTGATTTTTATGTTAAGCGGTTTTTGTTTCGGGTGTGAACTAGAAACTAAAATAGTTTGACGGAATAAAGTACATTGTGGCAGTAAATTACATATGTTCCTGTATGATATTATATAATATAAAAAACGTCGATTTCAATTACCATCTTGTGTTGAATTCCGTTAAAAACCTATAACTATGTCCTGTACTTTAGTCATGGTATGTAGATATCCGAACTAATCTATAACAACATGGAATTATAAGTATGTACTCTCTTTACGGAGATGTGACATAAAATGACCCAGAATTAAGCATGCAGGGGTAAACCGCATATACCAGTGTACTGTCAACTGCTGAGCAGGTAAAAATATAGTACCTAGGTATAGGTTCTTTAATGTAGGAATCTAAATTATTTACAATTACTATTTGTAGGCAGTTAATTTCTTTGCTAATTTGTCCTAAATCAATGGACACATGCCGGCGCCGTCAGCAAATCCGTGAAAAGTGATTGGGGGAGGGGCGACGGTTGACACCCCGCGATGTTCATGCCAAGACGTGACGACAGCCGCGCATCGTTACGAAAGTTAGTAAAACACTAATGAAGGATTTATTGGAACTATCGTATGCTAGCACATTTTAGGTACTACAGTTTATAATACCTCCTTCTAGATTATTTTTCGTACACGTGACTCTGTGATGGTTTCACTGACGGGTGCAGGTTTGCAGCTAGTTGCGCTCAGGCGACGTCTCTTTCACTTATTGCCCCCCCCATGGTGTATTAATAGGGTAATATTTATTTGGTACCGTATAAGAGGAGCAGTGTTTATCGGGCATAAATTTCCTGTATTTTCAAAAATCAATAAATGCACAGATTTTTGTCTGTATTGGGAATCAAGCCTAAGATATCAATGTTTGCAAAGCATAATATATTATGTATGCACCTACACTACTAGGTGGCCAATTTGTCGTTTTATATTAAAATATAGAGACAAGCAAATATTGCGGGGAATCGAACTGTGAACATGACTCAGAAACATAATATTACTACTAGGCTAGAAGTAATCGTGCCAATGCTATTGATCAACATTAAATTGTCATTTTTTGTGTGCACTTGCCAAAATGAATATAAAGACGGAACCTGTGTTTTTTCAAATATTACATTCAAAGAAAAACGTCCGAAGATTGCGCGTTCGATTCATTTTTGTTTTCATTCTGAAATTGAGTAAGAACAGAATGTATTGCAAATGTAATGCCCCAGTAATAGTCACTGTCATAACTGTATTTATAAAGGCAATAATACGACCATGACAGGCAAGTTTTCGTGACTAGGGTCAAGGGTGCCATTGATATACCTAATAATTAACATACTTTATTAAAAAAAATGTATGAAGAAAAATGTAAAAAAAGGAATATTCAAAATAAAGAGAATAATAAACATACTGCCAATTATTTACTTACTGCTGCTTGGCGACAGAAATTGACAAAGCCGTGGCATCTATCCAAACGGACTTGGGCATACGAAGGTCCTGGCATAGAGTTTAGTAGGCCATACATGCATAATGCATGTCATAGCACTTTATATTAAATTATATTTGACTGCCTCGGTGGCGTAGTTGTATTGCGTACGCGTTACGAGTACTATTTGCGCGCTGAGGTCCTGGGTTCGAATCCCAGGTCGAGCCAAAAACATTGTGACTAGGCTTTTTAAAAATGACTCAGTCGCAGCTCGGAGTCAGGAAGTTGGCGGTGTGATACCCCCGTGCCTCGGAAAGCACGCAAAGCCGTTGGTCCTGCGCCTGATCTATGAGGGTGAAGGATTAGCCAATGCACCTTTGTATTGCGCACACAATTGTGCACTATAATATCTCCTGCTTACCTGGCTGATCTCCTCCTGATAAAAAGTAGCCTATGTGTTAATCCAGGACATGATCTACCCGTGTGCCAAATTTCATCGAAATCTGTTCAGTAGTTTTTGAGTTTATTCGTTACAAACATACTTACAAACAAATCTTTCCTCTTTATAATATTAGTATAGATATCGTAACTAAGGGATCTAAGTCGTCATGCGTGATTCAGAAAGGTTATCGGATGCGTCTTTTGAAAGATTATATTTCGTTTGCAAATCGCGACGAATTTAAGAAGTTTATCGTAACAAAGGTACCACCCAGTGCTTCGTAAACAATATTATATTTTCCTACTGCCCTCTTTGTTAACGTACAACACGGTGCACGGTATTAGTGTAATAGTTAACATATTATTAGCGACGCAAATACTCTTTGATGGAAATGAGGTTTTTTTACGTCTATACGGAGCAGCGGAATAGAATAGGGAATAATTTGTGTTTATACTTTCCTGTCAATTGTATGGTATATGTCGTGAGATTATCTTGAGCTAATTTGAATTCACGAATCGGGAACCGATTCAACGGTAACAGATACCAAACCGTAACATAGCTCTGGATCTGTGCTGTTATTGAAAAGTGAAAACACCGTTGTAATTTGCTACAAAAATTAATGGTATTAGCATATTTATTAAGTATGGCGCCTCTGTCTTTTAGGCAAAAACCACCTTTGTCGTATGTTCTATCATGCGGGCTTTATTGACCTCACTAATCTAGTATTTTACTATACTGTCGATTATATAGCGATATATTTATATTTTTACACCGTATTTAGATATAAATATTGTACAATATACGTTTCACTAAACTACAGCTTACAGAGCATCGATTCATTTGTTGCTACACACGTGCATTCCTACATTGCACGTTAGGGCAACACCAAGTTTACTAAAGTGTTCTAAATTATAGATAAAACGAATAATTTAGATCAGTGTCGACGCGAGACGATTCAAATTCGTAAACCATTGAAGTTACGATATTACACAATTGCGGCCTTTCAAAGGGTGCCGCGTCCCGAGCGGTTGCGAAAATAAGTTTATATCAATCGATGGGCCATAAAAATATAACCAATGTCGGTACATTATAATTATACATAACGTTAAGCATACACATCCGTCCACGGCCCGGGACGTGGCAGAGCCGGGCACGATAGTCGGTGAATACATTTTATAGTTTATACACGTGACTATGCACCGGAACTCTTCTATCAAACCATTGTCATTTGCAACGTTATAATTTATCACCGGGTCTCTCATATAAGAGATTTCATTGACTTAAGTACCACAACAATGTAAATTTTCTGTCATTATGGAGTAGGAAAGTGTCCTAGTAAACTAGCCCTGCTCTCACCCCATCAGGTTGATAGGCAATCTTTTCAAATTACTTACGCTCTGGGACAGTCGATGAACAAAATATATATCATCGCTCGTAACTGGCGTGGTGCGGCGCGGTGCAGCTATAATATGAAGTAGAGTTTGTGTGTGATAAGGACGCGCGGCGGCCCGGGGACAGCGGGAGATTGATGGCACGTGACGTAAGAGCACGGTGTGGAAACTGTGCGCCATACACGCAGCTATTATACCAATTGAACCCACAAACTAATTAGTCTCATCTGCGAGCACACCCGGCTCCCTATTCCTTTATTTATGAGTCTGTACACAGATACTTACTGCACGGCAAAATAAAAATAAGATAATAAGCTCACAACCATTACATAAATATTTTTTACAAAAATATACACCCATATAGTATAATGTCCACCACCACAGGCTTTAATTTTCAAAATTTAAACATCATAGGATCTAATACTTACTTTTGATAAGTGTTTTGGAAAAAATCTCGACTAAATGGTTACATTGGATCTAATGGTAGGTAGTAGGTACCATACCATGCCATGCCATACCAGCCCTGTATTATAGACCGCCCACTGCTGAGTACGGGCCTCCTCTACTACTGAGAGGGTTTAGGTCTTAGTCTACCACGCTGGCCTAGTGCGGATTGCAAACAATACACACATAACTTTTTAGAAAAGTCAGAAGTGCGTGCCCTTGGGTTTTGAACCTGCGCACATTCGTCTCGGCAGTCCGTTCCACTCCCAACTAGGCTATCGCCGCTATTATCGTAGTAGGTACAGTGAAATCCAAATAACAGAAACTGTATCAGACGAACTGCACGCATTCTATATACTCAACTGCAGGAAGCTTCTGCAGTCAGGTACCGCCCACACGCTGCTGACACGACAGCAGCTGACTTCACCCGACCTCTGCCACACAGTTAAAAGCACGAATGCACGAAGTTTACAAAATCCTCGTTCAATGTGTTCGCGCCCTTATGTTACCAAAGGCTATATCAGTTACCTTGTATGGAAGCTTTTATTGAATGATTTAGTAATAATAATGTAACCTCTGTAGAGATAATTTAACAAATTATTTGACTCTAGCCTCCACGTGCGACTTCTCGCGATTATACACGTCCAATAAAAGTATTATATTTGGGTGAATTGTATCTTAACTATGGCAATTTATTATAACGTGTTATAATTAATAGGAGGCGCCGCCTGTCAGAGACATATACTCATATCCAAGCTGCAGTATTGCGTTATTGTCCAATAAAGGAAAAAGTACTCACCGTGGGGATTGAGCGATGCACGTTATCATGCGCCGTCCGCCCAGCGTTAGTCCCAAACCTCCAATCACGCTCCACAGCCCATTTAAACCATTTATTTCTCTACACACACATAAAAACAACATAATATATATATATATATATAAAGCACGTTAACAATACTAGGGATACAATGGAATTGTTGCAGTTGCATATACAATTTCACTCGTCTAAGGAGGCGATAAGATCATAATACTAGAAAGGTTTAGTACAAAAAAATACATCAACAAACGTCTTATTATTTGTTATGGTGCAATCAAATTATTTTAATAACGTCGCACTTCTTGCGCTAGTTATCTTAATGATAACCAAAATATTAGTTATGATGTGTGAGTTTAACATTATTAGTTCTTTCAAACTGACCAGAATTATGATTATTGATCATTATGTTATAATTTTAAATAATTACGTGTTATTTGCCTAGAGGCGCCATAGACTGCGAAATTAATGAGTCTGTGATCGAGTCCCAGGTGCATGAGAACCGACGTGTCGGTACTTCGTGTATGTACTGCAACTACATCAAGTGCTCGTTACCTTTCTGTTTATAATTTATTAGACAAAAGATAACAACAAATTACAGAGCTAATAATTTCATGGTTCGATCTGTTAAGGCATTTAATGATCTACCATATGCTGCGAGCGTAGACCTATTTTGTAGCAGCATCGCATTTGCGAAAAAAGTTTTAACCAGAGGTTTTGTTGAGGTTCATGGCGACTAACTATTTTACAAATTAATTTTATATCTTCTTTTTAACAACAGAACGGCAAAGCATGTATTCAACTTAATCTAGGTTACTTAAGTACTTTTAAGGTAATTAGACTAAAGAAATTGTAATTTAACTGTTAAAATCTATCTGTGGTGGCTCGTGATTGGCTTATTGTATTTATTTCCTATTTTTGATTATTGTAATAGTTAGCTGTGAGCCACCCAAATAAAATAAAATAAAATAAAATAAAATAAAATAGAACGTATGCAGTCCGTGGTTTTAGTAGCTTGCTTACTGTTACAAAATTACCCGTTAATTTTGTGTTAGTAATGCAAAATACAGAAGAAATAGTTACGGCGTCAACTATAATTCATTGCGCTAACTTAAAAAGTCGGCTCGGAAACGTACCATTCCCAAAAATAAGACATAAGACCATGGAAATATGAGGTTTCTATAATCCCTCTCCATAGTAAAATCACATCGACGCATTTTTGACATCTGCGCGCTACCGCAAATCTCTGATCAGTTGTAGTCACAAACACCATGACCGCCTATCTTCTCTTGATCTGACAGTGAAGGCCTAAGAACCCAAGCTAGAAGAGGACCGAGGCCTCGTACGTAACGCCACCCAGTTTTGAAAACTCATAATTCATGCGAGATGAGCAATAACAGCAGATCTAGAACGTAGCTAGTAATTATAAGCAATCGAATTCACAATTATCCGCGGCGGTTGGGAATTTTTTACTCTCTCGACACAAGGTCCGCTGTACTCATTAGCTGATGAACGTTATTTTATTTAATGCGTTTTATGATCACTAATGCATTGATTATTGATTTAAATTTGATTGCTGTTTTTATGTTTAAGATTCATTCTTTTGCAGATTTGTGAAGATTGTATCAAGAGACTTCCTAGTACACTGGGCGTATACGGAATATTAACTATGCATTGTAATTATGAGTTTCTCCATAACTCAAATAATTAATCGACGCAAATAGACATTAAAGACTACTTTTGAGTAATAGACCAAAACCTCTGTACTGTATGAAAATTGTGCCAGCTTTGACGCATTTTGAATACATTCCGTAACGCTCTGTTAATACTCATGAAATTTGTTTTTACATTAAAAACCAAAATTTATTTCATCTAATTTTATAATAATAAGGTCGAGAGTCAAGTTCTCCGACGCTATCGGTCTGCTTTTATAGCATGAAGGTGCCAATTATTCCATAATACATTAAGTGCAGAAGAGTTACGTCTCTATGCCACCTGTCGAAAATGATAGCATCAAATATCCGGAAAAAAAATAAAGAAAGGAAGGAGAAGTTAATATCTCTATGTAAACTCATGAACACCAATAATGTCAAAAATATCGTTGGTGCCTACGTTATTATAGCAGTTGCATCTATGAGACGCATGCTATGAGAAATAAATACTGAACTTCTATGTTTTGGTAGACAGCATAAGATTATTAAAGAAACTCACTTTCCTGCACTCCTGAAAGATTTTTGTGAGAGTTTCAAGGTATTTGAAAATTTAAATTCATGAAAGCTTATTAGATCAATGCATTATTTGACATATACATAGGACTGATATATTTCCCAATCTTAATTACCATCAACAATTCATCAATTCTTTCGGAACAACACATTACAATATCAGTAACAATACAATTCACAAATGTAGGTAAAGTTCATAATTTTGAGCGATAGATGGTTTCACCAGCCTCTTCGTTCTCATCGTGGTTGGCAACACATCAGAGGAATAACGATTGTAATAGGATCCACCTGCGCCGCGTATCTCAAATCAATTAGTATTATAATTTGAATTCACCCAATATGGAACTTGTTTCAATGAGTTTGAATCCATCTTACATAGAACACTTTGAAACTAGTGATTATAATACAGTACAATAAGTCAGGTACGTCCTTTAAATTAATTGTAAAGTTATGAGTAGGCAACTTTGAAAGTAACTGTCTACAATTTGAAAATATTATTATGAAATAAATATTCTGACAAAAAAAAAACAAATTATATCCCACTGGTGTAGAGAAAAAGGGATAACCACGCAAGAAAGTATACATTTAGTGAAGTGAGATCATTTATATTCATTACGTTTATATATCTAGCTGTAACAGGAAAGCCACCGGAGCAATGACAGCTACCTCAGCTATACTATACTCCTCCACCCAATTTCCTTTCCTCAGAGCTGGACATCCCACTCTTGGCACTTTTATGTTGTGGTTGTTCATTAAATTTTAACATGACGCGATATTTGAATGGCCTTCTTTCTGCATTGAAACAAATGAAGATATTTATAAAACACTACTTCTCAATTAATAAACAAACAAATGATCCGAAGTCCTTTGTTTTTCAAATATCAATCATCGTAATAGCGTAGTATCGAGTATCCTCTAATATTCCTCTCGCATTGTTCCTCCCACGCGCATGTCAAGGATCGCTTCGTGAATCATTATCACAGTTTTTGTGTAATCGCATGCATAATAGAGCTGTTTCGAATGATCCCATGTTCCTTTCCTTATTTACAAGTCCAAGCGTTTGCCGCTTAGATTATGAATAGCAATGATATTGTGTTTTATATAGCACGGCGTGCCAGTAATGATGAAATTATAATTACTTGAGGGCATCAAAATTATGCCCGCTTTTCAATACAGGATGTAGTACATAGTCTCAGTCGGAACGCGCTGCTATCATTATGGTGAGTTTACCACCACGTGTGCGCGGCGCCAGTCGCTACGTATGTACTGCATAATTATGTTGATAGAGTTGTCTTTCGGTTATGATTGAGGAGGAAAAATAAATTGGAAGTATTTAAATCTAATTATTGTAAACCTAATACCATACAAATAAAACCTACTATTAAATGATAGAAAACCTACTAGTTATCACATAGAAGCTTTACATGATCTAACAGTATGTTATTACTACTTATAGATGGAATAATAGGTAAATTCAACGAGATGTATAACCCACATATTAAACTGACAGTAATGAAAAGCTAAACAGCGATATAAAGGAAACAGTCGACATGAAACATCAGAAGCGTAGTAATACATCACGGTGTAGCGCGTGTGTGGGGGCAATTACACCGTGCAATGTGTAGTGCGCGGGCGCATCTGCTTGCGCTTGATCGATGGCTTGATTATGATCGGCTTTGTGCACTCTGTTATGTGGGAATGGCGCGCGCATGCTGACTGCAATAGACAGGTTACTTTAAACATCAATGAGCTTTATGAAAACCCAGAATATATGAAAAAAAATCGACAGATAAACTGGAAAAAGGATGCCCTTTTTTCAGTTTATAAGTTGATATATATGCATATATCAACTAAAAATTAATACCCACCAAAAGAGGTCTCACTGTAGCTTCCAGATAAGTAAAAAGGTATTTAATATAAATTGTGGCACTACATTGTCACTTTAGTCCAAACTGTCGCGTATGTATTTATTTTTTAAGTAAAGGGAATATTTCTCCCTGCGCTGCGACGTCTTAACTTCTATACTTTATTGACCGACCTTAATTATCATAATGTTATCACTTAAGTATAAATAAAATTGTTTATTTTTATCATTATTAATGCAGCATCGTTGCTAATGAACTTAATTACTGATAAAGGATCCAAAAACATTGACACAATTTCATCTTAATTACATGAGAAGATAATTAATGTTGTAACATGTTAATTACAAATATCACTAAACATTTTAGAAGACTACTTTTACATTTCCGAAGTTGTATGAAACGCTAAGTAATGTCTTATCATAGAGTAACCTGTCTAGTACGTAGTCGATAACACATCCCGCTCCCTCAGTAATTATTGCAGGCAGTAGCAATTGTAATGACTAATAAATATTATGTAATCATTATGTAAGAGGCCGTCTGGGTGGGTACCACCGCAATGTCTATTTCTACCGCCAAGCAACAGTGTGCATGCACTGTTGTGTTTCGGTTTGAAGGACATTATAGCCAGTGTAACTACTGGACATAATGAGACTTAACATCTTATATCTCAGGATGGCGAGCGCAGTGGAATGCCACACAGTACTTTGTAACTCAAGGTGCTGGATGGTGACACAGGTACTGACGGGCCACGGGTGTTTCGGCTCGTTTCTGTGTCGGATCGGAAAAGAAGAGTCCGCCGTGTGCCACCACTGTGGCAACGGCCGCGAGGACACGGTCCAACACACTCTCGAGGAGTGCCCAGCTTGGGATCTACAACGCAGCGCTCTTAGAGCAGTCGTCGGAGGAGATCTCTCGCTGCCGGCCGTGGTGTCTGCCATGGTTGGCGGCTGGAGGTCTTGGCGAGCGATGGTCTCCTTCTGCGAGTGCGTCATCTCGCGGAAGGAGAGCGCCGGGCGGGATCGTGAGCAGAACGATCCCGCCCGTAGCCAGAGGAGACGTAGGAGGCGCCGGGTGGACGACTGACCGGCGCCTCGTGCCCTGTGGTCCGGGGGCATTTAGAGAGTTCCGCCACGGCATCCCCTGCCTGTCGTAAGAGGCGACTAAATGGGGCTTCAAGAGAGTCGCGGGGCGAGCAGCGGGGGGCTGCTCAGTCCAATTTAAGCGACTCCGAGGTGGACGACAATGCGGGTGGTCGGTCTCCCGTTGTCGTAGACGCCAAAGGCGTCCTTTAGAGTTCGGGGGCATCTTAGCCCCCTTGTATAGAGAAGAGCCGCAACGGCACCGCGCAGGGACGGTCCCGTGCAGCTATCTTAGTGCAACAAGATACCCCGGGGCCGTCTCGTATGCGCCGAAGAAGGCCACCGCGGGTTTTGGTTGGTATGCCGGTGTAGGGTGTACATAGTGTTAGGGACTCGGTCCAATGCTCGCTCGGATGATGCTATACTCCCGAGTGTCGACATTGGGCCGTAAGACTGTGCGAAACCAACATAACCGTTCCACTCACCCCCAGTGGTGGTAGCGATAACGCGTTTTTACCCCGCGAAAAAAAAAAAAAAAAAAAAAAAAAAAAAAGGTGCTGGATGGTGTTGCTACTGTTTATGGGTGGTCGTATCGCTTACCATCAGGCGAACGGCATGCTCGTCTCGTCATACAATGCTATAAAAAAAAGAATGTCAACATTTTATTAACATAATTTGTTTCTGTCAGAGATACACGATAACTAACAGAATACATGTAAAATCATGAAAGATATTTTATAATTATGTATCACAGCTATAAATAAATCATGTCTCGTGGATAACTCTATTTTAACTTCGTCCGCACACCCTTTTAATATAACTTTTAAGGTATAGTAATACTTGTATTAAATGTCACATATTTTATATCGCTACATTGTAGTTTTTTTATTGCCTTAGTAGGCAAAGGAGCTAGTGGTCTGCTTGATGGTAAGCGGCACCCGCCGCCCATGGACTTATGCAATGCCGGGGGCACAGTCAAGCCGCTGCCTACCGGGAGGTGAGTACTCCTTTTAAGCCTCCTTTAAAAAAGACAGGTCATAGCGCTCGGGGAACACCGATGGAGGGACTTCATGACATAGTTTGAACGTGCGCGGTAAAAAAAAATGGTTGAAAGCGTAACGTGCTGCTACGGATCGGTCCACGTGGTGCGGATAAACCCCACTGCGGTGGCGAGCAGTGTATGTCCTTTCGTATACAGGAATCCTTTAAATTTCTGCCGCTAAACGGCAGACTATAAGTGTTGTGTTGTATTGAAGGAAATTATAGTCAATGTAATTACTAGACCTAATGAGACTTAACAATATCTTTAAGCGAGCAATTCTTGTATGTATATAATCTGAATCTCGGAAACGGCTCCAACGATTTTCATGAAATTTAGTATGCAGGGGGTTTCGGAGGCGATACATCGATCTAGCTAGGATTCATTTTTAGAAAATGTCGTTTTATCCGTGTTTTCGGTAATTCAACTTAAACATTAACTGAAAAATATGATTCTTCCTGACATCTATTAGCGAGCTTTAACGACACAAAAACACTAAAACTACTCCAGTAGATGGCGTTGTTAAGCAATACTAAGCCAATGATGTTTGAGTTTAGACCAAGAAAATCAATTGTTTACTTATAAAAACATTATTCGTATTTAAGTATAATTTCTAAAAAACACAATATACTAAAAAAAAAATACCTAGCAAATCATTTTTTGGTTTGTGGTGCTTTTGAAGTCGGTTTTTTTTATAAGTTTTTAAATATTTATTTTTTGTTAGTAAATTTTGGAATGGTGTAAACAATACATCATACATATACAATTGCAGCATTCGCGGGTCATCTGCTGTTAGCTATTGAAGAGTTCATCAGTTGTCTATTTCCCAAGATCTTCATGAGATCCTAATAAATTATATATTAAAAACTTTCCTTAAAAATATTAATTTGAATAACGATAACCCCATACAAATCGATCTAGTAGTTTTTGAAAATATCGCGGCCATACAAAGTTACATACATACATACGGGTCAAATACAGAACCTCCTTTTCTGATCACAGCACACTGATCTTTGAAGGCACAAAAAGATAATACCATCCTTAACGAAGTCTAACATACAGAAGACGTACTAGCTTCTAAGTTCTAACAATATATTTTGAATCCAAATCTCATTGTATTACACAATGTTTACTTTCACGCACTTTCGAGACGCGTGCGTTACGAATTATTTAAATTTGGTCAAAATATAATTTAAGTAATTATCTCGCATACGGTAGCGGCTCGAAGACACGCTCTCACGACTCCCACCCGTACTGGAACTAGTTTTATGTCGCGACCTTGTCTATTGTATGCCAATTATTATAATATAGTTCAAAATTTTTTTTTTTTATGGCATAGAATGACGAGACGAGCATGCCGTTCGCCTGATGGTAAGCGATACGACCGCCCATAAACAGTAGTAACACCATCCAGCACCTTGAGTTACAAAGTACTGTGTGACATTCTACTGCGCTCGTCATCCTGAGACAGAAGATGTTTAGTCTCATTATGTCCAGTAGTTACACTGGCTATAATGTCCTTCAAACCGAAACACAACAGTGCATGCACACTGCTGCTTGGCGGTAGAAATAGATATTGCGGTGGTATCCACCCAGACGGTCTCTTACATATGAGAGACCTACCACCAGTTATATTCATATTCATATTTCAGTATTATATTCATATTTTTTCAAATTCATAATAAATATTGCCTGACAGGCAATATAAAATAAATAATATAATACGAATTAGGCAGGCCAGGAGTACCTTTAACCGACGAAAATGTATGAAAAGAACTATGAATGTGGAAGAAGCGAAAAAGGTGTGTCAAGATCGTAGCATGTGGCGCTCAATAGTCTCTGCCTACCCCTATGTGATAAGGGCGTGAGTGTGTATGTATGTATGTATGTAATACGAATTAGCGATGAAGCCGCGCTGTACCTAGTTTTAATGTGAATACGAATGAGCGATCTAAACGGGATAGTATGGTCAATGCTACCCAAGCAGTGTGAACTAATAGCTTCGGTACCTTCGTGCGCCTCAGCGCTCTGTTTTACCCGCTAGCTCGTAAGACACACAATATAATACTTACCCATTTACCAGATATCTGAAAAGTATAGCAAACTCTTTTTAGGTATGTCCAATGTAGACTGAACAACGAAGTAATAACAAATTAACATATTGCGAGAAAAGTCACGGACAAACATTATTGCCCGTAATACGACAATTAAATAGATTTTTATTGCTGCCAGTGATTTATCAGAGTTATTCCATGTGCTTCCGCGAGTAACCCACGGTCGTCCCCTCAGCACGCATATTATATCAGACGAGACGTATATTTTTAACCGACTTCCAAAAAAGAGGAGGTTCTCATTTCGTTTGTTTGTATTTTTTTTATGTATATACTGATTTCTTATCACTTGGCTCAATTAAAACAATTACGCAAATTAAGCCAGATTTACAGCAAGAAATTTAATTAACAGTGATCATTGAGATGACCTAATTTTAATCAGGTGAGACCAAACAATGGTATCGATATGAGAAGTATAGGTGCTTTGGTCGTCGATAAATAAATCTGTGCACTCGATTACCATAATTTTTCAGTTACCACGGCTGCTAATCTACTATATTTTATTGATTGCCTCGATGGCATAGTTGTATTGCATATGCGCTACTAGTACGATTTGTTCGCTGAGGTCTTGGGTTCGAATCCCAGGTCGGGCTAAAACATTGTGACTGGGTTTATCAATCTTAAAAATTACTCAGTCACAGCTCTGAGTCAGGAAGTTGGCGCTGTGATACCGCCGTGCCTCGGAAAGCACGTACGTTGGTCCTGCGCCTGATCTCTCTCCGGTCATGTCGGATTGCTCTTTCACCGGACTATGAGAGTGAATAAGTAACGAGTACATCTGTGTATTGCGCACACACTTGTGCACTATTATATCTCCTGCGTACCTGGCTGATCTCCGTTGAGATTGGCCGCCGTGGCCGAATACTGCTAGAAAGGGATTTATTTATTATAATTTTTGCACCATTAGTTGCGATATCAACTATCGCACTGGATGTAATGATAATTTATACTGATTATCTTTGATGAATCTCACTGTATCTAATTTAATACTTAATGAATTATTACAGGGTATGCAAATGATGTGGTTAAATACCCGAGTTTTGATTCTGAGCAGTATATCGTGTTCTCTGTTTCTTTAGAAATGTGTGTTCTCGGACAGTGATTACTCTAAAATTGTCACTCTATTTTGCTAAGTGGATCACCAATTGCTTTCTTATATGAGTAAAATCGTCGCGTTAACCCGGCATTGAAGATTTTCTGTACAAATATTTCAAAGACATTCAAAAGAAAAGTGTTAAATATCGATGTTCCTACGCCATCACTACCGTCTGGTATCACACCAATGAGTATTCGGTATCGATATATTTTAGTCTTCTATCTTCGCTACCTTATTATGTTGAAGTGGGAGCGGATATTTTTGAATGATATATCGACTAGTTTGCCCCGCGGCTGCGCTTGTTACTCATCGCACGATGAGAATTTGGCATTATGTGTGCGGGCGTTGGCTCACAGCCATGAGAAAAGGAAAGGTTACCAGAGTCACCGATGAATCAACTGGATGTTATTACACGGTCAATACTCAACCCGAACGCTATGCATAGTTGTAATAAATTATAATGTCTAGTTAATAGTAATAATAAAAGGATTTTAACAATCAATACAACACTTATCTATAAAGAAGAAACATTGTTATTAAACATACAAGATTAAACTTTCAAAGAACATGTTCGTATACATGTAGCCAAAAGTATATCATGAAAACTGTTATATGTGCAAAACCATTGGTGGACCTAATAAAAATATATAAAATGCTACTACCTACTTAAATTTCCTATAAGTTTCACGCTGAATCTAATGCTATCTCATAAGTGATCATAAGCTGATATTTTGCACGCGTCGCGTATTCTTTGGTGTATATTATATAATGCCCATCAAACTTTGTAAGAAAATTATACTTTGACAAATGAATATGATTTTGACGGATTTAGAAACACAAACTTTCCCATAAGCTTACTTGTATCTCACGAGCTGTTGTTAGAGTTGCAAAAAGTACTACGGCTCGCTTATTCCTGCTTCATGATTATAATATTAGATTAATCGCCAAGACAATATTATAGACTACATAATATACCGGTCCCATGCAATTCGATTGTGATTTTCATTTTCATAATAATGTTTATATGTGGCACATCTGCACATCCGCCTGAATGCCGGTCATTATCTGCATATTTATAGACGAAGTCGGTCTCAGCTCGCGGCTCGCGGAGGTGCGCCTTACCTTTAACATATTCAACTCGGACAGCAGACATTTTTCAAAATGATTATGACACGTCTCTACAATAATCCATTTACCAACCTACTTATATAAATAGGTAAAGATGTCTGTGTGCTTCACTTATCTGTACGAAATTGCAAAAAAGAACAACACGCTACAAAGTTCTGGAAGATTCTTAATGATTCAGAACATCTTATTACAAGATAATGAATATAATTGTATACTTGATTTGAATATTAAGGGTTCATATTCAGAGAAGCAGTATTAAACTGTTTATAATATAGTATAACCCAGCACAAATCTGGATAGAAGTGAACTTATTTAACATACAATAAAAAAAGGATGTAGATATCAAAAAAGGTTCTTTTGTTATACGTTAAAAACACCAAGTTTTGAAACCTATTTACCAATAACCAATTATTCTTTTTATTTTATGGCATTGAATGACGAGACGAGCATGCCGTTTGCGTGATGGTAAGCGATACGACCACTCATAAACAGTAGCAACACCATTCAGCACCTTGAGTGACAAAGTACTGTGTGGCATTCCACTGCGCTCGTCATCCTGAGACATAAGATGTTAAATCTCATTATGTCCAGTAGTTACACTGGCTACAATGTCCTTCAAACCGAAACACAACAGTGCATGCACACTGCTGCTTGGCGGTAGAAATAGACATTGCGGTGGTACCCACCCAGACAGACTCTTACATATGAGAGACCTACCACCAGTAAATATGTTTTTCAGGAGCAAACCCGAGTGCGAGCCGTAACCGCGCCCCGAGCGGAACTAAAGAATGCTCAGTAACGTTACTCCGATGAACTTTACGCAGATCGGCTGATAACGTCTCGGCCGTGAGTCGCGGAATGAGCTCGTTTAGCGTTATCTCGTAGCGGCCGCATCTGACCAAATCACTTCAAACGAGTCACTAACAATGCAATAGTGTTATGCTGTTGGTTATAACCATTATTACCATGTAACAATCTATACACAGTAGCTATTTTTTACTCCTGCCGCGGCAATAACTCCACTGGACCACATAAGTTATATAATACCTATAATGTAAAAACAACCCTCTTCCGTTCCTAATCGCTGTTCCTATCTATAAGTCAGGTAACGTATCCAGGATGCCTACAGAATGTTGAGTGTTTCGTTGCGATCGAGTTCACTTAACATCAGGTGACCACTTGCACCTTTGTTAATTTAGACTAGATTAAAATAAATTTAGGTCTAATTACTACCTCGGTGGCGTAGTTGTATACGGTACGACAGCAATGCTGAGGTCTCGGGTTCGGTCTCCGGGTCGGGCAAAATGATATTGGATTTTTCTATTCAGTATCAGCCCGGAGTCTGGAATTTGTGCCCGATATGGCGATGGGCTCGCATCCTATTACATCATGGGACGGAATAACGGCGAAAAGTGGGTGCAACTAGTTGCGCCTCTGCCTACTCCTTCGGGAATGAAGGGCGTGTGTGTGTGTTGGTGTGTGTGTTGGTGTGTGTGTGTGTGTGGGTGTGTGTAGTACTAATTATATTATTAATTAATTGGGGCTTCATAAGGAGTAAACAGTTTTTCAATATTTTTGCTATTTCGTTCAATACCAATAAACACTCTCAAATGGTGTTTTCTTGTCTATAACTCAGTTTTAATAGTGGCATTTAAAATTGATTGATCGAGTTTTATAAGTTTCTTTTTTCTTGTATCTACTCGCACATAGATAACTCTAATTTAAATGATCCATTATTACTTTATGAGTACATAAAAGTCAACATCCTTAATAGATTTCGGATTAGAATAATATGTTGTGCCTTAATATAACGAATTCTCTCCACAGTTGGGATGGATTCACTGGCTCTCGTAGTGAACAGCACTAGTAGAGTTGGCTCGTGTGTTATTTAAATTATAGTAGTACAAACACCAACGTGGTCTAACTGCTTTAATATTGCATTTCTGGCGGTTTTGAGTACATCGGAAGCTCATATTTAGGTATTAATGCCTCCCCAAGTTTTATTCAAAGCTCGACAACTCGCATCGATTGCGAGCGTCTCAAATGCTCATAGATATTTAGCAGTGGTGAGATTCTTCTATTAATATATCTGCCTTATAGTTTCCTGGCCTTCGGTTATAAATAATCTTCTTTAAACATAAATCTATGTACCGGATATTAAAGCTCGCCATCTCAGTTTTGCTGCTCACCTCGGGCGCTGTTTTTAATTTGAACAGTGAAATTAATATTCATTAAAGGTTTATGCTATTAATGTGAGTGTATGTGCGTTTCTATGTATTATGAAGACGACGACCTGCGCTCGCCGATGTTCAGACTTTAGATTGATATCGGTATTCGGGTTAGTTTTTGTTCGTTGACATTTACGATTATTCCACGAGTAGATACATCATGTGTTCTGACAGTCGACCGGCGCGTCTCTCGAGTCTCGAGTCTCGAGTCAAGTCAAGGACGGCTTCACGACAGCGATGAAAAGGAATCTCAATAAGATGTATGTAAAAAAGAGCGTATTCCCACCTAAAAGGCCGGCAACGTATCTCTATGCCCCCTGGTATTGAGGACGTTTATGGGCGGCGGTGATCACTTACCATCAGGTGAACCGTATGCTCGTTTGCCCCCTATATCATAAAAAAATGTTATTATTTATTGCCAATAACTATTGTCAACAGTTTTCAAATCATAATATAATTTATAAACTATTATCTTCATGTTGTTGTTATGTATTTCCTCAGAAAAACTTGAAAGAATAGAAAAGTTTATTTATTAACTAAGCTCTGACATTAAACATACAAAATGTTCCATTACAGCTCGGAACAGTCTCTAGGCCCCGAGTCCTGCCGGCACACAATGTGTGCACATTCTCGTGCACTAAAGCCTGTAATTAAGGAGGTTGGTCAACGCTCGGAGACAGCTGATTCGCGTTGCGTCCGTCGCCGCGCGTCTCTTGCAAAACCGATAATCTAATAGTCTCCCAACACATACGCGCCGAAATATAACTCGATCTCTATATTCATATTATAGTGCATTAGTTCTGACCATAATACTACCTTGTAAATTCTGTTAAATTAAAAAAGAAATGTGAGCGAGTAATGTTTGTACTAGTTTGTACTTGTTGCCAAACAACAATGTATAAATTTTATTGTGCTTTGAAAAGTATTGTAGTGATTGCTAGGCGTTATAAGTCTTAACATGTGCGCAACGTAGGTCCCTGTAGAGTTTTGCATATGAACGTTCTGCGTGCTGTCGCTACTATTTAACCAATGCCAATGTTATGACTGACTGCTTCGGTGGCGTAGTAGTATTACGGTACTATACGGTACTTATATATTACTATAATGCTGGGGTCTCGGGTTCGATCCCCGGGTCGGGCAAAGTGATATTGAGTGTTTCTACTCAATATCAACCCGGAGTCTGGCATTTGTGCCCGATATGGCGATAGGCTAGGCTAGCCCCCTATCACATCATGGGACGGAATACGCACGGCGAAAAGTAGGTGCACTAGTTGCGCCTCTGCCTACCCCTCCGGGGATAAAGGGCGTGAGTGTGTGTGTATGTGTGTGCCAATGTTATGATTAACTAACTGAAAAGCAAACGAAGAAACAATATGAGGTATTTCCGATTGCATTCCAACCAACACACCAACGCTCTGATTTATATGCTGTATAATTTCATTTGTTCTACAATATGCAATTATACCCTATTAAGTAGTGAGAATAGGGTATTTACGAAGGTGAGCTCAGAAATACACGGAACAGCCATCCGCCCGCCGCGACGTACCGTTCACGTGGCGCAGTGCGCCGCGCACCATCCGATACAAAAGAGGAACCGAAACTTCGCTGATTTTTATCGTTCTATTGCAATAGTGCATTTCATTTCTCTCGCACGCGTCTCCCACATTTACTACACAGTCAGACATCAGACAGACATCAGATAATATTATATCATTTACACGCGGCTGTAAGAAGTCGTATACATTTTACTGACGAATCCATAATTGTCTACAAAATATATCCGATGCTCTACCGTCTGCTTAATTATTTTACTATATTGTTTAAAATATCATTTAACCGTCAACGCCCGCTTATATATAGCTATAAGCTAATTTCCTTATATAAATGGACACCGGTGTCCACCGCGGGCGTTGAAGGATTAATATCTATAGGCAATATTTATTTCAACTACACTAAAACACTATTTTTGTGTGTGCGATGCGAATACTAATTCGCAAGTAATTAATTTATCGTTTACGTTAAAATACTACAGCGTTCGCGTCGGTAGAGCGCAGGCGCGGCCATGCAGCGCACTCGCAACGCGCTCTAACGACAAAATAATCTGCGCAGTAGATGTCGCGCCGTTGTTGGATTAAAACCAAATTATTCCTGCATTGATTGATTGTTCAGTTCGGCATCATTATCGGCTACATTTTCAATTTGTACAAACATTTCACCATTTCGTTTTTGCAAAGACGCATGCGCATGATTTATAATGTTTAATGAGTGGATGTTGCGCTAATCGGCGCGGCGGTGGGATGGCGGTGGGATCTCGATCTTATCGTGCATTAACGAGCCTATACATTTTGTTTAATTCTTATCAATAATTACGTTTAATTTACTGCGCGTTCAGTCAAATTATTAAATGCTAACACCACGCAGAACGACCGCGAGAATAGTGATGCGGAAGTTTTTAGCGATATCTAGCGCACATACTAAAATCATCAGTGATAATATTAACTCGACCAGGTGTAAGAGATTGTAATCGTACGCATACAAACAACAGCTTTAAAAATGATCAGAAACTGTTCAGCTCAACGTTTTGAAATAAATTGAACCCGATGCATATTGCATATGAGTTATGACATATCATACTACACGTCATGGCGTGTCATTTTGAAATATGGAATCGTTTGTGAGGAGATTTAGGCAGTGACCAGGCCCATGATGAAAATCAACTTATGTAGGGACTGTATAAAACGCCACACTGTATGCACAAATACCCACAGTTACGGGGTTAAAATATATAAACTAACAAAGAATAATTGCATGTTACGATTTACTCTTACACACATGAACATTATTACTCAACTTAAATCTTTGGATGTGAATAAGGGATGTGGGCCAGACGGTATACCACCATTCTTCCTCAAGCATACAGCTAATACCCTAGGTATTCCGCTATTTTACTTATTTAATAGCAGCCTACGCGAAGGTCAGGTACCCCAAATTTGGAAAACCGCGAATATCACTCCAGTTTTTAAAAGCGGTATGAAAAATGAAGTCACCAATTATCGTCCCATCTCAATGCTATCCACCTTGTCGAAAGTCCTGGAACGTTTAGTACACAACGCTATCTATCCAAGTCTACATAACGTCATTATTCCGCAACAGCATGGCTTTGTTAAAAGACGTTCAACAGTTAGTAACCTCGTACTATACACACAATTTCTGTTTGAAAACATTGATAACAGACTCCAGACAGATTCTGTTTATACAGACTTCTGTAAGGCATTCGACAAGGTGGATCACAAAATACTTCTTCAAAAAATAGCATACAATGGGATTCGCGGGGACTTACTAAGATGGTTCAACTCGTATGTCACAAATCGAACACAACGGGTCGTCTTACATGGCTATTCCTCCAACGACATACGTGTGTCGTCCGGCGTACCACAGGGCTCTATTCTCGGTCCACTTCTTTTTATTCTATTTATAAATGATATTAATCAGTGTTTTGAAAACTCACACTTCTTATTGTATGCTGACGATCTTAAAATTTTTCGAACTATTAAAAGTGCTGATGACTGTGATAAACTTCAACAGGACTTAGACCGCCTATCGAATTATTGTCATACAAATAAACTACAATTAAGTATTTCAAAATGCAAATCTATAACCTTTTCAAAAAAGAAATACAATATTCAATACTCTTATAACCTTTGCAATTCTCCTTTAGAATCCGTTACGCTTATTAAAGATCTTGGCATTACCTTTGATTCATGTCTTCACTTTGCCGTGCATGTCACCAACATTACTAGTAAAGCATTTCAGATGTATGGCTTTGTTATGCGAACTTGTAAGGCTTTCAAAAAACCCACCACTTATCTAGCTCTCTTTAAAACACTTATAAGACCCCAATTGGAGTACGCTACACAAGTATGGAACCCTATTTACCATAAGTATATTGATCAACTGGAGTCAGTTCAAAAAAAGTACCTTCGCTCTGTCAATTATAGGTGCCATCGCTCCTGGTCCTCGTATCATAATCTACTGTGTAAGTTCTCCTTGTCTAACTTAATTAATAGACGTTTTTTGTTAGACACTGTGTTTCTTTATAAGATCTGTAGAAACTATATTGATTGCAATCAACTGACTAATCATATTTATCTACGTATTCCTAGCAATTCTAAACGCATCCGTGATGCGTACACACACCGAACATTTGCTCCAAAGCCATGCAGAACCAAAGCTGGAGAGCGAGCTCCCTTGCGCCGTATTATGCAATCCTATAATGACTACCTCTCCGATATGGACCTATTTATTATGTCTCTGTCCATATTTAAAAAAGCTTTTTTTAATATTTTATATTTAGACTACAATATTTCATCCTCTCACTAATAACATCGTAATTTTTTTGATGTATTCGAATGCTAAAATTAGAGTTACCTACTGAATCATTTCTTAATCAATTTTACTGCTGTTTTTTTCACGGAAAGGCTTGCTTTCCTTATTATTTGCTGTTACACATAGAACAATGCATAAATTCAAACATAGGCTAATCAGATACTCAATATGATGTAAACTTCATACGACTATTTTCTTATTTTTCCTTGTGTAATAAATTTATAACTGCTCTTTTTTACTCTGTACCACTCTCTAAAATATTACTCAGTGGATAACGGTGTTGGTTATGTAATTATTTAAGTTACCTATACCATTGTTATCTGTATTAGCTTTATTACATAATTGTTTGTTATCCCAAATAAAATAAAATAAAATAAAATAAACATAAACCAACGAGAACAAAAATAAGATGCATTTACGATGGTAAGATCAAGGTGTCTAATGATTTTATTCTCGCCGTGCGCTGTCGCCCTCAACAGTAAGTAGAGAACGAAATAGCATTACAATAAATCTTCATATTATATTCTCAATCGTTTGTATTTAATGAAGCAAAACTTTGTAATGTCGAGTTTAATAACTATAAAATATACAAATAAATGTAGACGTGTAAAAATAGGATTCGAGTGTTTACGGCGTTTTTCAAGCATTGATTATTAACTAAGCAAAAATATTTAAACAGCGATTACTCCACGATCTACGATCAAAACGTTCAACTTTATTCCGTCAGTCAGAGTTTACGGCCGCTCCTGTCCACTCTCTATTTCTTTATCGGCACACAATGAACACCATCTGCTCAAAGGGAGTTACAGGTACGAGCATAAACTAAAGGCAACGATGTACTTCTCTACTCTATGAGAACAGTTTAAGAGTTGAAATATGTTTATTTATATCACCATGTCCCTCCTGGGACTCTACTAGTCTTGTACATACGGCGTGTTGTACTGTTCTGTTATATTTTGATTGGACAAGCATAATTAATGCGAGATCTTTTTATTGTTTTTGATCAATCTCATCTAAATTGAAACGTTAATATAAATTTGATGTAATCTTTATGGTTTGTAAACGAACGTAAACATGCGTTGTCACTAGTACCTCATAGGTAATTATTATGATGAAGGGTGCTGATAATAACGATTACAATTCGATTTCCAGAGGTCCCCTTTTAAAACCTCTCAAAATTGTCATTGACAAAGCATCAAATATTTATTCGAAAAAATATACATTTTTGCAACTGGAGTCGAATGCGAGACTATTACTACTAAAATAATCTGATAACGTTCATGAACTTTTAGTTTTGCAACAGTATATAGTTTAGTCACTTCACCAGTGCACCAGTTATTGAGATCAGGGGGCGGTACCACGGGGGGCAGTGCGGGTGGCGGGGCACCGGGGATGGCGCGGGTTGGTGCGACAGATTTACAGCATCCTATCAAAACGTCATCAAATGAGGTCCATCTATACATCTTAATGGTCCGAGATCCAATGTTTTTGAAATAACAATCAAATCATGTGTGGTGTACATAAATACGGTTCAATAAATTGAATATCTAAATAGTTGAATATAACAGAACCACATAATATTATCAGGCATAATACTACACATAAACAAATGATTACAAGCAAAAACTCTTATAAAAGCTACATAATATTAAGCTTTGCTCTCAAAGTCCTCTGTATTATTAACAAAACGATCGAGATACCCGATCATGACATACGCAGCACCCGCGTTCGCTCACATACCACCCGGTCGGATTGAGCGCCTGCAGGTTGTCCACAATAAAATTCTACGACAGATACTCGATGCCCCGTGGTACGTGCGTAATCGCAACCTCCACGTGGACACCGACATGCCGACCATCAGGCACTTTATTCAGACGCTTAGCAGGCGCTACTTCGACCGCGCGGTTAATCATCATAATCCGCTCATCCATTTATACTCCATTTGACCGCGCGAAATGGAGACGTCCCTGTTTAGTCCTGACCGACCCAGATGATGCCATCACTCTGATCATCCAAAGAAAGCACGAGTTATTGAAACTCTCACACTCCTCAAGACCGCTGTACCGTTCTCGCCGTCGAGGTCCTCGCCGCGTCCCCCAGTGTCCCGACCCAGTTAACAGTTCCGGCCCGCGTGCCGATGAAAACAATGGATAGATTGGTGTATTACACCGCAAAAATCCCCTAATCGCTGATGTCTCAATCATCTTCCAACGACCGCCCTGAGCCGAGGCTCGTGCCCCACTTAGGGGGTGCCCTCAGCGTGGTCGTTTAAATGTAAAGGGTTGGAGTGCCTAAAGCGTTCGCCCGATAGTCCGGTGTGGTCAGAAAAGCCGACACGCGTCAGGCTACTGACTGTAATGTCATACCAAAAAAAAAAAAGATCGTGATACGAAATGTCCAAACATAATTATAACATTTTCGTACAATGTTTATATTCCGCATTACAAATGTTGAAAAATAAAGTAATTAGCTGCAGCGTTTATTCCATTGTGTGGCCGCCGCCCGCTGCGCCGCGCCGGTGCGGAGTCGCCGGAGCGTGTCGGGAACACGCGCGCTCTTCACAGATAGTTCTCTTATAATGTCGACTAATTGTTTTTAAAATTACGAACTACGTATTTTAATATACATCGCTGTGTCTGAAGTTGTCATTTTGATTCTTAGAGTAGTTAATTTAAAAAAATACGTTTATATTTTTGTTTTTGCAAACTACTTTTAATACTGCGCGCATGTTGACGAACGGTCGCGCGAGAGATTTACATCAGAAATGACTTTAAAATTTCTGTATAGTGCTGTGAGCTGTTGATGATCTTTTGACAATATGCAGTTTTATTTTGATATTATTATGATCTGCTGTAAGCTCGATCTGTTATCTCCGCTCCAGAAGTGCAGAAACAAGTTCAGTTACATAAGCGGCGGTACTAATTACCCGCATGTCACGAAATTATCTCCAAGCAGGCTCACTCGTCAGCACCCGACGCCTGCCGACTACAGCGTGTCAATCATCAATATTTATTTTAGTCATATCGTTGAGTATATTAGTTTATTATAATTTTATGCCATTCGAACGGATGTTCTTTTTAAGGTGGGTAAAGGGTAGTGGCGACTTGAGCACGGTGACATCTCTTTGTTATTATTAGAGGTTATTTTTAAACCCCAACGGAAAAAGAGGGGCGTTATAAGTTTAAAGCCTGTATCTATGTAATATTAATAAAACTTACGCGAGACATATCACATTACTCGCTTACAAAAACGAATACAAAAAAGAATACGTGTGTGAAACCGTTTCTGTAAGCGAGTAATCTGTATCTACATATCTGTCTGTGGCATCATAACTCCGAAACAAATGGACCGATTTCGATGCGGATTTTTTATTTGAAAGCTGATATGATTAAATGATTTTTAGGTATAATTTGGAAAGATCAATACAGGATTTTAAAGATAATCAGCTCATTTCCTACTTTCACAAATACGATTGATATGAAATTTGGTCTACTGTTACTTCGGTGGTATTTTCAAGACATTGTAACCTTAAGCTGATTCTGTAGCATCAAATAGTCTGCGGAATACCCATTTCCTTATTAAGTTACAATAGATATCTCTCAATCTCAGGTCTCAATGGGTAAATGTTAGATATATGATGATTAAGCGACGATCGCCTTGGGAATGGAACGGTCTGCCGAGACAATGTCCGGAGGTTCAAAACCCAAGGCACACACCTCTGAATTTTCGAAGTTACGTGTGTATTGTTATCAATTATCGTTCGCTTTAACGGTGAAGCAAAACATCGTGAGGAAACCTGCATAACCTGAGAAGTTCTCTGAATTTCGAAGGTATGTGAAGTCCGCCAACCCCCACTAGGCCAGTGTGGTGGACTAAGGTCTAACCCCTTTCAGTAGTAGAGGAGGCCCGTGCTCAGCAGTAGGCAGTATATAATACAGGGCTGATTGCATTGTATTGCAAGTTTTCATGGTGGTTAGATATAAACATTAAATAAACTCCGACACAAAATCCTCTACTCTAAACCTCCCTTATCTGGGATTTTTTCCCCAACACGAGGATGCTTGGGTCAAAATATTACTAGGTACTAATAAAAAACACATATAATATTATTTTACTTTTTAGGGGATGTTTGTTATTGCTTCATAATATATTAGGTATCGTTAGGTATTATTTCCGATCCTGTTGTACTGCTAGATTTCGGTATGGCTAGATTGTTATCAGCAATAACATACCAGTATTTGTTAAATATATTGCCTTAGAATAATAAAAAGTAAGTTATGTGGTCGGGCAATGTGGATGATTTCTGTTAGTCATAAACTGTCTTGTTCCTTTTGAGTCCGGGCCTCATCCACTGTGATGCAGAGTCGACGCAACTTGCTTTGCACACGTTGCAAGACGGTTTGCACTTAAAGATAGTTAACAAAAAAAGTATACGCGCCTGCTAGAAACACAACTGCAACATGTTTCTCAACGCTTACAATATAGCAACAGAGGTTGCAGGCATTACTCTTCCACAGCTTACTATTCCATATTACAACAAACAATTTATTCATGACATATTTTGTGGAATTATATTGTGGAATTACTTTAAAGTGCTATTTTCATATTCAAGGCCTCAAACCAATAATAATGTATTAATCTCAAAGAAAATAATGTTTAGCGCGTTGAAATCTTTTATATCGTACCGAGTTGATACTACTAGACCGTGTCATCAAACTCTCATCTCTGAAGACTCGTTATAATATTTTACCTTGGTATAATAGAAATTATTAAATGTATGTAATCAGGGTCCATTCAAAATATTGGAATTTAGTTTTATAAAACCACGAGTCGCCTTCGGTGTTGCTTTCCCGGATGTACAATGTAGAAGAGGGAAAAGAGGTCAGACCAAAGACTTATTCATCGTATGGGCTTTATTATACTTTATTTTGTCTATATTATATTATACATATTTTACAATAAGATCTAGCGTAATTATAAAATATCTAACCGAAGAGCATTCTGCATTACATAATATTGTGTTTGCGCATGTAACGCCATCTATCGTTCCACCTGTAAATTAAGCTATAGTTTTGTTTCCTTTCATTATTCATCTCCAAAGAAGGAGGCTAGATGTGTAGTTTATGTACATAATAGATAGATGTCCCTAAAAGTATTAAATGATTTAGTACATTAAAAGCTTTTTTTGTTTCATTACAAGTCGATGTAAAGGTGATGGTTAGCTCAATTGATAGACATTGAGTTAAAAATAAATCGTTTGTTACTGTGAAGAGTATGCTGATTATGTAGCATACAACGACATCATAATATTAATTTATTATCTTTATTGGTACGAGTTTTGTTTCATAAGTTAAAGGACTTACGCAGAATTTTGGTTCCTACGTGCACGTGATAGGATCACATAATATAACTTTCATTGCTTTGCAAAAAGACTCAATTCTAGGATCTAGGATAGATCTTTCATTTCAAAACCTACTTAAAAAATGCACCTGTATGTTAAGCAGTGTAACTATTTTTATTTCGACCAAGATTTATAAACTTACACGAAAGTTCGCACGATCGCAGAATGGAGCTCAAAACCAGGCGACTCACGGACCTTGTGCACAAACAATCAGACGAAACAAGAAAAATCTAGCCGAGAAAGCAAACATTGAGTTTGCGCACTCGCGATGCATCTCATGTGATGTCGACACGCGACCCGCCGCTGAAATGAGAAAAGCAAATATGATCCGTTATCAATGCTGTAATTTTTTCAGAAGTTTCAATATTAGATATTGTTTATTACATAACGGTCAGCAAAATAAGGAAAACGCGTACTGAACTTTACTAAATGTCACCCGGGCCGTAACGAATCGAATAAATACGATGCCACTTGTATATTTACGATAGTGATGTAACGCTCAGTTAGCTGATTACCTGATCATCACAAATCGATACCACGTCGATTTATGATTCAGTAAACTAGTTCAATCTAAAGCCTAATAGGACTATAATATGCTTTCATGCTCGGTTGTCCATCTAGAGATATACATAATATTATTCTAATCTAAAATACATATTGATTACATGATAAAACATAAATGATGAATTTATCCAAATGCTCTCCACCGAGCCTTGAACCCGCAGTGATCGACGAGTACTGACGTTGGTTGCCACATTTGGACCACTCTGCTCGGGATCACCATCGAAAATCGCATGCTGAGAGCATATTACGCATATCGTATTAATGGTAATAGCCTTTGATTAATTATATACCTAGATAGACACTGAACGTTTCAAACGCGTCGGAAAAATAGAGGCGAACAGTTCCCCACTAAATGAGTTCGAGTGAATTAATTTTTGTTGTTTTTCATGGATATAATTTTCTCCCGGTTTTAATAGAAACCATGTAATAACTGGTACCATTATTCGCGCACACAAGGATACGCAGAATGATGCAGCGATAGCATAGATAGCGATATGATTTGTTTTAGTTTTATTGCAGCGCGTCACTCTATCTAGGTATATATTAAAAAATATAGTTTCCATGGTTTCTAAGTAACTTATCACTTATGTAATCATCGACAAAAATAACTTCTATAATATGACGTATGATAAATGTATAAACTTTAACAGGCCGACATAATAGTGTTCACTGACGAGGGAACATCATCTCTCTTCAGTCGACACTCTTTCTGGAACCCATTTTGCTTACCATCAAGTGTTGTGCACTCAGTGCCGTATAGAAGAAAACAACTCAATGGTTTATGTTATTTCTATATATTGATATTAGCATAATATTATAACCATTTTATTTATTTGTATATTTTATGAAAACTATGCCAGTTTTGAAGGTCAGAACACTTATCCGAAATAATAGGGTAGTTTCCTATGTTTGATTTTGTAAATTATTTTATATGTAGCAGAAAATGTTACAAAAAAGAAATTCTTCTGTGAAATCAGCATCAAAATTGGTTGAAAAATAAAGCAGTTATTCATATTTGAATATTTTTTTTGAGCAAAAGTGGGGACGTGGAAGGGATATCGCGCTATCCCTTTTGCACGCAAGCAGCGTTATGGACGGCGACTCTCGGTGACGTCACAGTGTAATATTACTGTTATTTGAGAACTACCCGTTCCACCAAATTTTAAAGCTTTATAACTTACTAATTATTGCCCCAATTTAGAAAATTACTTTTCCGTTAGATTTTGGATGGTTTACATTTTTGATAAATGTGTTAAAAAAATTAGTCAATAACCCTATTACTTACGGACCAAATATGTTTATTATGTACTTTGTAAACGACTGTACCGACCATTGAGTAGTAATTAATAAAAATCAGTTAACCAGTAGATTATTCATCTAAAGCGGATTTCTACATGTTTGAGCAATAAAGATGCGTGAACAAGTTTAAACAAATTACCGAGCGCTCTTGAAATGTACTCGCGTACATTTAATGGAATCAATTAAGAGCATCGGCGGAGCCTACAGCTAAGGTCGTGTGCCGGTGAGCGACGCCAAACATTACTACCAACAACCGTACAGGGTGATGGTAATTATATGTAGTTTGGGTAAAGTTCAAGTAGGTATTCTTCGCGTTTTCCTGGCCAGTTATCGAAGTGCAACTTGAATCTTACAACAGCAACAAATGTTCATCTCTACTTATTTATATCGGGATGTAGAGCGTCAAATTCTGGCGGAATGTCGCATGCCTACTGGAGTATTTATTGCATTGCACTTTAGCAAGTATGCACAGGCAGTAGCGTATCTGATTCCGTCTGTAGTCCAACTGCACTGCTAAAGAACGATATTAGTTTTATTACCATGTACATTGTGAAACTATTGAAAATATAAGGTGATTTCCCACCCAGAAATAATATATATTAATATGATTATGCACTTATATTGAAATTGAAAACCATGTTTCAAGTGATGTCAATCAAATACCTTAAGCAGTCGAATGGGCGCCGCGCCGCGTAGCACAAGCACGATGTGAAAAGTTCGCGTCGTTGACCTTTAAATTCAACCGAACATTGTATCAGGGAACAGCACCATATACAATAATTATTAGTAGATACGTTTGTGTGCACTTGAGGAGCTCAGCTTCCTTAGACTAGAGAGGATGTTTGAACAAAGCTCTCTGGAGTCAGAATATGTATGCGACATAATTAAAATTAAGCTTTAATTATTTCATAATAGACATACCTACTTGTGATTGACTTGTAAAGTGAGCTTATGTCACGCGTCGTCCGTCGTGTAATTTAATAAAATCCTTGAAGGGGTAGACAGAGGCGCAACTAGTCCACTCAATTTTCGCCGTGCGTATTCCGTCTCATAATGTGATAGGGAGCGACCCTATCGCCATATTGGGTACAAATTCCAGACTCTGGGCTGATACTGAGTAGAAAAACCGAACATCACATTGCCAGACCCGGAAATACTTGTAAATACTTAATGGTGGTAGGTCTCTCATATGTAAGAGTCCGTCTGGGTGGGTACCACCGCAATGTCTATTTCTACCGCCAAGCAGCAGTGTGCATGCACTGTTGTGTTTCGGTTTGAAGGACATTGTAGCTAGTGTAACTACTGGACATAATGAGACTTAACATCTTTTGTCTCAAAAAAAAAATCGAACCCGAGACCTAAGTACTGCAGTCATATCTTAATACAACTACACCACCGAGGCAATCCGCTTTACCTTAAACAGAAAAATATACGTAGTTTCCAGTCTGAACTCATAGTTTCTGCAATATATAGAAACTGTGAAGAGGTAGTCAGGGGTATTATATTAAGGATACCACGTGCCCACCTCCAAGTGAACTCATATGCGACTGTTTCGTAGTGCAAGCGTCTCTAGAGCGAAGCATGTCAAGGCGTCTCCATTATAATATTTAATATTATATTTTATTAGCACCCTGTGTAAGGTCGCGACTCGCGCCACACATTCAGGCTCGAGTACAATCCGTGACGTTGTTTATATTAATATATTCATAGTTTGAACGCCGCATATGTTACTGTTATTACCGAAATACCATTTATCCGTGACTTGTTTAATAGAGCTGTTGATTTTATAGCAATTAGTAAGATATCACGTGGGAATATTTCAAATATTTGTGTTACATCAAACATTTTTTTTTTGTTTTCGCGGAGAAAGTGACTTATTTCTACCGCCCAGCCTTCAAGGGTCTGAGCGGTTATGTTGGGTTCACCGTGCCTTACGACCCGGCGTTGAGCCGCCCGGAGAGATGGAACCATCGGGCGACCGCCTTGCCGAGTCCCTAACCTATGTAAGTATGTACAACGCACGGCATACCAACCAAAACTCCGCGGTGGCCATCTTCGGCGCATTAGGGACGGCTGCGGGCTTCCTCTGACGGAAGAGTCTAAATTGTCGTCCGGAGCCGCCCATGCGCAGTGCCGCCTAGTGCGGCCCGTCTCCTGTTGTGGGGGGGGGGGATCTTCGGCTGTCGACCATGGAAGCGACCACGGCCGGCAGCGAGAGGTCTCCTCCGACGACTGCTCTGAGAGCGCTGCGCTCCTCATCCCAGGCTGGGCAAAACTCCAATGTATGCTGGGCCGTATCCAGCGGGCAGTTGTCACAGTGGTGACACACGACCGACACCTCCTTCCCCACTACCCGCCACAAGAACTCACCGAAGCAGCCATGCCCGGTGAGCACCTGCGTCAGGCGAAACGTTGCCGCACCGTGGCACCTGTCCAGCCATTCGGCAAAGACAGGACGCACTGCCGCGACGACCCTGAGCCCCGCTGACGGGGCCTCCAGCCTGAGATGCCACTCCTCCACAGCGGCTCGCCGTAGGGAGGCCCTCATGGCCTCCACCTGCTTCAGGGCCGGATGTTGCCTGCGACTGGACGCCTCCTCCGCCAATGAAAGACATCGGATGTTACATCATACTGGTGACTCGCGATTTGTTTCCATTCGTCCGTTAATTATCACTCCCGCCTGTAATAAAGGTGGTCCCCGTAAATTTATTTGTTTGTTCGGAATACGGCAAATAGATAAAACAGTATTTCATTTATTGGTAAACACCACAGCGGACGCATACATCTCAAAAAGTAACAAGCTTGCGTTTCCAACCTTTAACTAAACGGAGATTAAAGACTCAGACGTAAATTATGGACCTGCAGCAATCATCCGCACTGTTCATTTGGGGTTTGGAACCTCAAAGCCTGGCCATAACATCTACGATACCTCTTATTTTTAGGCGATGTTTATTGATGAGATAACTTCAGATGAGGCACTTGATCGTCTATTATAATTAATCATTACAAAAACCTGGCTTGCAGTAACAGTAGTCCCCGAGCAAACTCTGGGCAGCCTCCGTGTGCAAACAATGCTGCGTATGAACCAGGTCTGTATAAGATGTCGCACTCAGCCGTACGTGACGACAATGACAACACGACAACGCCTCGCGCTCTATATGCAGGCCTCATCCCGACAGATGGATGCGACAGTGGTGACGCACAGACACATCTGCGTACAACTTTATCTTTTAAGGTAGAATACCACAGAACACGGAACACGGCCAGCCGCGCATTGTACAAAGGTTATCGAAACGGATGCCTGAAGACCTCTTCATAGAAGGAGGTGATTAAATGAGCCGATAGGTTACCTGATGGTGATCACTAATGACAATTAAAAGCTACATAAGTAGCCAGACGAATTACAGGTGCGTTGTCGGCGTTAAAGCAGAAGACAGGGGAAGTAGGAAGAGAAGAGTAAATAATCGTAATACCGAGCCTTCGACTATCTCACTGCTCGTACCAAAACACAAGTTAAAGCTGCCATTTCACACCCGTCTTTGGGGTGACAATGGTTTCAACCTGTTCAAAGGGAATGTGGATTTCAAGTTTTTATAGAATATGAACTTGCAGCGAACTTAAAGCAAAATTTGAAGCGTTTATATTATCATCCTACCACAGAAGGCCCTATTAACCTAACCCGTTGCTGTGTAGTCCGAGTGCATGTATGGAACCGTGCCTTAAGCCGCCAGCGCTGCTCACAAGGACAAGGTCCCGCTAATACATCTTTATTGATTTCAATGCGCGCGTGTGTTTGGGCAGCTCTAACTGCATCTAACGAGCTCCGCCGCGCTGTTATTGAGAGTAATTGGTGTACTTGCTAAACGAATTGTACATGCACATTATTTGGCATACAGTCAGACGTAACAGCTTGCAGTCAGTTTGTTAGACATTGAACACATCACGTCTAACGTAATAATCGATACCTAAAATTTCAAAGGTATACCTCAATAACAATCATATTTAGAATTATACTAATCTGCATAATAAAGTAACTTAAAAAATGTCACATACAGAAATTAGTTTTTTGACGATTCCTACAAGTCAATGAGTTTGGAATAGGTCATTATTTTATTAAGAGAGCGATATTTTGCTCGGCGCGGCGTTGTGGACAAAAACCTTTCAGTAGCAATGAAGGCCCAGCAGAGCGATAGTATATTATAATCATCATCATCATCATCAGCCACATTGATGATGATGTTGATTATAACTTGTTTTACATCCACTGCTGAACATAGGCCTTCCCTAAAGATTTCCACACGGACGTGTCAAAAGCGGCCCGCATTCAGCGTATAATACTGGACTGGTATTACTTATTGTAACAGAATTTAACGAACAGACTACACGTATATTCGGTTAAATGTAATAGTTCTTAATAATAATTAAAAAAGTAAGGAATTTTAGATATACTCATAAGACATTCGTAAATGTTCTGCGTGGTGGTTCTTTATCGGTGATAAACGCCCACGATATGAAACTTATTAAATTATTTGCTTGCCTAATGGAACAACCTGTACTAAACGTGAATTAGTTAAGAAAGTTCGCGAACGTAGCCGTTGTTCTAGACTAATGCTAGACCAGACGTGTGACCTGGACGACTCCGGCCGACCTCGTCAGTCAGTGCGCCCCCCACCCGTACCCCGCGCTCATGACTTCTTTATCAATGGCCGCATTAGTTATGCATTTGTCTGTATTTGTGTTGTTTTGTGAGTATATTTTATCGTCCGCGAGACCTCATGCGTCTGACGCGAGGCCACTTCCTCGTTGCCGAATGTCGCGCTCGACTCTTTGTCTCCAACACTGCGACAGAAGCAGATCGGTGCTAAATTCCAGAAATATTTTATAAGCAAATCTTGTAACTTTACATATCCCATAACTGTATGGAACTAACACTAGCTTCGACTAGATCATGTATATCCATGAGGAATCAAAACTCCTCTTCTGTTAATAGTTTGTATGATAAAACCATAATAATGTAGCTCCCTATCGCACGCTACCCGTCGCTCAGCTTAGGTAAGCTAAGCTACGAAGTAGGTACTTAGTCATCATCAGGGTATTTTCTAAGTGAATAAAGAAACAATTACTTCTTGATTTTCTTGTGGCTCAGGAGAGTGTGCTAGAAGAGTCAAAAGTTGTCCAGATTCCATCTTTGTCATTTGTCCTCTGTAGGTGAAGTGGCACGGTCGTGTTCCAATGAAGTTTAAAACAAAGTAAATATTATGTATTTATACTTTTTTCAAATTTATTTAAATAATGATAATATAAAATAAGCACATCTTACTAATCCTACTATCCTACTTCCTACTTATATTATAAACGCGAAAGTTTGTAAGTATGGATGTATGGATGTATGGATGTCTGGATGTCTGGATGTCTGGATGTATGGATGTTTGTTACTCTTTCACGTAAAAACTACTGAACAGATTTCGATGAAATTTGGAACACGAAAATATTATATCCTGGATTAACACATAGGCTACTTTTTATCCCGGGGAAATATAAAGCGGGAATTTTATCCCGAAAAATCTCATTCACGCGGGCGGATCCGCGGGCAAAAGCTAGTAAATAATATATGATTCCCCTATGAGGGGATGATCCCTGATCTATTAATCTTTATATGATATTCGTGTTCTAGAGAACATTCGATGTAAATAGGCTAGCAGTTTTAGAAAGGACATTGCAGGCGATATACGATAAAGTTAATATCATTAACTGAATGGTAATTTATGGAATGTTTATTGGGAACGATGAGCACATACTGTGCGTGTGGAGAAACACTTAGCGCGGTGTTTGCATTTCAAGTAAATAACGTGTAAATCCGTTATATCTACAAATAATATTACTACAACATATTGGCACGACAAATCAGTGGAGTGCAATTACACAATCAAATACAACCTAGTAGGATGTAAAGTAGACACTAGCTGTACTCGTTATATTTCATGCAAGACTTAATTCATCCATAGTATGGTATATACCTACTATATTACTTGTATAAGAAGTTACTTTGCAAATTATGATTGCTAAAGGGGCCTCATTAGTTGCTGCAGATATCCCCAGAGACAGTACAATAGCTGTAAATTACGTTTCTGCATCCGTTTAGCGTATAATACCGAGAACTCTCGCGGAACTCGCGCGAACACTTAGTGATTAAACGAACTTACCTAAGTGAAGTTCTATCATAATTATACGAGGGTTTTGTACGAATTAGATTAGTAAATATAAGAACACTTGTAGTACACACATCGGTGTCGCCATCTGCACTTACTTGAGAGAAACCATTTCCCTTTCACTTTTACATCTCCAACCGTTGGCTATCATTTAGTTTAGAACAGGTACTTTGACATGTTGATATCTTTTGTTATGGGTGTAAGGAAACACAGGGAGGGTGGGTTGCTAATCTAATTCGTACAAAACCCTCGTATAATTATGATAGAACTTCACTTAGGTAAGTTCGTTTAATCACTAATTATACTCGTGTTTTGTACTCTTAGATTAGTAAATATAAGAACACTTGTAGATGTTGAGAGTATTCATCCACAAAAATATCAACTCTCAAAAAGATTATGAAATAAAATTATTTTTTACAAGTATATAATTATTTATTAATCATTTTGCAAAATATGTCTAGCAAAAGAATTTTCCTGATTATCAGGACTAGATATAGGTCTATTATAGAATTTAGCAAACATCTGGAAGTTAGACCAACCAGCTGTTTTTCTTATTATGTCTAAATTAACTCCGAGCTTATATGCCTTAGAGGTAGATGCGTGTCTAGTGCTATGGGCAGTAAACGTAGACACATCAATACCACAATCACCTAAAGTAGATTTTACCCAGCGGCTTAGAGTTTGCGAAGTAACTGATTTATAAGGTTTTCTAAAACTTATAAAAAGATTATCGTTGCTACGTAATGATTTTGTTAAGTCTAGATAGCAACTCAAAACTCGAGCAGGGCATATTTCAGGTCTTTCATGAAAAAAAGGTAAAAGCAACTCAGGCTGTGTTGCTCCAAGACGAGACGTTTTTACTAAGTCTGGGATTTTGATACGAATTTCGTTAGTCAAAATCACTATGTTATTAATGTTTATCTTGGAAAGGGTCTGAGCTCTATGAGCTGTTGACAAGGCAAGCAAGGTAACTAATTTTTTAGCAATTTTTTCTAAATTAAGGGATTCATTAGGATACCAAGAAGACAGGCAGTTTAATACTTTAGATGTATCCCAAGTTGAACTGTACTTGGGTAATGGAGGGCGAAGTTTGTAAATGCCTTTGAAAAAACGCTTTACACAATCGTCATTACTTATGGCTTAGTCTAGAATCAATGACAATGCCGATCTACAGCTATTTAAAGTACCGTACTGAGCGCCTGACTCATACAGTTGAGTTAAAAAAGTCAGAACTGCCGGAACAGATGTTTCATACAATTCTAAATTATTACTCTTGCAAAATAAGAACCATCTTTTCAGACAAGTATCGTATTGTTTGAGTGAACTGTCGGAAAGTGAAGCTAACATGATTGTTATTGAAGATAAAGGAACTTTTCTTCTTAGGAACGATGTCCTGATAATATTCCGGCAACCAGGATAATTCTCTGGTGTACGTCTCGATTGCTGGAATGAGATATAATTAAACTCTTACAAGACTGAAAAATACTTGGCTCAGATATTAAGAGACTCGTAAATAATGGGTACCATGGTTGTGTGGGCCATAACGGTACCACCATAATACCTTTTGCGTTGACGTTAATAATCTTTCTCAAAGCTTTTAAGAAGACAGAAAAGGGTGGAAAACTATAAAAGTAGAAGTCGGACCACGAAATAGTAAACGCGTCCATGACGTATGCGTCTGGATCTCTATGCCACGAAATGTACTTGGTACATTTTTTATTAATTCTACTGGCAAATATGTCTATCTCCGGAATCCCGAATCGTTTAACAATCTCTTGAAAAGCATAATCTGACAGTTCCCACTCAATATCAGGGTGAACTCGTCTTGATTCTGCATCAGCGACATTATTATCAGAAGATCTTATATATGAAGCGAAAACAATTATGTTTTGTTTTTCACACCACTGTCATAATTTTCGTGTGACTTTAGTGAGATGTGGAAATTGGATACCTCCCATGCGGTTTATATACGAAATCGCTGTGGTGTTATCTATCCGCAAGAGAATTTGGCAGTTATGATTAGGTCTAGCGAACGTCTTTAGTGCAAAAAAGGCAGCAAGAATTTCTAAGTAATTTATGTGACGCGACCGTTCAATATCCGTCCACATACCACTAGCCCGTTCCTCACCACATGCAGCCCCCCATCCCGTAGTTGAGGCATCACTGTATATTTCTAATTTTAATTTATTAAGTTTAATTGTACTAGTAGGATTATGTATTGCGTGAGCCCACCATTCGAGATCGGGAGCAACCGATGGCGATACGGTCATATACTTGTCATAATTATCATCATTTAATAAATTTAAATATTTTGATCGCTCTAGCTCTTTAGTATAGAGCCAGCCGTACTCTACAGCTGGACAAACAGAGGTAAGTAAGCCTGCCAAGCGAGCGACATCTCTAACTTTACAACGATTAACATTGCGGAATTTATCAACTTCAGTTCGAATTTTATCAATCTTTTCTTTAGGTAAAGTAATATGAAAACTATTTGAATTGATAATAAAACCCAAAAATTTACAAATAGTATTTGGAGTTAAATTACTCTTTTGGGTATTTATAATAAAGCCCAAAGCCGTTAACAGTCGAGTGGTATAAGATATGTTTTCTAGACATGACTTATATGAATTAGAAACTAATAGTGTATCATCAAGGTATACTGTGGATAAGTATCCATTAGATCTTAACAGATTGAAGACTGGCTTCATAATCTTTGTAAAAAACATAAGGAGCCGTGTTTAACCCGAATGGTAAAACATTAAATTCATATAACTTATTTGCAAATTGAAAGCGAAGAAACTTTTTAGATTCCTCATTTATGCGTATTAGAAAATACGCGTCCTTTAAATCAATTGTACTCATAAAACAGTGCCTTGAAATAAGCTTCAAAGCTGTTCGAAAATCTTCGAGTTTGAAATGATTTGTGTCTATAAACTTATTCAATGTTTTTAAATTTAATATGAGTCTTGATTTACCATTCGGCTTAGGTACCAAAAAGATGGGAGAAAGAAATTGTTCAACACAGGGCGAACATTCTGTTAGGGCTCCTATCGTTAGAAGATCTAAAATAGATTTTTCAATTTTGACTTTTTCCGAAGGGGAATAAATCTTTTCCCTTGGGGCGATTGACTGTGTTACATGTCGTGAAAATGGAATTTTGTAACCCTTAATCCAAGATAATATATTTTTATCGTGGGTTAAGAGAGCCCATTGTTTAGTAAAGTAAGATAGCCTGCCGGCGTACTTTACCATATCTAGCGGCGGCTGCGAGTAGACTGCACTGGACGCGACGATTGTTTCAAGGAGGTCTCGTGTCGAGTCCGATAGGCAGGCTCTTTCGTCCTCTGATTCCCCTTTTGCCTGGATTGACTTGGGGGAGGAGCTCGCCAGTTTAAATTCTTTTGTGTATTCTTTGGGATTTTTTTTTTTTTGTAGATTTTTTAACTTGTGTTATCTTCAAGTCAGCTCCAGTTTTAGATATTGCCTTTGCAGCCTTTAAAGCGTCGGGCAATGCTTCGCTGAAGAGCATTTTATCTATTTTTGTAGCCTGGAGCTGGTCTTTTAATTCCTTCTTCAAATTAGATAGAACAAAATTTCTACGTGTTAGAGAGTCTGTATATTGAATATCACAGAGTATTTTACTGGCATCCATCAGCGATTGTATAAGTGCTGTGTTTTTTGATGTTTCTGCCATTAGGAAGATCAAGGCTTGTCCAATACATGCAGTAGCAGAAGACAGTTGCTGTTGCTTTTGTTCTATGGGCTTATCACGTTTATAAGTAACCTCAGAAATAGCAGCTCTCACCTCAGGGTTAAGCGTGGGTGCATCAATCAGGTGACAATTAGATGGAGGTAGGTATTTGTCCATTAGCTCCTTACGAATTTCCTTTGTCAATCCAGAGGTAGCCAAATGTTGAAGGCGAATAGCCAAATCTGCTTGTATTTCTTTGCCGTAAGTTTTTATTTTAGAAGGATCATCTCCTAAAATGTTTAGGAGTTCGTCACTTAATTCTGCTGGAGCGTGTTGTATCGGTGAAGTGGCGGTGGCATTGGTCGACAGTTGTGGTTCTTCAATGGTGCTCCTGGAGGGGTAGGGCTCAACTGAAGCGCTGGTCGATGGCAAGGGCTCGGTGGTTGCGTAGGGCACAGCGGACTCATTCGCTTGAATTGGAACGTCTGGAATATTAGGTATAATCCCATCGTTTATATACGCAAACATAATTTATTATAGCGCGCTCGCAGCGTTGGTTATCATAATGAATGGCCAATGCCTATATATAGTAATTATCATAGTATTGCATAGTAATATCCCCAGAAGATATCCGCATTGCAATACACGTTGATAAATAGCAATGAGTGAAGTGACAAACCTAGTGATTGCCCGCAACACCAAAAATATGTTCGTAAACTGCTAAGAACTCGTATCTATGTCTAATGTGTAGTGTGACAATCCCAGCGATTGCCCGCAAACACAAATAAACACTGTAAATTGTTAGCACTCATATGCAGTTGTATTTTGTGAAGTGATAATCCTAATGACTACCCGCAACACAAAATACTTACGATAGTTATGTGTTTGTATAATAATAAGGTGATAGCCCTGTTGGATATCCGCAGTATTATTTTAAACAAACTTGTGGGTAGTTTTTTCTCACCTTGAATACATAACGGCGCAGGCGACGAGGGTCCGCGTGCGCGTGAACATTGTTGAGACGACGAACCGGCGGACTCAAAGTCCGACGACGACGAATCCGACGACAATGATAGTATTCGCTTATGTCGAGCGCGCATAAGCATATCGTTTAATTTCTTAACTTCCTTTTCTATACATTCGTAATAATTATACATATTATTATTATCGGGGTGTTTGCGTTTCCCCATTTTTAAACTTTTTAAACACAATTAACTTAGTGGGAACTTTTGCGCGCTAAGAGCGAAAAATCACGTGCAAAATGGCGGAGCACTAAAATGTGAATGATAGCCAACGGTTGGAGATGTAAAAGTGAAAGGGAAATGGTTTCTCTCAAGTAAGTGCAGATGGCGACACCGATGTGTGTACTACAAGTGTTCTTATATTTACTAATCTAAGAGTACAAAACACGAGTATAATTGCACCTCGTTGTAATTATAGTAATAAGTGAAAGGTTCCCACGAATCGTTATTGTTAAAAACTAAATACATTTCTTACTGCGGTGACTGCTTTCATAAACGTGTCGATCATAACGTTCAATTCCATATAATAAAAAATATTATGCAATATGATATAGTTTTCGTTCTCTGTCCAGAGCCCACGACGTTGTTGTCGAATATATTACTATGTTACAGGGTAATATATTATGATCGACTGCGAGATAGACATTAATGCTCTTTGAGCATGCTTTTTTTAAGAGTGCGTGTGCCGATGTCACAGAACGCTTAATGATAATATACTAAAATATGATATCGTGCTTTTATTTACTTGCTTAACATTAGTGCTGTTTTCCAGTGTATTTAATAATCTCTGTTTAGTTTTGTTTTGTTTGAAACGGACAAAACTCCACTTACCTTATAACTCATTATCAATATTTATTGCTTAGTTACAAATACACAATATA
This sequence comes from Sphinx pinastri, assembly GCA_947568825.1. Classification (NCBI taxonomy): domain Eukaryota; kingdom Metazoa; phylum Arthropoda; class Insecta; order Lepidoptera; family Sphingidae; genus Sphinx; species Sphinx pinastri. Next base: position 16,264,651 of record OX387633.1, read on the forward strand.
TTGTTCTACATAATATAATAATATTCTCGTAGAACATGTTCTCATCTGAACACACCGACTGTATATGGTATTTGCCAGTGTTTTGCGTATTGTAATGTAACTACTATATGACATGCTTCCGTTTCCGGTCGCAGCGGGGCGTGCCAGCGTACTCGGCGCTTAATTTTTACCATGCGAGTAAGTTCGAGATAGAAAGGCTGAAGTTAAAGTACTAAGTAGATATACTGTGATATGTTGTAAACGCCTGTTATAGGTGTACATATCAGAATATAATGTTATGACAATCCTGTCATAATCAACATAGATGTATGATAATTAATAAGTGTGTGTTAATGTGTACGCTGTTGGTGTTTCTTAAATAAATAAATAAATACTGATTTATTAAATATAGCAATAATGAAAGACATCATCCAAGCCCTGCTGGGAGCTTCGCGTAGGTCATCGCAATTAACCTTTCTATTGAGATCTCGAAGTGACTGTCTCAACAACTGGTGACTACAAATAATAGCTTAGGTACTTATTGAAACGAAATTGCTCAGGAATCATAAACACTTTCTATGCCAAAATAAATAAATATAACATCATGCAACTCGAGCGTGCAGTACACACAATAACACCCACTCAGGTCAACGCGGGCTTACACTGATTAAATACCCGCCAGCACTGATTCAAATAAAAGCACGTTGTGAAATGTTTTAATCCAAACGTACAAAGTTCATACATAATTAATCTTAACAGGTGATTGATGTCCGCTACTCAATAATTGATTGCGTGATTATAATGCTAACATACACACGGCGGAGGCATTCTTCAAACACTGTTTCTGATGGAAAAGTTATTAAACTACACCTGATGGTAGACGTAACGTCGACGCTCTAAAACGACCCACTGTTGAAGCGGATTTTTACTGTGATCTGTACATAACAGTATGATTCAACACAGAGTATGGCAGATACTTTCCCCGCGCAAGCAAACATTATCAGCTAGTGTAAAATGAGCATGTGGATCACCAGATCATTAGTGCGTTTCCGACTGTAAATAGTAGGTGGGGGATAATGTTTTGGGCATCAAGAAACCCTATTGACCCTACAAAATGCAACAAAGTCTACCCCTTAAAGTCAGTTTTCAGTGAAACAACGGCACTATCACGGTCGGGCATTATCCGTGATGCACACATCGCTTCAGTGCTACCACTTACTACTGCATAGGTCCTATTCATCTAAGAGCTAGCAACGTTTTTGAGAGAGAATTTCAGGTAGGCCAATTTTTAGATATTCTATCTCTCTCACTCTCTCTCTCTTGTTGTAAAAAGTTCAATAAAAATAATTTTAATAAAACTTCTTAAAATGATTTAAAAAATCGATATTTCACCTGTATACGTAGGATGCGCACTGATGAACGCAACCACTACCGCTAGCCAGATAGCCCATATGACGTCCGGAAGAGTGAGAGAGATAGAATACCTAAACACTGGCCTACCTGAAATGCTTGTTTTCCCGACGTTGCTAGCTCTCGTACTATATGCGCCCGCACTGTTTGCTATGTATGTGACACCAATGATTACTGTCCACTGTCGAGTGTCATAACATTCCCACACAACACGGCGGCGAGTAGTGCAGGGCGCGGCACGGAAAGGACAAGTTGACATTTCCATAATTAACTCACACTTCGACAATTTCTTTCAAAACGTCAGGTGTCAAGTGCGTTGATTATTTCATTCTCTTTCGAATTACTACATCGATGGATAGAAATACGCCGTCCAAACTCGAAGCGTTAAATGTGTAGTGCGAAAATAGATAAATAAGCTTTGATAGCATAAAAATATAGGAACTACGACGTACTTTCTGTCTCGTGACACCTAACTCAGAACGAATTTCAGCGACATATTTCGCAGTATGTTATCGAACTCTAGGCTTCTTGTATCACATGTAACGCGCTCATAAATTCGCGACCATTTATTTGTCGGGTTTGAATAAAGCGTTCTATTTCATCGATTACAAATGTCTTCTTGTTGCAACGCTGTAGTTCTTTAATAAAACGTACATATTACAGAAAATCAGTAAGCTGGGTTGACATCCAAATGATAAAACAATCATAGACCAATTTGACTTACATACAACACTAGTTCACCAAGTTTGACACTAGACGTCTCTACTTTACGCTCGTGTTGTGACCCGCTCGTACTTGACGCGAGCTCTTCGTGTAGTGCCCTTAAAGGTGTATCGTTCTCGAATTCACGTATAAGCTTTTAATACATTAGAGGCTTACATTCTAAAAGCCCTTTACTATACATAGCTTTTTAATATTACATCTTAAATTTTGTCTAATAAGGTATAATCTTCATTGAGACATTAACTTCAAAAAGATGCTACGTTCAAAGTAAATGAATTGATACTTGTGCGGTGTGATGCAAGGTTGATATTTATTTAATGTTCAAATTGATCTTTATAGGTTGTAGAGCATCAGCTATTGTCATGTGATTCTTGTGTTTAATTCAAGTATTTGGTATAAATGACATTCTCATTCCCTATAGTGTCTTATAGAATGTTCCTTTGTTTAGAGAAATGTTAGCGAACAAGATGCAAAGACCCTCGCACCTCAAAATGACTTCTTGTATCAAAGTAGAAATAAATTACACAGCAATCATTCAGTTCAAAATCCGAAGTACGGATAGGACGGAAGTAATAGACGAGTTATTGGTAACAACTAACAGTGTACAGAAACTGAAAAAGCTATATTCGATTTCGAGTTTAATAATAAATTTGAATGCGCGAATCAATTACATAAACATGCGTGAGTTCGTTGCGTTTAGGATTTCTCATAATTATGTTGATAAGCTTCCCACCCCTGGGTGTCGCAGACCTGCGAGCATGTGCAAGAACTCGATCAGTCCGTTCGGAGCGCGAGTGACGGGACCCGACACTGTGACCAGCATGCTGCGTGACGCACTGCAGTGAACACGCATTGTGCGTAAACTGCGCTTAGTTATAACACAAGCACGTGGAGCTGTGCCAATTACTACCTTTATGGGCATAGCGAGTGTGACGTCACACGCAATGCGCTCCGTATTAAAGACACGAACATCCTTTACTTTGAAGGCAGCACTGTAAGGGATATCGCGCATAGCTATAATAATACAATATTATGTGCATTATGTAAATACATTCCATTGTCGTGCGACCTGATGCTCACAATTGTCCATTAGAAGTATACAAAATATGAGGTACCTAGTAGGTTTACTGTTTAGGCACATTTTATTATGTAGATACATGAAATGATGTCTTCTTTTTTAAACTGAAAAACCCATTTTGTTTCTTAAAAATAAGTTTGAGCCCCGATTTTGACTGGTTGTTTTGAAATTCGGGGTGACCAGATAAACTAAAGAGAATATTTGATTCTCCATTCCCTCAGTCATTGCGATCCGTGATGCGCGGCAACCCTTTCATATTAAAAGCTACTGTCGAGTGTCAAGGCCGTTCCACTTACACTTGACGTGGTAACTGTGCTGCGTCTCTGACAATTACTTAATGGTATGTAAGGAAATAATCGTTGCAACACAAGATTGATCTGAAGATGTCGTGCATGCTCGGTGGCCGGGCCGGTGTGCGGACATTATGTTACTACATACACACACACACACACACACAACGCAACTCAGTACCGACTCTGCGCTGAAATAATATGTCGTCGGTTTCAATTCTCAGGTAATTTATCAGACACTCAGATCCGAAGCACCCTGACGATAATAACATCTGCGGATAACAAACTGTAATCATTTTCTACAGGCCTTGATAACTTTGCCTTTTCATACCTATTATGAAAGCTCAGCAATTCCTCCAGTTTACCGACTTTGTTTTCCATTATATCATATAATACGCTTCAGGTTCAAGGTGTGAACTTGCGGCCTTTTCATTGTAGACAAAAATTCGCTTACTTTCCAATTAGTGTATAATAATAAATGACTGCATAGTCAGTAAAGCTCAGTTCTCGGCGTCGCATTAGTTTTATTGTGCGGAGCAGTTCCGTGCAACCTTCGCGAGGTGGCCCGTGACCGAGCAATTCGCTACAAACATCTATGGTCTAGTAATGAAAGCTGTACGGCTTGCCTTCACTTTACAAATAAAATAATCGGCTTGTTAATTAAACAAATTGTCTCCTACAACCGGTTAGCCGCATATGCACTGTGCACAAGCTTCCGCTTGTACCATTGGAGGAGTAAGTGCAGCAACTGGTGAAGCCTTGGGACGTCGGGCAGGTTTCTACACAACAGTGTTACCAGTCAGCCTGTCGCCCTACCTACATGATACTTCTACCCGTATCACACATTAACACATTCAAACTGGAGCGGTGGCAGTATCTCACTAGTTTTTGTATGTTTCCCAACAATTTATATGATGTTTAGTCATCCTCATGTCTCCGCAGTAGTAATGATAAGGTTGCGACATGCTCTAACTGGAACAGACACGACGTCGTTATGGTTTGGCTTGTAGATTAGCATCTCGGAGATATCTCTGCAAAGAGCTGCGACGGATGATCTCTCATTACAGAATGATGTGGTGGGCGGTGCGCACTACCCGCGCTGTGTCTGCACTGTCTCCGCGACTGACGCGTACAAATGATGCTCCAAACATTTCACACCGCAATCATACAACAGACATAATCGTCTCTCCACCCCCAACATTACTACGACTACCGCATGTCAAAAGGGTAGGCAAAGATGCAGGATGTAAACGAACAACCCCTAACGAACCTTTCGCTACACATCATTAATCTTTGATATTTAAATAACCGAAGCTTTGGAACACATTTAAATGTTGACATTAATTAAATGAATCTAAGCTACTAGCTACGGAGGACGCACACTGAGGGCGGCGGCCGGGGATTGTGATTGAGTTCGAGGAGCTTCGATTTAGTTACAAGTAATATTGCTTTATTGAGGAAACGAAAGCTAATATTTCCGCTTATAAGGTATATAGGTATGTATCAGATTATGATTGACTGCCTCGGTGGCGTAGTTGTAATGCGTTCGCCTTACGAGTACGATTTGCGCGTTGAGGTCTTGGGTTCGAATCCCGGGTCGGGCCAAAAAAATTGCGACTGAGTTTTTTTCATCTTAAAAATGACTCAGTCGCAGCTCGGAGTTAGGAAGTTGGCGGTGTGATACCCCCGTGCCTCGGAAAGCACGTAAAGCCGTTGGTCCTGCGCCTGATCTCTCTCCGGTCATGTCGGTTTGCCGTCTCATCGGACTATGGGAGTGAAGGAATAGCGAGTGCACTTGTGTATTGCGCACACACTTGTGCACTATAATATCTCCTGCGTATCTGGCTGATCTCTGTTGAGATTGGCCGCCGTGGCCGAATTCGGCTAGGAAGGAAGGGATTATAGGTATGTTTTGTTTAATTAAATTAGATTAGTTAAATTCAACTTTTTTATATTTTATTTTTTTATTAATAGAGTACAACTCTATTGATTACACGCACAAAACTGATGAATGCTGTATATTATTACAAACGCAATACATCGTGAGTCTCCAAACTAACGCGTAATTAAAATTAAAATTCACGAGTCTCATCCTCCGAGAAGCGACCCGCGGCGCCACATCGCGCCGCTGCGGCCGAACACACAAGGCCGCGTGTAAAACATACCGAACATTAAACCCACAATTAAATATATAATAATTCAGACAACATTCGAATATGCACTCTGAATTCCTTCCCCAACATTTACATTGCGATGCGCGATTTGAATAAACCCGCCAATCTATTGGCCACATAAACGCAGACGTGTTCCCAGTCGCAGACACTTGTGATTCTTTAAACTCGTCTCAATGTATATAAGACCTCATATTGCAGATTGTAAAATTATGATAGGTACTTTTTGAGGAATGCATACCTTCTTATAAGGGCACATAATATTAGTATGAGTAAATCGTACTTTTTCAAACTAACTCATTCGTAATTATTTTATTTTATAATGTAAGGTTCTTGTTCCGCTCCCTTCATCTTCGTTTTATTCCCACGAACCTGGGTGGCACACCCGGGAATCCCTTGGTATTACGGGTGTTTATGGGACGAAGAAATTAATAACCACCCGATGAACTATTTACCCGTTTACCAGCACTATACTACAACAATGAAAACAATTAAACATGCCCATGAGTAATCGATTGCCTTCAAGACATTGTAACGACGCAATAGGCAAATAAACGCTGCGCTTTAGATGTCAATGGAGAGGCACCCTCGCGGCGTGCGCCGAACCGCGCCGGTATATAACCGCGCAGGCGAGCAGCCCCAGCACAACCGCGCAGACAACCAACCATGAGATACGTTAGTAGTGTTATCAATACATACATATCAGTTATCAGCCAGGCCGGTGCGCAGTGCTGTCGCTGCGAGTGCATTCAGTGTTGCGTTTTCAGTTATCGTATTGGCAACGTGACCCGGTCACCTCACACCGCGTGCCGCGACGTCACCGCGACCGTACGCTGCGATGGAATCCTCGCCGTTGGGCCGAGGCCCTTCACATAATCTCATACCAAAATCTTAATATGAGTCCACTGCTGAATAAGCATCATGATTCGCAGTAATGGCGTATTCGTTTGGAAATAGAGTCCCGGCGGCGTCTGTTCCATTGTAGGGTGGCGGGACCCTCGGATCGGCATCAGTGAACAAGGCAAAAGGATAGAATCACGTCCCTAATATCATGCTGCAACCGCAAAGTGCTTGCACAGCACCGGCTTTCGGATTCACTTTACCAGTCACAAAGAATAAGCGCGACTTGCTTGCGTGTATACCTGGGCGCAATATCTGAAGTATCAAATCTCTGCGCTTGCGCAAGAGGCATTGTAATACGGGACTAACGAAAGATCTTTCCGTTCATTTGTGTTTGATACCATATTTCCCGTTACTGCTACATTTTGGCGTTTATAATATTCGCAGGGTTGCATTATTGTTTACGTAGGTAATTATTAACAAATTAATAGACTTGAAGTCGCAATCAATGGCGCACTGAAGTAAATACAATCTCTTTGTATATTCCATAGTTCCTATTCGGTGCTTTTAATATATTTTTTACATTACAGAATGACGTGCCTGATAGGTAATATAAATAATGCACGGATTGCATTGATAAAATAAATAATGATAAAAAAAACGGATTCGATAAAACCAACGGTTGATTTCCCAAGAAGCGGCGCGACGAGATGATTAGGTTTTATAAAGGTGCGGAGGACCTTTTATTGGCGGTTGCATAACTGGAATTAATTCAGACGCGGATGTCGTGTGACGTGTCCTTTGGGTCCTCGCTGCGAGCGCGGTCGATCACTTGCGCATACACGCGAGGACGAATACCCGAATAAAACCATTCCCAACCGGAACCGATTGTAAGCCCTAAGCACCGAGTAATCGCGGAACGTCGCGAATCTTATCGGAAAGGTCAATGCAATTAAAGACATAACGAATAACACTTAATAACTTTTTTATCGTTCATTTAATATAATTATTCCATTTGCATTATACTAATATGCGAACGTCGTACTTCTAAAGACAAATACTTGATACAGTAGTGTGCTGATGTATTTTAATTAGTTGTGGTTCCTCATCAAACATGTTGTAATTTTTAGCGTTTTCAAAGTATCATTTTAGTTTTGACATCGTAACGTATATTAATATTTACTTTCATTCCTTATGGCTGCTCAATATTAGAGTTCATAGCACAAGTGAGACATCTTGAGATCCTAGCTTTTTATAGTAAATTTATTGTTATTGTTGTGCCAATAAATGAATTGTTATTGTATCTTTCCTGTGGAAAATCACAGCACGAAGGCCGGTCCTTTTGGAAGGCTTGCTTTGGGATACATGTCCAACACGTAGAGGCCCCTTAAATATACTTTAATGTAGTTGGGATATGTACACCTTGTGGGTACTATCTCTGTCTGCATTTGTGGGCGAAATACATTCAAAGACAGCGCCGCCAAGGTGTAAGTACTATTGCAGAGTAGATGGGAAATAATTAGGTCTATGGAAGGGATCTAGCTGGACTGGTTGTTGGGCTACTGATTGAGACAACGGGACGCCTGCCAAGTAAAATGTCTCAATCTATCATAATGAATGCAGACGGTGACTTGCCCCCTGCTAGATGGGCATCCCAAAAGTGGCGTATGCCAAAGACGCAACATGGGTGCGGGTGGTTAAAGGGTGTCGAGAGCTTTACACCGATTTCACCATCGCCGGTCGCTGACGCGTCCCAGCGTGGGTTTCCTCGCTATTACGCAGCTTAAGCACTTCCACCCTCGAGCTCAGATTCTTAGCTCTTGCGACTTCCACTCCTAGCCGACCAGTTAAGGCAAGCCGCGGACTAAGGAGTCTAATTTAGCCCCCACGGAATCAGTGTACACGGTGTCGCCACTTACAATTGGCTCACCACAAAGCCGCCCCTGTGGGCTTATTATTATTATTAAAAACGGCAGATTTACGAGACAGTGAATAAGTTGCGTAGAGTGCTCAATCGATGATATCGGGTGACTGGCGAATGATCCCGCGCGACGCAAAGGGCGTCGTCTTCAATATCGCCCGGTATATTGAGTGCGTGTCACGATGCCATCGTTTGAAACAGTGCAAATAAACAGCAAGTAGTAACTGTTACCAGGGGCAATAAAAGGCGCGCGCCGCGAGCGTTTGCCGTGGAGGCGTTGCGCTAACCGCCGCCACCGCAACAATGTGCCACATACAAAGCGGGGAATTAGCAAAAACAAAACAAATACTACTGTACAACTTAATGATAAAATTGAATTTTGTAAAATCAGGCGTCAGAGATGCAACTACGTTGAGAGTTGAGACAAACTTGCCCCCCATCTGGTTGTTATCATTATTAATTTTAGTAATATGCTAAATGTGTTTATATATAAACTCAAAATGACGCAACACTTTGTAATTATATTATCACATAGATATAGGTAACGTCTGTAATTTACGGTTGAAGGAACTTTATTGATGTATAATTATTATCAGTATGGATACGTAATCAATGCATACACGCTGTATAGTTTCAGTCTTAATTTACATTAGAATTTTCTTATGTGTGCAGCTGATAGTCCTTGCAGTAGCATCGCTGGCGGCGGGCGCGCGGCTTGACCACGACATCTACCTGCCGCCCGACGCGCGCTCCGCGGGCGGCGCGGCCGGCCTGCAGGCACCACATGCTGCGCAACATGACTCCGTGCAGATACTCAGATACGAGAACGAGATCAACGACCAGGGATACCACTACGCGTACGAGACTAGCGACGGCACCAAGGCCGAACAAGAAGGTCAGTACACAATACACATAATACACTGTTCCTTCACGGTTCACTTTCATAGCCCGGTGAGACGACAATCCGACATGACCGACCGAGTCAGGCGCAAGATCAATGAATTTATCATTTTCAACTTACTGATTCTGACCTACGATCATTAATGTATTAAAAACCCTTTTCATACATCAATGCCTACGATTGAGTAATTTCATGACAGATATACAAAGTCGCATTTTTGGCCCGTGTTTATATTTATTTGTGATACTACTTTTTCTCGCGGCTCCGCCCGCGTGAATGAGTTTTTCTGGGACAAAAGTACCGCTTTATATTTTTCCGGGATAAATAGTAGCCTATGTTACTCGCTGATAATGTAGCTTAATGGTGATTCTCTGATTTAGCGCCAATTTGATGTTCGGCCGTAAAAAAATAAGTATCTATATTTTCGGAGATTCCATGACTATAAGTTGATCGTAATACATTTAACTACGCAGTACTCTCTAAGAATAAATCAAAGGATTAAAGACAAATTGAAAAATTGCAAATTATACCAGCAAATGTCACCACCATCAGAGTCCATAAGTTGAACTCTAAAGAATTATTTATTTATTTATTTTAAGGATAGCCAATAGTGGTTACAATAAAACTTATACTAACGATTAAAAGACATTTTACAAAATATATAAATGTACGACTTGTTTAACAATAATTTGCTAGCCAATAACAACTACTCAATTTACATAATATTTCAGACGGATTTTGTGGAGAAAAAAAAAAGGAAAGAGAAAGGTGGGGCAAACTAATAACATACTGATAAAATATAATATATAATACATAAGATAATACTAAATGAGGTTAAAATGACACGCACATATACGAGTCAAACATACTATGTGTATTATACATAAGTTTACAATCGTACAAACGTTAATACATACATACAATATACCAGTAAAAATACCCGTATAATAATTTGCCATATAGGTTATATTAGTTAATTGATAGTGTTTACTTCACGAACCCACACATTTGCGAATCGTACAATACATCCATATATTGTCTTTATACTGAACAGAAAAAACAGTATCACTTCGTTCGAACCGCAGTCGAAACGCGTAAAAAAAAATAATACAATCACGAGACAGAGGTAGCCAAAACTAGAAATTTATTAACATATTACTTTAAGAATTAGGATTCCGAAGGTGACGTTTTACATGGCACAGAAAACTGTGTTTAGATCCTACAAAAGGATCAATGCAAGAAAAGAGTTCATTGTAAGTGTTTGGTACTCTAGAAAACACGGAGTTTTTACCATAATTGGTTGTGTGAGGTGGAACACGTAGTAATGGTGTGTGCCGGGTACGACGTTTAGGTGTGGCTAAATATATAAGTTCAACAATTTCAGGGCAGTCAAGACGACTGCGGATAACATCAAATAAAAAACCCATATCGAGTACTTGGCGACGTTCTTTTAATGTAAGAAGACCATACCTTTGACAAATGTCCTTGTAGCTAGCTGCTATGGAGGCTTTTTTACATACGAAATTGAGATGCCGTACAAATTTCTTTTGTATGCTTTCAATACGGTTAATGTAGATGTTATAATTTGGGCACCAAACTGGGCTTGCATGTTCTAATACACTGCGTACGTACGCATAATATACTATTTTAATAATAACCGGGTCAGAAAACGGACGGCATGTTCTTATCAAGAAACCAAGGTTACGGTAGGCTTTGCTTATAATCGAATCAATATGCATGGACATTGTCATTTTACTATCAAAATATACACCCAGGTCTCGCACCACATCGGTTCTCTCAATCACGATGTCATTTAAATGGTAGGGATATATTATAGGGTTCCTTTTTCGTGTGAAGCTAATACTTTGGCATTTTCCTATGCTGACAGAAATTCTGTTTTTATTGTAATAATTAATTAGTCTATTGAGGTCGTCTTGTAAACGCTCACAATCAACAATAGAATCAACTTTCATGTAAATTTTTTTGTCATCCGCATATAAGATGTACCGAGCATTTTTAAAAATACTATGTATATCAAAAAGATAGGTGTTGTAAAAAAGAGGTCCAAGGTGCGATCCTTGAGGAACCCCAGAGGGAATTGTAATAAAATTAGATCTATATCCACCTAGCACTACTGCTTGGGAACGGTTGGTCAAGTAAGAACGAACCCATCGTAACAGATCGCCATGTATGCCTAAATATTCTAATTTTCGGAGAAGTATGTTGTGGTCTACTCGATCAAAGGCTTTTTCAATGTCTGTATAGACTACATCAATTTGACTTCCATTCTCCATTTCGCAGAGGATGAAATTAGAAAACAGTGCCAAGTTAGAAACAGTAGAACGACCTCGAAAAAAGCCATGCTGAGTTTGAGGCACATTCCGAGCAATGAGAGGGTATATATGCTCGTACACTAATAATTCCAATAATTTACTGATAGCATTTAGAATGGATATAGGACGGTAGTTATTAATTAAAGATTTTGACCCTTTTTTGTGGACTGGGACAATCTGAGCTTTCTTCCAAATGGTAGGAAATACACACTCTTTAAGTGATCTACTAAACAGAATTGTAATTGGAAGAGAGAGTCCATCTGCACAGGAAGCAAGAAATATAGGAGGTATACCATCACAACCCGCCCCTTTACTTTTGTCCAGCGAGCGAAGTAATTTTATTACCATATCTTCTGTTACTGTAATGTGGGATAGAGTATCGGTACTTAAGTATTCTTCCAAAGGTAACATAAACCCACTAGCAGTTGGTGGTATAAACACGCTTTCGAAAAACTTATTAAATATGGTACATATGCTATGACCGTCTGTGTAGGAGACATTATTAAAAGTAAATTTCTGAGGATAGTTAGAACCCCCTCTTTTAGACTTGACATATTTCCAGAAATATTTAGGAGATACTCTAATAAGCTTTCCTGAGTTATCTACGAAATGGGAGAAGCAAAGTTTCTGCACGCGATGTTGTCTCTCTCTAAGCAGGGAAAACTCGTCATAGTCCCTAGGATTGCCAAATTTTTTCCATTTTCTATGTAGTTTTGATTTTTCATTAATAATTTTTATTAAGGCCCGACTATACCAAAACGGAAACGAGTTATTTTTGGAACCTCTTGAAACGGGTACGAAATGAGAAAAACACGCCTGTAGTTTATTATAAAATATATCTACAGCCCCATTAACAGTGTCACAAGTCAATAGTTCGCTCCAATCAGTTGATTTTAAATACTCATTCATAGCTGTAAAGTCACATTTATGAAAATTAAAATACGGTTCCTTGTTAACTTTGAGTGGGACAACGTGCAAATCCAAAACCGTTATGTTTAGTGCGGGGTGATAACGATCTTCTTTTATTATAGGTTGTTTACAACTTAGTACGGTGCAAGGTAAGCTACTAAAACACAGATCCAGAATGTTGCCGTCAGAATTCTTATTTATGTTATACTGATTAAGACCTAAGAAATATATAAGGTCCACAAAGGAGCTGGCTGTATCTGTAAGCATTCGAGAATTGGAATTTGATAATGTATAATTGTGATTATCACTCCACGATATAAAATTTAAATTTAAATCGCCGATTAAAATAACGTTGTCGGAGGGAAATTTGTCAATAATATGTTGTATGTTTAATTTGATGTAATCCAAACGCGCTGGTAACTCGTTCAAATCCGGCGGGAGATATGCTATTATAATGAACAGGTTAGATGATGAATTAAGTATGCGCGCAGGTATACGTATACATATCGACTCAGTTGCAGGAGATCCCTGCCATTCCGTACATAGCTCAGCAGTAAGTTCACGCCGTGTGCAGACCATTACCCCACCCCCAGTTTTTTTGTTAGTATATTGACAGTCACGATCACAACGAAATAGGTCATACCTGTCATCACACAGTTCTGCATCCATAATATTCATGTGTAGCCACGTTTCAGTAAATAGCAATATGTCGTAATTATGTAATAATATGTTATTGTATAGTTGTAAACATTTTGATCTCAAGCCACGAACATTTTGATAAAAAATATTAAGGTTACTATCACGTATATGAGAACACATTATTTACAACGTAATAAGAAATATTGTAACTTAAAATATGTATCAACTGTTTTGTATAAGATACTGGACGAATTGCGGAACGAATTAAAGTATATCAGAAATTTATGTGTAGGTATATATGCGAATATAAATAATATGAAATTACAATATAATACGTAACAACCCATAGATTTTAAATAAACCTTTGAGATGCTATAGAAGGGACAATAGACTTGTGATATAATATATACTACTATGCCATACACATTTGACCCACCTTTGGATACAGTTATTATTATATTACGTATTGAGCACAATATAGAGAAAAATATTATAATGTTCACTTCACTTTTTTCAAATCTTCGTGATCCAATATGGTTATAGATGGAGACGTATCGTTTTTTCGGACGAAAAGTTTGCCGTTTCGTATCCAGACATATTGATAGCCAGCAGTAGAAGCAGCTTCTCTGGTCTTCCTGTGTAACGATTTGTAAAAAGGAGTAAGGTGCTCATTAATGTAAATGCGTCGCGGAACGTTGTTTTTTGTCACTCCAATGTCCTCTGTGGTTAGCCCTTTTTTCTTCCGGATCGCAGATATAATTGAATCCCTAATAACTTGATTTTTCATTTTTGCTACAATATTATATGTTAAGTCTCATTATGTCCTGTAGTTACACTGGCTACAATGTCCTTCAAACCGAAACACAACAGTGCATGCACACTGCTGCTTGGCGGTAGAAATAAACATTGTGGCGGTCGGTAGCCACCCAGACCGACTCTTACATATGAGAGACCTACCACCAGTAAAGCAATATATTTTTATTTTAAATATTTTATTAAATATATTTATGTACACTCTATTCACGTTCCCTTCGCCTCGGACGCTTCTTTAGCGCTCAATCGACCCTGAGATCTTGAGAGAGTAACCCTTACACTCAAACTGGGAAATATTTTTACGAAATTGACATTGAAATTAAGCTTTGTCACGTGTTAGTGGACTTCACCATAACGGCAAAATTTTGGGGAAATATGAAAAAAAAAATATTTCTACTTCTATAACGTTCTATGTAGGACTATTTTAATGTCATATCAAGTAAATTTATATATCTTTAAAAATGAAGAGATAAATTATCAAAATAACCCAAAATGTCATTAGGATTTTGTCATTACCACAATTAACCATCAGTTTTTAATGTGACGATAATGACTGTAATCCGATGGTGGTGATCCTGAAATCTTACTAATATTATAAACGCAGAAACAACTTAACGGATTCGGATGAAATTTGGCACACGGTCAGACCATATTCTGAATTAACACATAGGCAACTTTTTATCTCGGTAATTTTCAAGGATAAGAAATAATAAATGTTTTAATCAGATTTTTTTGATTGGAGCACGCTTCTGGATATAAGTATTCTGGTCAGTGGCTCCTCTTACATATGGCAGTACGATCGGGACACGTTCGGCTGTGGGTGGTTAAACTCGGTTTCTGCAATGGCAGCGTGGAATTTGGAGCTTATATCAGCCAAACAAAAATAAATGTAGGGACCCGCGTAAAAGAACATATAGCTGACGTGAAACACTGACGCTCTACGAAGTTTGCAGTTGATGAACATTTATGTCATTCGACAAACCACAACTCCTTGCCAAAAAACACCGATTCCTACCTAGGATGATTCGCGAGGCTATTGAAATTTAAAAAAGCTTGAACATGCCACAAATCCAGTTATACATCTTATTAAATCGGAGTTCAAAAGACCAACTGCTAGACCTCAAGAAACTAAGATCCTTCTGCGTCAATAACAATTGATTTTAAATTTGTAATCAAAAAATGAAGGTAGATATTGTAACACTATCTTTTCGGACGACCAACACCTCAGTTAGCCCCATGACCATGAAGGCTGTAAAGTCTTTGAAACGTCGGGAGTACTTGAATTAACAACTTTATCGCGAATAAATCCATTGAGTAGTTTTATTTCAATGTCAAACATTCGCGCAAACATAAAAAATCATTATTGGTTTTCCTTCCTATATACCACATAGATTAACCATTTTTATGTTTCAAACGTATGTTTAAAACAAAATCTAATTAATTGATTAATCATCTCATACGTGTTTTTATGAGACATTTTGCAAAATATAATGTCTCCGTGTTTTGTGATTTCATAGAAATAAAATAATGTAAATACAAATTGATAAAACTAAAGGTAATTACTTATATAGCTAGAACTTAATCTACATATATATAATTACGTAAAGAAAAAACTGTAAACACATAGCGCGCAAGGCGGAATGTGAGATTTGGCATAATTAAAATTCATATACAGAAGAAGTGCATAAATAAGGATGTGTGAGATTTCTTAGAAAATATATTATATATTTTTTTAATAATTGGTTATAAAGCACATATTTAACATTGTAATTATTAAAAAAACTATTTTAATAAGTTGAACATTGAATATTTACATGATTATTATTGTTGAGAAGTATGCGTAGAAATTACAAAAACTGATTTTAAAGATTTTTCATAATTAATGATTAGAAGATTGGTTTTACTTTTAGTTTATTAATATTATTTCATATAGGTATAGGACCACAAAGGATTTCTCAAATGAAAATTAAACCATCAGATATAACTAGTGTTTGGTTTTTCATACACCAAAAGGTAAATAATGTAATAAGTCATCTAAAAAGTCATTACCAATAAACACTATCTCACTACAGTCACAAAATAGTCATAACCATTAATCAAAAAATCATTACCGTCACAAATAAAAATTTCAAAAATCTCCGTTATTTTTCGGTGCAATTGAAAATTAAATTCTCTCTACATTTACCCAAATTGGATCGAAATCAGAGAATTGGCCTAAATATTGGTGAAAGAATTTTTTAAATTGCTCCAGTAGTTTTTGAGTTTATTTGTTACAAACATACAAAAATAGAAATATTTCCTCTTTATAATATTAGTATAGATTGGAAAAGTACTAGTTAGTAATATTCTCTGATAACGAGCAGACGCCGTGACACAAACGACGAGGTGTTAAGTATTAAAGTGATGTGAACAACCCGAGTGGTGCAATTTATTCACACTCAGGATAAAAAAGATCTAACCAATACTGCGTACTCACACCGTGGCCAATATTGATCAACAATTACTTACACAACATTGCAATACATTATTTATTTGTTTATTTATTATTGATAAAGTTGTGAAATAATTGATGGAGTGTGTTTGCAGGCCAAGTGATCCCAGGCGCGCAGCCCGAGGAGGGCTCACTGAAGGTGGCGGGCTCGTACTCGTTCGTGGGGCAGGACGGACAGACCTACTCCGTCACCTACACCGCCGACGAGAGCGGGTTCCACGCCGACGGCGCGCACCTCCCCACCGCGCCGCCCATCCCCGAGGACATCCTCAAGAGCCTGCAGCTCACCGACACCAAGCACGGTCACTATACCACGTACATACCTTAACCCTCACTCGCAACACCTAGCATGTCCGACGGCATAGAGCGCGCCGCGGTGTCTTCGTCCCTACCGAGCTATCGAAGAAGACGACCAAAGTATTTCGATATCCACGACTAATAAGTACCTTTTATTAGTACCATACTACTGGCGTCTTCAGGAGCGTTGTTGTCGGTTTCTGAAACGGAAAGTCGCTATAACTAGTCCGGATTGAAGCCCCGCGAGGCTCAAACTCCTCACAGCTATTGTGTACTTGCGAGTGTCGCAGCGCGTCGACTCGATAGTCACATCTGCTCGACGACAGCCAACATGCATGACTGAATTTCATATTATTAATTACAGATCAGTACAGCAGCCAGAAGAGCAGCTACGACGCTGACGCGGGATACTGAGTATGCATCGTGATTGATCAAGTGGGAGGAGAGAGGGAGAGGGGGCGGTGTACGGCGGTGTGGCGCACACTCAAACGCCGTATTCGTCGCATACGTGTGAGTGCGCGGCCGGCGCCGGGGGCGGCCACATGTGTTCACTGTTCAGTAGCCGCTAATGTTGACTAATGTAATAAACTTGTAAATACCCACCAAGCCGTGATTTCATTCCGCACCGAGCAATCTGCACAATACCATACAATACCCCCGACTTGAACAAAATAGATAATAATATGATCAGAACATCGAAATTGTAAACAGCAGAACATCGATTTTGATAATAATAAATAAAATATCGATATCGCTAAAACTGAGATTATATTGTACTAATCATAAAAATATGACTTTGCGTATAATATAACGTCACTGTATGGATCGTCTCTCATCATATATTATTATTAACATTTTATATTTATTTGTGTATTTACTTAGCTTACCAAGCAATTTATTTAGGCATTGACTGAAAAAAATTTCGGCATAGGACGAGATGACGCCAATCCCAAAAAGATCAAATTAAGACAAATTTAACGACCCCGAAATGATTAACAAAAGGCATAAAGATATCCTCTACTACAAAAAGAAAACTAAAATACATATGCTATACAGATAAAAACGAACAAGCTAAATCTATCTTAATATATATAAATCTCGTGTCACAATGTTTGTGCTCAATGGACTCCTAAACCACTTAACCGATTATAATAAAATTCGCACACCATGTGCAGTTCGATCCAACTTGAGAGATAGGATAGTTTAAATCTCAAATTATAGTCGCAATTTTAATTTATTGCTAATTATTTGTCATATTATTTGACAGTCACAATTATCTTAACTCCAAATGATTCTAACAGATGTCGATACCTTTTTTTTTTTTTTTTTTTTCTCTTTGGCAAGGCGCGGTTTGCGCATCTGCCAGTGTCAAAGTTTTTAGAAGTTACATACTATATAATATTGTTTCTTTGTTATCCTCAGTAGTAGTAGTACTATGTCGAAGTAAAGCAGTGGCTACCTTACCAAGACTTTATCGAGGAGTTTTGGCGGCAACAAAACAAACACTTGACTAGCACAGTTATTTCAATTCACTTCATTTGAGCCCTTTAATAGAACTATATTGGATAATATACCACCATAATTATGCAATATAACACTAAGTATCACCAAAATAATGAATTAAAACAAGAGCACCTCATGACACTACCAAGTTCCCGCCAAAACCTGTCGATACCTTTCGACTGGGTTGAGTAAGTAATCAATAGATGGCGCTGCTATGAATGATTCTAACAGATGTCGATACCTTTCGACTGGGTTGAGTAAGTAATCAATAGATGGCGCTGCTATGGTAAATCTACGAACGTGTCATATAAGCTACATTTTAAGCGGGACTTTTGTACCGGGAAAACTCATTCACGCGGGCGGAGCCACGGGCAAAAGCTATTAAGTATAGATTAGCTTATAGCTATATATACGCGGGCGTTGACGGGCTAATAACTTTTAACCCCGGTCGGTAACTGATCAATTATTCATTTTTTTCTACTAAAATAATATATAAAAAGATCTTATATGGCAAAACAACGTTTGCCGGGTCAGCTAGTTATTACATAAAATATTATTCCAAACTCCAATAAAACATATTAGTTATATGTATATTCGTAATCACCGTTAAAAAATATTTATTTTGATACCACACTCAATGTATTTTGAGAGCATTTTGTTTAGATTACTTTTTGCCGCCACAAATCCTTAACTTTGTTTTTTTTTTATTTACCCATTGTCACTCTCACGGCTAAAACGAATCTATTGACACCACTCACATAAAAATAATAGTTTAAAACAACTAAAAAACACGCTTTATAGAAAATCCAATTTAAAAATAGAAAAATAAATTTGAATGAAGAATAGTGTAAATAAGAAAAAAAAATATTTTGTTGTAAAAAAGCGTGGGGTGCTTTTTAAGATATTATCAAAATGATAATATATAATACTTCTACTCATAGTATCCGTCAATAAAATATTTATAGCTATTGACACCATGCACCCCACGCTTTTTTGTACAATAAAATACATTTTTTTCTTATTTAGACTATTTTTAATTCAAATTTATTTTCAATTTTTTAAGTTGGATTTTCTATAAAGCGTGTTTTTTAGTAGGTTAGGTTAGGTTAGGTTAGGTTAGGTTAGGTTAGGTTAGGTTAGGTTAGGTTAGGTTAGGTTAGGTTAGGTTAGGTTAGGTTAGGTTAGGTTAGGTTGACTGGGTCCACTGTTGTCCCAAAGCCTGGCGCAGTGGTCGGTGCAAGTGGCCGTGGTCGCCGAGCCGTATTTCGTCCCGCCCAGGGATAACTGGGCCGCGGACCTCGACGGTTCGGTGGCCATCATCACCCAGGGTGCCGCTGGCTCCCCGCCCTTCGAAAAGGTAGCGAAGGGCCAGGGATGCGTCGCGGCTCTGTTGGGAGACGTATGGGTTGTAGGAGTCTATTTCTCTCCCAACAGACCCCTCTACGAGTTCGAGACTTTTCTCGTTCGACTGGGGGCCCTGGTGCAGCAAGGCCAATCTCACCCGACTATCGTCGCCGGCGACTTCAATGCCAAATCCGTGGTCTGGGGTTCGCCGGCGACCGACGTTCGTGGTGAGGTCCTGGAGGACTGGGCGATCTCTGTCGGCCTGGTCGTCCTGAATAGGGGGTCGGTGGACACGTGCGTGCGGCACAACGGCGGGTCTATTGTTGACTTGTCGTTTGCGAGCCCCGCCGTCGCACGTCGTGTCCGGGGCTGGAGAGTCCTTGTGGGCGTGGAGACGTTGTCGGACCATCGCTACATTAGGTTCGACGTCTCCGCGTCCTCGAGTGTCCAGCCCAGTGGTGTACCGAGTGCCCCGAATCAGGACGGCCCGCGGTGGGTGTTACGTCGCCTCGATAAAGAGGCCCTAGTGTTGGCCGCTCTGGTCGTGTCGTGGCTCCCCGTGCCGGACGGGCCGGTACGGGTCGAGCAGGAGGCGGAGTGGTTCGGGGTGGCAATGTCGGACGTTTGCGACGCCGCCATGCCCCGGGCCCTCCGCCGTCCGTCGCGGCGGCAGGTGTACTGGTGGTCGGCGGAGCTAGCGCAGTTGCGCGCGTCTTGCGTAGCTGCGCGCCGTCGATACGCCAGGCATCGCCGTCGCCGATTGAGGGTAGATGATCACGCAGACCAGGAGCGGCGGCTCTACGGCCTCTATAAGGAGGCGAAGAGAGCGCTGCGGGTGGCCGTTCACAGGGCCAAGGTCGCGGCGAGGAAGGAGTTCCTGGAGACTCTCGACGGTGACCCGTGGGGGCGCCCCTATCGCTTGGTGATGAACAAGCTTCGCCCAGCGAAGCCCCCGCTGTCGCAGAGTCTCCGGCCAGACTTGCTGGCCAACGTCGTCGCGGCCTTGTTTCCGGCCACCGTGGAGACTACTCCTCCACCGATGGCGCCACCGGACGTGGCGTCGTCGTCGTATGAGACTTCGGCAAGGGATATCCCGGAGGTTTCGCCCGCGGAAATGCGGGCGGCAGTGCTTCGGCTGCGGAGCAAAAATACGGCCCCAGGGCTCGATGGCATCCCCGGGAGGGCTTGGGTGCTAGCTCTCGAGCACCTGGGTCCGAGGCTCCGCAGTTTGTTCTCCGCCTGTTTGGAGCAGGGCGTCTTCCCGGCGCGTTGGAAAACCGGGAAGCTCGTCCTGCTGAAGAAGGAAGGACGGCCCGCAGAGTCGCCGTCGGCCTACCGGCCCATCGTGTTGCTCGACGAGGTCGCCAAACTTTTCGAGCGCATAGTTCATGCTCGCCTCGTCGAGCACCTTGAGAGGGTCGGACCAAACTTGGCCGACGAGCAGTTCGGTTTTAGGAGGGGACGTTCCACCGTCCACGCGATTCTGCGGGTGAAGGCACAGGCGGAGGATGCAGTGGCCAGGGGCGAAGTTGTTATTGCGGTATCGTTGGATATCTCCAACGCTTTCAACTCGCTGCCCTGGCCCTGCATTCACGAGGCACTGCGGTACCACGTGGTGCCGCCCTATCTTCGGCGTCTGGTGCACGCGTATCTGTCTGACAGGGACGTGGTGTATCCGGGCGCCAATGGGTGGCACCGAAGAGCGATGTCGTGCGGTGTTCCACAGGGCTCGGTTTTAGGCCCTCTCTTGTGGAACATCGGGTACGACTGGGTGCTCCGTGGTACCAATCTCCGGGGCGTCGGCGTGACATGTTACGCCGACGACACGCTAGTTACAGCGACTTCTGGGACCTTCCAGGATGCCGCAATTCTGGCGGCGGCGGGCACCGGCGACGTCGTGAATAGAATCCGACGTCTAGGGTTGAAGGTGGCCCTTGAGAAAACCGAGGCCATTTGTTTTCACAGGCCTCGGAAAGGGCCACCGGCCGGTGCCCACATCATCGTTGATGGGGTGCGGATTCCCATCGGCAAGAGTATGAAGTATCTGGGTTTGATTTTGGATAGCCGATGGGAATTTCGCACCCATTTTGAGAAGATGAGGACGAAACTGTCCCGGGCAGCGGGCGCTCTTTCTAGCCTGCTGCCCAACCTGGAAGGTCCTGGTATCCCTTGCCGAAGGTTATATCACGGAGTCGTGCGGTCCATGGCCCTGTATGGCAGTCCAGTTTGGGCTGATTCCCTGAGCAACCGCTGCGTCGCACTCTTGCGCAATCCTCAGCGTGTAGTGGCGCAGCGGGCGATCAGGGCATACCGCACGGTTTCGTACGAGGCGGCTTGCATGTTGGCCGGATTCCTGCCTTGGGATCTGGACGCCCAATCCCTGTCCGATGCATTTCATTGGCGGGAGGAGGCGTTCAGTCGCGGGCAGCGTCCGGCCCTGAAGGAGGTGGAGGCCATGAGGGCCTCCTTACGGCGAGCCGCCGTGGAGGAGTGGCGTCTCAGGCTGGAGGCCCCGTCAGCGGGGCTCAGGGCCGTAGCGGCAGTGCGCCCGGTCTTTGCCGAGTGGCTAGACAGGCGCCACGGTCCGGCTACGTTTCGATTGACACAGGTACTCACCGGGCATGGTTGCTTCGGTGAGTATCTGTGTCGTATTGTAGGCACAGAGGTGTCGGCCGTGTGTCACCATTGTGACAACTGCCCGCTGGATACGGCCCAGCACACACTGGAGTTTTGCCTAGCCTGGGACGAGGAGCGCAGCGCTCTCAGAGCAGTCGTCGGAGGAGACCTCTCGCTGCCGGCCGTGGTCGCTTCCATGGTCGACAGTCGAGAGGCCTGGCGTGCGGTGGCCCACTTCTGCGAGGTGGTCCTCTCGCAGAAGGAGAGTGCCGAGAGGGATCGGGAGCGTGAAGATCCCTCCCGCCGCCAGAGGAGACGAAGGAGGCGCCGGGTGGACGACTGACCGGCGTCTCCCGCCCTGTGGATTGGGGGCGTTTGGAGAATTCCACCACGGTATCCCCTGCCTGTCGTAAAAGGCGACTTATAGGGGCCACCGGGGGTCGCGGGCGGGTGGCAGGGGGCCGTCCGTCCTTAGTTTTGTGTTCCTTTAAGCACATTGTTGCGACCCCCGTGATGGACGGCAGCGTGGAAGGTAGGCCTCACGCTGCCGTAGACGCTGAGAGCGTCCTTCGGTGCCCGGGGGCTTCTGAGCCCCCCCCACAACAGGAGACGGGCCGCACCAGGCGGCACCGCGCAGGGGCGGTTGCGGACGACAACTTAGACATTAGTCAGAGGAAGCCCGCAGCCGTCCCTAATGCGCCGAAGATGGCCACCGCGGAGTTTTAGTTGGTATGCCGTGCGTTGTACATAGGTTAGGGACTCGGCCCGGCGGTCGCCCGACGTTTTCCATCTCTCCGGGCGGCTCAACGCCGGGTCGTAAGGCACGGTGAACCCAACATAACCGCTCGGTCGCCCCCCACGAAGGCCGGGCGGTAGTGGTAACGCACTTTCTCCGCGAAACCAAAAAAAAAAAAAAAAAAAGGTTGACTGGGTCCTCCGTGGTACCAATCTCCGGGGCGTCGGCGTGACATGTTACGCCGACGACACGCTAGTTACAGCGACTTCTGGGACCTTCCAGGATGCCGCAATTCTGGCGGCGGCGGGCACCGGCGACGTCGTGAGTCGCATCCGACGTCTAGGGTTGAAGGTGGCCCTTGAGAAAACCGAGGCCATTTGTTTTCACAGGCCTCGGAAAGGGCCACCGGCCGGTGCCCACATCGTTGTTGAGGGGGTGCGGATTCCCATCGGCAAGAACATGAAGTATTTGGGTTTGATTCTGGATAGCCGATGGGAATTTCGCACCCATTTTGAAAAGATGCGGACAAAACTGTCCCGGGCAGCGGGCGCTCTTTCTAGCCTGCTGCCCAACCTGGAAGGTCCTGGTGTCCCTTGCCGAAGGTTATACCACGGAGTCGTGCGGTCCATGGCCCTGTATGGCAGTCCAGTTTGGGCTGATTCCCTGAGCAACCGCTGCGTCGCGCTCTTGCGCAATCCTCAGCGTGTAGTGGCGCAGCGGGCGATCAGGGCATACCGCACGGTTTCGTACGAGGCGGCTTGTATGTTGGCCGGATTTCTGCCCTGGGATCTGGACGCCGAATCCCTGTCCGATGCCTTTTATTGGCGGGAGGAGGCGTTCAGTCGCGGGCAGCGTCCGGCCCTGAAGGAGGTGGAGGCCATGAGGGCCTCCTTACGGCGAGCCGCCGTGGAGGAGTGGCGTCTCAGGCTGGAGGCCCCGTCAGCGGGGCTCAGGGTCGTAGCGGCAGTGCGCCCGGTCTTTGCCGAGTGGCTGGACAGGCGCCACGGCCCGGCTACGTTTCGGTTGACACAGGTACTCACCGGGCATGGTTGCTTCGGTGAGTATCTGTGTCGTATCGTAGGCACAGAGGTGTCGGCCGTGTGTCACCATTGTGACAACTGCCCGCTGGATACGGCCCAACATACATTGGAGTTTTGCCCAGCCTGGGACGAGGAGCGCAGCGCTCTCAGAGCAGTCGTCGGAGGAGATCTCTCGCTGCCGGCCGTGGTCGCTTCCATGGTCGACAGTCGGGAGGCCTGGCGTGCGGTGGCCCACTTCTGCGAGGTGGTCCTCTCGCAGAAGGAGAGTGCCGAGAGGGATCGGGAGCGCGAGGATCCCTCCCGCCGCCAGAGGAGACGAAGGAGGCGCCGGGTGGACGACTGACCGGCGTCTCCCGCCCTGTGGATTGGGGGCGTTTGGAGAATTCCACCACGGTATCCCCTGCCTGTCGTAAAAGGCGACTAATAGGGGCCACCGGGGGTCGCGGGCGGGCGGCAGGGGGCCGTCCGTCTTAAGTTTTGTGTTCCTTTTAGCACATTGTTGCGACCCCCGTGATGGACGGCAGCGTGGAAGGTAGGCCTCACGCTGCCGTAGACGCTGAGAGCGTCCTTCGGTGCGCGGGGGCTTCTGAGCCCCCCCCACAACAGGAGACGGGCCGCACCAGGCGGCACCGCGCAGGGGCGGCTGCGGACGACAACTTAGATACTTTTCGTCCGAGGAAGCCCGCAGCCGTCCCTAATGCGCCGAAGATGGCCACCGCGGAGTTTTAGTTGGTATGCCGTGCGTTGTACATAGGTTAGGGACTCGGCCCGGCGGTCGCCCGACGTTTTCCATCTCTCCGGGCGGCTCAACGCCGGGTCGTAAGGCACGGTGAACCCAACATAACCGCTCGGTCGCCCCCCACGAAGGCCGGGCGGTAGTGGTAACGCACTTTCTCCGCGAAACCAAAAAAAAAAAAAAAAAGGTTCTCCAGGCGAACATCAACCACTGCGCCCGCGCCCAAGACCTGTTGTCCCAAAGCCTGGCGCAGTGGTCGGTGCAAGTGGCCGTGGTCGCCGAGCCATATTTCGTCCCGCCCAGAGATAACTGGGCCGGGGACCTCGACGGTTCGGTGGCCATCATCACCCAGGGTGCCGCTGGCTCCCCGCCCTTCGAAAAGGTAGCGAAGGGCCAGGGATGCGTCGCGGCTCTGTTGGGAGACGTATGGGTTGTAGGAGTTTATTTCTCTCCCAACAGACCCGAGTTCGAGTCTTTTCTCGTTCGACTGGGGGCCCTGGTGCAGCAAGGCCAACCTCACCCGGCGATCGTCGCCGGTGACTTCAACGCCAAATCCGTGGTCTGGGGTTCGCCGGCGACCGACGTTCGCGGTGAGGTCCTGGAGGACTGGGCGATCTCTGTCGGCCTGGTCGTCCTGAATAGGGGGTCGGTGGACACGTGCGTGCGGCACAACGGCGGGTCCATTGTTGACTTGTCGTTTGTGAGCCCTGCCGTCGCACGTCGTGTCCGGGGCTGGAGAGTCCTCGTGGGCGTGGAGACGTTGTCGGACCATCGTTATATCAGGTTCGACGTCTCCGCGTCCGCGAGAGTCCAGCCCAGTGGTGAACCGAGTGCCCCGAATCAGGACGGCCCGCGGTGGGTTTTACGTCGCCTCAACAAAGAGGCCCTAGTGTTGGCCGCTCTGGTCGTGTCGTGGCTCCCCGTGCCGGACGGGCCGGTACGGGTCGAGCAGGAGGCGGAGTGGTTCGGGATGGCAATGTCGGACGTTTGCGACGCCGCCATGCCCCGGGCCCTCCGCCGTTCGCCGCGGCGGCAGGTGTACTGGTGGTCGGCGGAGCTAGCGCAGTTGCGCGCGTCTTGCGTTGCTGCGCGCCGTCGATACGCCAGGCATCGCCGTCGCCGAATTAGAAGTCAGGATCACGCAGACCAGGAGCGGCAGCTCTACGGCCTCTATAAGGAGGCGAAGAGAGCGCTGCGGGTGGCCGTTCACAGGGCCAAGGTCGCGGCGAGGAAAGAGTTCCTGGAGACTCTCGACGGTGACCCGTGGGGGCGCCCCTATCGCTTGGTGATGAACAAGCTTCGCCCAGCGGCGCCCCCGCTGTCGCAGAGTCTCCGGCCAGACTTGCTGGCCAACGTCGTCGCGGCCTTGTTTCCGGCCACCGTGGAGACCACTCCTCCACCGATGGCGCCACCGGACGTGGCGTCGTCGTCGTACGAGACTTCGGCAAGGGATATCCCGGAGGTTTCACCCGCTGAAATGCGGGTGGCAGTGCTTCGGCTGCGGAGCAAAAACACGGCCCCAGGGCTCGATGGCATCCCCGGAAGAGCCTGGGTGCTAGCCCTCGAGCACCTGGGTCCGAGGCTCCGCAGTTTGTTCTCCGCCTGTTTGGAGCAGGGCGTCTTCCCGGCGCGTTGGAAAACCGGGAAGCTCGTCCTGCTGAAGAAGGAAGGACGACCCGCAGAGTCGCCGTCGGCCTACCGGCCCATCGTGTTGCTCGACGAGGTCGCCAAACTTTTCGAGCGCATCGTTCATGCTCGCCTCGTCGAGCACCTCGAGAGGGTCGGACCAGACTTGGCCGACAGTCAGTTCGGTTTCCGTAGGGGACGTTCCACCGTCCACGCGATTCTGCGGGTGAAGGCACAGGCGGAGGATGCAGTGGCCAGAGGCGAGGTGGTTATAGCGATTTCACTGGACATTTCCAACGCCTTTAATTCGCTGCCCTGGCCCTGCATTCACGAAGCACTGCGGTACCACGTGGTGCCGCCCTATCTCCGGCGTCTGGTGCACGCGTATCTGTCTGACAGGGACGTGGTGTATCCGGGCGCCGATGGGTGGCACCGAAGAGCGATGTCGTGCGGTGTTCCACAGGGCTCGGTTTTAGGCCCTCTCTTGTGGAACATCGGGTACGACTGGGTGCTCCGTGGTGCCAATCTCCGGGGCGTCGGCGTGACATGTTACGCCGACGACACGCTAGTCACAGCGACTTCTGGGACCTTCCAGGACGCCGCGATTCTGGCGGCGGCGGGCACCGGCGACGTCGTGAATAGGATCCGACGTCTAGGGTTGAAGGTGGCCCTTGAGAAAACCGAGGCCATTTGTTTTCACGGGCCTCGGAAAGGGCCACCGGCCGGTGCCCACATCGTTGTTGAGGGGGTGCGGATTCCCATCGGCAAGAACATGAAGTATTTGGGTTTGATTTTAGACAGCCGATGGGAATTCCGTACCCATTTTGAGAAGATGCGGACAAAACTGTCCCGGGCAGCGGGCGCTCTTTCTAGCCTGCTGCCCAACCTGGAAGGTCCTGGTATCCCTTGCCGAAGACTCTATCACGGAGTCGTGCGGTCCATGGCCCTTTACGGCAGTCCCGTTTGGGCTTACTCCCTGAGCGACCGCTGCGTCGCGCTCTTGCGCAACCCTCAACGTGTAGTTGCGCAGCGGGCGATCAGGGCGTACCGCACGGTCTCGTACGAGGCGGCTTGCATGTTGGCCGGATTCCTGCCCTGGGATCTGGACGCCGAATCCCTGTCCGATGCCTTTTATTGGCGGGAGGAGGCGTTCAGTCGCGGGCAGCGTCCGGCCTTGAAGGAGGTGGAGGCCATGAGGGCCTCCTTACGGCGAGCCGCCGTGGAGGAGTGGCGTCTCAGGCTGGAGACCCCGTCAGCGGGGCTCAGGGTCGTAGCGGCAGTGCGCCCGGTCTTTGCCGAGTGGCTGGACAGGCGCCACGGCCCAGCTACGTTTCGGTTGACACAGGTACTCACCGGGCATGGTTGCTTCGGTGAGTATCTGTGTCGTATCGTAGGCACAGAGGTGTCGGCCGTGTGTCACCATTGTGACAACTGCCCGCTGGATACGGCCCAACATACATTGGAGTTTTGCCCAGCCTGGGACGAGGAGCGCAGCGCTCTCAGATCAGTCGTCGGAGGAGACCTCTCGCTGCCGGCCGTGGTCGCTTCCATGGTCGACAGTCGGGAGGCCTGGCGTGCGGTGGCCCACTTCTGCGAGGTGGTCCTCTCGCAGAAGGAGAGTGCCGAGAGGGATCGGGAGCGAGATGATCCCTCCCGCCGCCAGAGGAGACGAAGGAGGCGCCGGGTGGACGACTGACCGGCGTCTCCCGCCCTGTGGATTGGGGGCGTTTGGAGAATTCCACCACGGTATCCCCTGCCTGTCGTAAGAGGCGACTAATAGGGGCCACCGGGGGTCGCGGGCGGGCGGCAGGGGGCCGTCCGTCTATAGTTTTGTGTATCTTTTTAGCACATTGTTGCGACCCCCGTGATGGACGGCAGCGTGGAAGGTAGGCCTCACGCTGCCGTTGACGCTGAGAGCGTCCTTCGGTGCGCGGGGGCTTCTGAGCCCCCCCACAACAGGAGACGGGCCGCACCAGGCGGCACCGCGCAGGGGCGGTTGCGGACGACAACTTAGACATTAGTCAGAGGAAGCCCGCAGCCGTCCCTAATGCGCCGAAGATGGCCACCGCGGAGTTTTAGTTGGTATGCCGTGCGTTGTACATAGGTTAGGGACTCGGCCCGGCGGTCGCCCGACGTTTTCCATCTCTCCGGGCGGCTCAACGCCGGGTCGTAAGGCACGGTGAACCCAACATAACCGCTCGGTCGCCCCCCACGAAGGCCGGGCGGTAGTGGTAACGCACTTTCTCTGGGTGAGTCTTGTGCTTCTGACAATGCGGTATGCTATTTCCACATCTGGTAGAAACATCTTTGTCACCCCTCCAGTACTGGAAGTGTCATATCTGTCCTGCCATTTGCGGATAGATTCCTTCCTGATGGATTTTTTGACGAAGGATAGCGGGATTTTGTAGTAGTCATGTGCTCCTTGTTTAAGCGCTGCCGACTTTGCGAGCTCATCAGCTCGTTCATTACCGGCAGTGCCCACGTGAGCTCTTAACCATAACAACCGAACATCTCTCTTCTCCGCCCTGATTTTTCCAATGTTTTCCCTTACACTTTTCACTAGTGGGTGAGTTATTTTGGGATGTCGCAGCAAGTCCAGTGACGATCTTGAGTCACTCAGGATGTAAACATTTGTTTCCTTGCTGGATTTCACTAATTCTGTTGCCCTGTACAAAGCATAAAGTTCTGATTGGAAAACAGTGCATGCAGGGTGTAGACTATAGGTGAAGGATTCAATTTCTTCTCCTTTTCTCCACCAGGTTAAGGCAGCTCCTACTTTGTCTTCAATTTTGCTGCCGTCTGTATAGATTTGAGGCTCGTTTACCTGGGGATTATTGAGGATATCAGAGCTAGTATCCTCCAGAAGCTCGTAGTCGACCTCCACGTTACTGGAAGGGTGAGGTAAAGTGTAATGACTCACGTTTGTTTCGAGCTCCATGCCTGATGGTATGTAGTCTACGGAGAGGCCTTTTTTAGCTTTATACAGATTTGCCACCTCTTGAATTCTCAAGTCGAGAGGTAGTATTCCCGAAAGGGTTAGAGCCGAAGTGAGCGACACTGTCCGGTAGGCTTTGCAGATTTTTTGTGCAAAGCCCCTTTGGAGACTGTTGATTTGAGTCTGTATGCTTTGGAGTTGTACCGCCTGGGCCCAGGCACAGGAGGCGTATGTCATGATGGCTTCTACAACTGATACGTATATAATTCTCGTGATTTCGCCGTTTAGACCCCAAGTCGCCTTTGCTGCACACGCTAGTTGTTTATATATGTCCGCTGCTTTTTTGCATGATGCGGTTACGTGCGCTTTAAAGGCTAACTTGTTGTCTATGGTAAGTCCGAGGAGTTTGATTTCATTAACCATATCCAGCCTAACGCCAGCCATGGAAAGGTTGGGAATCTCATATTTCAGCTTTCTCGTTAACACCATTGCATTGGTTTTATGTGGTGCAAAGTTTAGCTTATTACGAGAGCCCCATTGGTACACTGTTTCCAGAGTGGCGTTTGCTGTTTGCTCCAAGGTAATGGTGTTTTGGCTTGTGAACACGAGTACAACGTCATCCGCAAAGGCTTGACAATATACTCCTTCCAATGCTAGTTTTTGCAATAACGAGTCTAGGATAATATTCCAAAAGGTTGGGCCTCCGATAGATCCTTGAATGCAACCCTTTGTGGTCTCCTTCTCGTATGTCGCCCTGGCATAGTTGACCTTGATCTTACGGTCAGTTAGGTAGGAGCATACCATGGAGTATAGGTTACGCGGGCATTTTTTTGTTGCTAGTTGTTGTTTAAGTGAAGGCCACCACGCATTGTCGAAGGCGCCCTCTATGTCTAGTGAGATGAGGAGAACTATTTCTTTCCTCTCAATTCCTTTTTTAAGGTACTCAACTAAGTCATAGAGGGCGTCGTCAGTGCCTCTTTGTGGCATGAAGCCGTATTGTCTTTTATTTAGAGTTGGATAGATATGCCATTGTATTCTCGCCACCATCATCTTCTCGACGATTTTTCCGAGAACCGACAGAAGTCCTATTGGCCGGTAAGATTTTGGATGAGTGTAATCTTCCTTTCCCGGCTTGCGGATTATTACGACGTGGGCTATTTTCCATTGTTCAGGGAAGTATGTTAGGGATAAGCATTTGTTTGCTATCGCCAAGAATACCTCCCTGTCACTCTGAATGGATGCGGTGCATATTGCAGCACATAACCCGTCGATACCCGGTGCTTTCCTTGGATTTAAGGATTTTAGCACCAGGTCCATTTCCGCTGATGTAAAAGGAGGATCGTCTTGCGGCAGTTCCTCCGGTAGGTTGTCCGTTAGTTCTCTAAGGTGGGTGTGGCATAGGTTGTCTGTGTCTACCGAGTCGTCCGGGTAGAATGTTTTGGTGAGAAGTTCGGCTGACTGCATAGGGGTGAGGGTTATGCCGTTGGTGTCGCGTAGAAGAGTGTCTTCGTGTCTTTTGGCACTTTGCCTTAGTACCCTATATATCCCGTCCCACATGCTTTCTTTTTCTTGCGTCGAACAGAACTTCTTCCAACTCTCTGTTTGAGCTTTTTCGACTTCCAACTTATATTTTAGTTTGGTTTCGAGGTAGTCCTCCAAGACATACTGCCTGCGAGCCGCCGCCGCATTCCTGATTCTCCTCTTCTTTCTGAGAACCTCTTTCTTGTGTTCTTCGAGGCTTCTCGACCACCAGGCTGGTTTGGCGTCTCCCTTCCATTGTTTTGCGACTGGGATGGTAGAGTCGCAGGCTTTATCGATAGCATCGGTGTAGGCTTTTAATGTGTCTTCGAGAGTGGTTGTTTCTGAAATTTCTCTTACGGAGTCCTGCGAGATTCCTTTCTCGCTAAGATGGTTTTTTTTTTTTTTTTTTTTTTTTTTGAAAAGTGTTGTGAAGTCTGACCATTTTGCTTTTTTTTTTTTTTTTTTTTTTTTTTTTTTGGCATTATACCTGCGTGTGGTTATAGGCTTCAGTGTTGGTAAAGCCTTCTCCAGTCGCAGGGTAAATGTTATGGCGTTGTGGTCCGATGTTAGTAGACTTCTGTTCACCCTCCACTTTTCGACTTTGTCCAGTAGTGGCAGACCGCAAGCTGTTACGTCTACAATGCTTGTATATTGCCTACCACCCCTGTACACTTCAAAAGTTGGTGTATCTCCGATGTTGAGAATTTCTAGCTCTAGTTCCGTAAGGAATGAGCTGTACTCCGCGCCTCTGGTATCCTCAGAGGCACTACCCCACCAATGGCTCCAGGCGTTTACGTCTCCAGCTAGTATTATATGTTTGGTGTTTAGTTTTTTTATAAGAGTCCTGGTTAGGTTAGGTTAGGTTAGGTTAGGTTAGGTTAGGTTAGGTTAGGTTAGGTTAGGTTAGGTTAGGTTAGGTTAGGTTAGGTTAGATTAGGTTGGGGTGCGAAGTCAGGAAACCTCCACGCGGTGCACCCTGGGCAACGGCGCGTCGATCACGTTGATCGGCGCGACGGCTAATATCCTGACAACAGTTGGTTGGCGGTCGTCGTCTTTTGCGTCGGCCGTCGTCTTACGTTTGAGTGGGCCTGTTCATCGGGCGACTCCCGGTTCTGTCCTGGGGGTGTCGACGGGCTCGGTGTGCGCTCACCCCGCCCCGAGCAGGCAGTGGGGGGAACCTTTCTCTCCCGCTGTCGCCGTCGCAGATCGTAATCCGGTATGGAGGTCCGTGGTTATGTCTCGCGCTCCTGCCGGACCGAGGGTCTTGGCTTAACCGCCCGGACCGTGAGGGAGAAAACCTCTATAAAAAGTTACCCCGAATCCCAAGCGGCGGCGCACCGCGAGGGGATGCATGGCCGATGGGTAGTTCGGTCTCGAGTGCGACCCCCGCCAGAGTACCTGCCGACCCTCTTGGCGGGTTACGTTAGGCTTACCCAGGTACAGGGGGCACTGCCTGGGTGGACTGTTTATTTCCCCCATACTCGTGGGAACCAAAATGGATTCGAATTTAAAAAAACCTTTAATTATCTTGACGAAGTTGCCTCCTCCTGCTTCAGATTCTGGGGTAGGAGAGGTGGAGTTCGGAGGGCGTAAGCCCGACGATGGTTGTGTAGTGGAGAGTGTGGGTGTGAAGCCCACAGAGGTGGAGGCCGAATTCACTCGGCCACTCGATATGCTGATCGACTCAGAATCGAGTGAAAGCGGTTCGTCAGTCCGAAGCAGACGGCTCTGGAGGAGACACTCTCAGCGCTCCCGGGACAGCTGCCCGCTCCTCACAAGTGACACAGACGAGCCAGCGTCTAAGTTACAGACGACTGACGGTCGTGGTAGGGGTCGTCCGCTCTCAGCTAGCAAGTATGTCAGCTTGAAGAGGACGCAGATAGAGCGCGATAAGCAAAAGCGCGAGGAGGGACGCCAAAAGGCGGAAGCAGAACTGGCAAAGCAACTCTGCTTTGTAAATGACGCAACGTCCTCGAAATCCGTATTGGTGGAGATGGATGTTTCCCGTCCCGTTCTTCGAGAGGATCTAAGACAATGCGGGCAAATTGTCAAGTCGGTGGTGAAAAAGTCTGGCAATCTAAAGGGCACTAGTCAGAAAGCCCTTAACGTCGTAACAGATACCATCACCAAGTATGTTAACCAGCCGGAGTCCGCCATGGTCACATGCCTCGAAGGGGAGGTGAAAAAGTGGCGGGAAAACAGTTCCCGCCTCGAGGCTGCAGTGAAACGATTGCAGGAGGAGAACGCCTCTCTCCGTCTTCGTTTGGACGAGCTAGAGGCAGCCGCGAGCAAACAGCCAACAGAAGAAATGCTCGCAGTTATGGAGGCAAGATGGCAGGCCAGGCTGGAGTCGGTGCTACAAGGGCCGGCTCCGAGGCCGCCGTTGGCGCATGAGAAACGGCCCACTCCTGGGGATATCTCCCTCCCAGTACAGGGTGGATTTGTGGGTGGAGCTCCCCAACCTACCTCTGCGAAGGGGAAAGGTAAGGGAAAGGGGAAGGGACTCATCCAGCCTGCCGCTCCTGCAATTTCCGTCGCCGTTGCAGGACCTTCTACTGCACTGCCGAAAGAATCCAACGCCCCATCCCGTGTTGTCGCTGCTGGGCCATCTGGGGTTCAAACAACCACCCCCAATGCGCCCAAAAAAGGTAAAGGGACGGGGAAGAAATCCGTTACAGCGCCGTCCATTTCCGGCAAAGGAAAAAACCCTGCGCGGCACGCTCCCCGAGAGCCCCGCCCATTACCACCGGCCCCAGTGTCCATGGACACCGAGTGGACTGTGGTGGTGGGGAAAAATAAGAAGAAGGCCAAGACCAGCGCGGCTCCAGCTAATACGCTGATCAAAAAGAAGCCTGAGCCGAAACTCCGCCCACCGAAGTCAGCAGCGGTGATAATTTCACTGACTCCAGCGGCTGTGAAAAAGGGCCTCACATATGCTGGGGTCCTAACAAATGCGCAGCAAAGAGTAAGCCTAGAAGGCCTTAATATTGACCGGCTTAAGCCTAAATTTGCAGCCACGGGTGCCATGATCTATGAGGTACCCGGGGCTGAATCTGAGCAGAGGGCCGACTCCCTTGCCGTAAGGCTGAGGGATTATTTTAAAGAGTCGGAAGATGTACGAGTTACTCGGCCAACCAAATTCGCGGAGCTGCGACTGTCCGAATTGGACCCTGCAGCTACAACCGAGACAGTCGCGGCGGCCCTTTGCGCAGCCGGTGAGTGTGCTGCCGAAACAATAAAAGTGGGGCAAATTCGCCCCAATCGCTCGGGTCTAGGCTCGGTCTGGGCTAAGGTGCCGGTTAAGGCGGCACAGAAGATTAAGGCAGGCCGTCTGCGTATAGGGTGGACCGTGGCCCGAGTGACCGTGCTCGAGACGCGCCCTATGCGATGTTATCGCTGCCTCGAGCAAGGGCACGTGCGGGACGCCTGCGATTGTCCCGTCGACCGCAGCGATCTCTGCTATCGCTGCGGCAAGGCGGGTCACAAGGCCCGCCAATGTCAAGATACACCCAGCTGTGCTTTATGTGCCGCAGCTGGTAAGCCCGCCGGGCACCAACTCGGGGGGAAGGCGTGTCCCGTCTCCCCCCGCAAAACCCGGCGGCGTCCGCGCAGGAAACCAGCTGCCGCTGAGGCTAAGGCCCAGCCGCAGTCGGTGAGCCCACCGCAAGAAGTGGCCGAGATGGAAGTAGTAGAAGAGATCGCCCAGTAATGGACCTGAAGTTCCTCCAGGCGAACATCAACCACTGCGCCCGGGCCCAGGACCTGTTGTCCCAAAGCCTGGCGCAGTGGTCGGTGCAAGTGGCCGTGGTCGCCGAGCCGTATTTCGTCCCACCCAGGGATAACTGGGCCGGGGACCTCGACGGTTCGGTGGCCATCATCACCCAGGGTGCCGCTGGCTCCCCGCCCTTCGAAAAGGTAGCGAAGGGCCAGGGATGCGTCGCGGCTCTGTTGGGAGACGTATGGGTTGTAGGAGTTTATTTCTCTCCCAACAGACCCCTCTACGAGTTCGAGTCTTTTCTCGTTCGACTGGGGGCCCTGGTGCAGCAAGGTCAACCTCACCCGGCGATCGTCGCCGGCGACTTCAACGCCAAATCCATGGTCTGGGGTTCGCCGGCGACCGACGTTCGCGGTGAGGTCCTGGAGGACTGGGCGATCTCTGTCGGCCTGGTCGTCCTGAATAGGGGGTCGGTGGATACGTGCGTGCGGCACAACGGCGGGTCTATTGTTGACTTGTCGTTTGCGAGCCCCGCCGTCGCACGTCGTGTCCGGGGCTGGAGAGTCCTCGTGGGCGTGGAGACGTTGTCGGACCATCGTTACATCAGGTTCGACGTCTCCGCGTCCTCGAGTGTCCAGCCCAGTGGCGTACCGAGTGCCCCGAATCAGGACGGCCCGCGGTGGGTGTTACGTCGCCTCGATAAAGAGGCCCTAGTGTTGGCCGCTCTGGTCGTGTCGTGGCTCCCCGTGCCGGACGGGCCGGTACGGGTCGAGCAGGAGGCGGAGTGGTTCGGGGTGGCTATGTCGGACGTTTGCGACGCCGCCATGCCCCGGGCCCTCCGCCGTCCGTCGCGGCGGCAGGTGTACTGGTGGTCGGTGGAGCTAGCACAGTTGCGCGCGTCTTGCGTAGCTGCGCGCCGTCGATACGCCAGGCATCGCCGTCGCCGATTGAGGGCAGATGATCACGCAGACCAGGAGCGGCAGCTCTACGGCCTCTATAAGGAGGCGAAGAGAGCGCTGCGGGTGGCCGTTCACAGGGCCAAGGTCGCGGCGAGGAAGGAGTTCCTGGAGACTCTCGACGGTGACCCGTGGGGGCGCCCCTATCGCTTGGTGATGAACAAGCTTCGCCCAGCGGCGCCCCCGCTGTCGCAGAGTCTCCGGCCAGACTTGCTGGCCAACGTCGTCGCGGCCTTGTTTCCGGCCACCGTGGAGACCACTCCTCCACCGATGGCGCCACCGGACGTGGCGTCATCGTCGTACGATACTTCGGCAAGGGATATCCCGGAGGTTTCGCCCGCTGAAATGCGGGCGGCAGTGCTTCGGCTGCGGAGCAAAAACACGGCCCCAGGGCTCGATGGCATCCCCGGGAGGGCCTGGGTGCTAGCTCTCGAGTACCTGGGTCCGAGGCTCCGCAGTTTGTTCTCCGCCTGTTTGGAGCAGGGCGTCTTCCCGGCGCGTTGGAAAACCGGGAAGCTCGTCCTGCTGAAGAAGGAAGGACGACCCGCAGAGTCGCCGTCGGCCTACCGGCCCATCGTGTTGCTCGACGAGGTCGCCAAACTTTTCGAGCGCATCGTTCATGCTCGCCTCGTCGAGCATCTCGATAGGGTCGGTCCAAATTTGGCCAACGAGCAGTTTGGTTTTAGGAGGGGACGATCCACCGTCCACGCGATTCTGCGGGTGAAGGCACAGGCGGAGGATGCAGTGGCCAGGGGCGAAGTTGTTATTGCTGTCTCGTTGGACATATCCAACGCTTTCAACTCGTTACCCTGGCCCTGCATCCACGAAGCACTGCGGTACCACGTGGTGCCGCCCTATCTCCGGCGTCTGGTGCACGCGTACCTGTCTGACAGGGACGTGGTGTATCCGGGCGCCAACGGGTGGCACCGAAGAGCGATGTCGTGCGGTGTTCCACAGGGCTCGGTTTTAGGCCCTCTCTTGTGGAACATCGGGTACGACTGGGTGCTCCGTGGTGCCAATCTCCGGGGCGTCGGCGTGACATGTTACGCCGACGACACGCTAGTCACAGCGACTTCGGGGACCTTCCAGGACGCCGCAATTTTGGCGGCGGAGGGCACCGGCCATGTTGTAGGTCGTATTCGACGTTTAGGTTTGAAGGTGGCCCTTGAAAAGACCGAGGCCATCTGTTTTCACGGGCCTCGGAAAGGGCCACCGGCCGGTGCCCACATCGTTGTTGAGGGGGTGCGGATTTCCATCGGCAAGAATATAAAGTATTTAGGGTTAGTTTTGGATAGCCGATGGGAATTCCGTACCCATTTCGAGAAAATGCGGACAAAACTGTCCCGGGCAGCGGGCGCTCTTTCTAGCCTGCTGCCCAACCTGGAAGGTCCTGGTATCCCTTGCCGAAGGTTATACCACGGAGTCGTGCGGTCCATGGCCCTGTATGGCAGTCCTGTTTGGGCTTACTCCCTGAGCGACCGCTGCGCCGCGCTCTTGCGCAATCCGCAACGTGTAGTTGCGCAGCGGGCGATCAGGGCGTACCGCACGGTCTCGTACGAGGCGGCTTGCATGTTGGCCGGATTTCTGCCCTGGGATCTGGACGCCGAATCCCTGTCCGATGCCTTTTATTGGCGGGAGGAGGCGTTCAGTCGCGGGCAGCGTCCGGCGTTGAAGGAGGTGGAGGCCATGAGGGCCTCCTTACGGCGAGCCGCCGTGGAGGAGTGGCGTCTCAGGCTGGAGACCCCGTCAGCGGGGCTCAGGGTCGTAGCGGCAGTGCGCCCGGTCTTTGCCGAGTGGCTGGACAGGCGCCACGGCCCAGCTACGTTTCGGTTGACACAGGTACTCACCGGGCATGGTTGCTTCGGTGAGTATCTGTGTCGTATCGTAGGCACAGAGGTGTCGGCCGTGTGTCACCATTGTGACAACTGCCCGCTGGATACGGCCCAACATACATTGGAGTTTTGCCCAGCCTGGGACGAGGAGCGCAGCGCTCTCAGATCAGTCGTCGGAGGAGACCTCTCGCTGCCGGCCGTGGTCGCTTCCATGGTCGACAGTCGGGAGGCCTGGCGTGCGGTGGCCCACTTCTGCGAGGTGGTCCTCTCGCAGAAGGAGAGTGCCGAGAGGGATCGGGAGCGAGATGATCCCTCCCGCCGCCAGAGGAGACGAAGGAGGCGCCGGGTGGACGACTGACCGGCGTCTCCCGCCCTGTGGATTGGGGGCGTTTGGAGAATTCCACCACGGTATCCCCTGCCTGTCGTAAGAGGCGACTAATAGGGGCCACCGGGGGTCGCGGGCGGGCGGCAGGGGGCCGTCCGTCTATAGTTTTGTGTATCTTTTTAGCACATTGTTGCGACCCCCGTGATGGACGGCAGCGTGGAAGGTAGGCCTCACGCTGCCGTTGACGCTGAGAGCGTCCTTCGGTGCGCGGGGGCTTCTGAGCCCCCCCCCACAACAGGAGACGGGCCGCACCAGGCGGCACCGCGCAGGGGCGGTTGCGGACGACAACTTAGACATTAGTCAGAGGAAGCCCGCAGCCGTCCCTAATGCGCCGAAGATGGCCACCGCGGAGTTTTAGTTGGTATGCCGTGCGTTGTACATAGGTTAGGGACTCGGCCCGGCGGTCGCCCGACGTTTTCCATCTCTCCGGGCGGCTCAACGCCGGGTCGTAAGGCACGGTGAACCCAACATAACCGCTCGGTCGCCCCCCACGAAGGCCGGGCGGTAGTGGTAAAGCACTTTCTCCGCGAAACCAAAAAAAAAAAAAAAAAAAAAAAAAAAAAAAGGTTAGATTAGGTTAGGTTAGGTTAGGTTAGGTTAGGTTGGGGTGCGAAGTCAGGAAACCTCCACGCGGTGCACCCTGGGCAACGGCGCGTCGATCACGTTGATCGGCGCGACGGCTAATATCCTGACAACAGTTGGTTGGCGGTCGTCGTCTGTTGCGTCGGCCGTCGTCTTACGTTTGAGTGGGCCTGTTCATCGGGCGACTCCCGGTTCTGTCCTGGGGGTGTCGACGGGCTCGGTGTGCGCTCACCCCGCCCCGAGCAGGCAGTGGGGGAACCTTTCTCTCCCGCTGTCGCCGTCGCAGATCGTAATCCGGTATGGAGGTCCGTGGTTATGTCTCGCGCTCCTGCCGGACCGAGGGTCTTGGCTTAACCGCCCGGACCGTGAGGGAGAAAACCTCTATAAAAAGTTACCCCGAATCCCAAGCGGCGGCGCACCGCGAGGGGATGCATGGCCGATGGGTAGTTCGGTCTCGAGTGCGACCCCCGCCAGAGTACCTGCCGACCCTCTTGGCGGGTTACGTTAGGCTTACCCAGGTACAGGGGGCACTGCCTGGGTGGACTGTTTATTTCCCCCATACTCGTGGGAACCAAAATGGATTCGAATTTAAAAAAACCTTTAATTATCTTGACGAAGTTGCCTCCTCCTGCTTCAGATTCTGGGGTAGGAGAGGCGGAGTTCGGAGGGCGTAAGCCCGACGATGGTTGTGTAGTAGAGAGTGTGGGTGTGAAGCCCACAGAGGTGGAGGCCGAGTTCATCCGGCCCCAAGCGATGTGTGTCGACTCAGAGTCGAGTGAGAGTTGCTCGTCACTGCGCAGTAAAAAGCTCTGGAGGAGACACTCCCAGCGCTCCAGAGACAGTCGCTCGCTTCCTACTAGCGACACAGACGAGCCAGCGCCGAAATCGCAAGCGATTGACGGTCGTGGAAGAGGGGGTCCACCATCGGTCAGCGATGTCGTTGTCCTCAGGAAGGCGCAAAGACAGCGTGACTTCCTAAAGCGCGGAGAGGCCCGTAAAAAGACGGAAATGGATTTAATGGAGCAGCTCCGTTCCATCGAGTCGCCGGCACCTTCCAAAGCGGCTGAGGCGGGTGTCAGGGTTATTCTGCGCGACGACCTCCGGAACTGCGGGCAGATTGTGACGTCCGTCGTTAAAAAGTCAGGTAACCTCAAAGGGACCTCACAGAAGGCCCTTAACTACGTGACGGACGTCATCACACAATATGTGGGCCAACCTGAGTCCACCATGGTCTCCCGCCTCGAAAGTGAGGTAAAGAAGTGGCGGGAGAATAGTGCCTGCGTTGAAGCTGCTATGAAGCAGCTTCAAGAGGAGAACTCCTCTCTCCGGCGCCGCCTCGAAGACCTGGAGGCATCCGCAAGCCAACGTCAGACTGAGGAGATGTTGAAGTTGGTAGAGGCGCGTGTCCAGGCGAGGATGGAATCTTTCCTCGCTGGACCAGCCCAGAGGCCACCCCTGGCACACGAAAAGAGGTCGACTCCCGGGGACATCCCACTCCCTGTGCAGGATGGATTTGTGGGTGGAGCATCCCTGCCCACTTCTAACAAAGGGAAAGGGAAAGGAAAGGGAAAGGGGACAGTCCAACCCGTTCTCCCGGATCCCATTCCCGTAGCCGGGCCCTCAAAAGCACCGCTGCAAGCCGCCGCTGCAGGTCCTTCTTCGGCACCGGTAACTGTCGCTGCACCAGTTAAGAAGGGCACAATAACGAAAACGAAGGTAACTGCCCCAAAGCCTCCAAAGGGCAAAAAGTATGTACCGGCACCCACAGTGCAACCCGCTCCGGAACCCCGTCCACTCCCGCCAGCCCCAGCATCGACCGAAACACCTTGGGTTGTAGTGGCCAGCAGGAGGACAAGGAAGGCCAAGCACACTGCAGCGTCAACTGCGAATCCGCAGCCGCAGAATCCGCCACGCCGGGCGGAACCCAAACTGCGGCCACCGCGCTCTGCGGCAATCATCATTTCCCTGACGCCAGCTGCAGTGTCCAAGGGGCTGACGTACAAACAAGTGTTGACGGATGCCCAGAATAGGGTGAACCTTACCGGCCTCGACATAGCAAGGTTGCGGCCGAAGTTTGCGGCCACGGGTGCGCCGATGTACGAGGTACCCGGCGCCAATGCTGAAGAGAGGGCTGACTCCCTAGCCACGAGACTAAGGGAGTGTTTCAGTGGGTCGGAGGACGTTCGCATCTCCCGGCCCACAAAGACCGTGGAACTGCGGCTGACGGAGCTGGATTATACAGCTACTTCCGAAACAGTCGCAGCGGCCCTCTCCGAGACCGGTGAGTGTTCTATGGAGAGCGTGAAGGTGGGACAAATTCGTCCCGATCGTTCCGGTGTGGGCACAGCGTGGGTGAGGATGCCTATCAAGGCAGCCCAGAAGGTCAAGGCGGGCCACCTTCGTATAGGGTGGACAGTACCTAGGGTGACTGTGCTCGAGGCGAGGCCCCTGCGGTGCTTCCGGTGCCTGGAGTCTGGTCACGTCCGGGAGCGCTGCGACTGCGCAGTGGACCGTAGCGCGCTATGCTACCGTTGCGGTCAAGAGGGCCACAAGGCCCGCGAGTGTAGTGCCGCACCGAACTGCGTAGTCTGCGCGGCTTCCGGTAAGCCCGCTGGGCACCAAATCGGGGGGAAGGCGTGTCCCGTCTCCTCCCGCAAAACCAGGCGTCGCCCGCGTAGAAGACCGGCTACCGCTGAGGCTACGGCCCAGCCGCAGTCGGCGAGCCCACCGCAAGGAGAGGCCGCAATGGAAGTAGTAGAAGAGATCGCCCAATAATGGATCTAAAGTTCCTCCAGGCGAACATCAACCACTGCGCCCGTGCCCAGGACCTGTTGTCCCAAAGCCTGGCGCAGCGGTCGGTGCAAGTGGCCGTGGTCGCCGAGCCGTATTTCGTCCCGCCCAGGGATAACTGGGCCGCGGACCTCGACGGTTCGGTGGCCATCATCACCCAGGGTGCCGCTGGCTCCCCGCCCTTCGAAAAGGTAGCGAAGGGCCAGGGATGCGTCGCGGCTCTGTTGGGAGACGTATGGGTTGTAGGAGTCTATTTCTCTCCCAACAGACCCCTCTACGAGTTCGAGACTTTTCTCGTTCGACTGGGGGCCCTGGTGCAGCAAGGCCAATCTCACCCGACTATCGTCGCCGGCGACTTCAATGCCAAATCCGTGGTCTGGGGTTCGCCGGCGACCGACGTTCGCGGTGAGGTCCTGGAGGACTGGGCGATCTCTGTCGGCCTGGTCGTCCTGAATAGGGGGTCGGTGGACACGTGCGTGCGGCACAACGGCGGGTCTATTGTTGACTTGTCGTTTGCGAGCCCCGCCGTCGCACGTCGTGTCCGGGGCTGGAGAGTCCTTGTGGGCGTGGAGACGTTGTCGGACCATCGCTACATTAGGTTCGACGTCTCCGCGTCCTCGAGTGTCCAGCCCAGTGGTGTACCGAGTGCCCCGAATCAGGACGGCCCGCGGTGGGTGTTACGTCGCCTCGATAAAGAGGCCCTAGTGTTGGCCGCTCTGGTCGTGTCGTGGCTCCCCGTGCCGGACGGGCCGGTACGGGTCGAGCAGGAGGCGGAGTGGTTCGGGGTGGCAATGTCGGACGTTTGCGACGCCGCCATGCCCCGGGCCCTCCGCCGTCCGTCGCGGCGGCAGGTGTACTGGTGGTCGGCGGAGCTAGCGCAGTTGCGCGCGTCTTGCGTAGCTGCGCGCCGTCGATACGCCAGGCATCGCCGTCGCCGATTGAGGGTAGATGATCACGCAGACCAGGAGCGGCGGCTCTACGGCCTCTATAAGGAGGCGAAGAGAGCGCTGCGGGTGGCCGTTCACAGGGCCAAGGTCGCGGCGAGGAAGGAGTTCCTGGAGACTCTCGACGGTGACCCGTGGGGGCGCCCCTATCGCTTGGTGATGAACAAGCTTCGCCCAGCGGCGCCCCCGCTGTCGCAGAGTCTCCGGCCAGACTTGCTGGCCAACGTCGTCGCGGCCTTGTTTCCGGCCACCGTGGAGACCACTCCTCCACCGATGGCGCCACCGGACGTGGCGTCGTCGTCGTATGAGACTTCGGCAAGGGATATCCCGGAGGTTTCGCCCGCGGAAATGCGGGCGGCAGTGCTTCGGCTGCGGAGCAAAAATACGGCCCCAGGGCTCGATGGCATCCCCGGGAGGGCTTGGGTGCTAGCTCTCGAGCACCTGGGTCCGAGGCTCCGCAGTTTGTTCTCCGCCTGTTTGGAGCAGGGCGTCTTCCCGGCGCGTTGGAAAACCGGGAAGCTCGTCCTGCTGAAGAAGGAAGGACGGCCCGCAGAGTCGCCGTCGGCCTACCGGCCCATCGTGTTGCTCGACGAGGTCGCCAAACTTTTCGAGCGCATCCTTCATGCTCGCCTCGTCGAGCACCTTGAGAGGGTCGGACCAAATTTGGCCGACGAACAGTTTGGATTTAGGAGGGGACGTTCTACCGTCCACGCGATTCTGCGGGTGAAGGCACAGGCGGAGGAAGCAGTGGCCGGAGGCAGCGTAGTTATTGCTGTATCGTTGGATATCTCCAACGCTTTCAACTCGCTGCCCTGGCCCTGCATCCACGAGGCACTGCGGTACCACGTGGTGCCGCCCTATCTCCGGCGTCTGGTGCACGCGTACCTTTCTGACAGGGACGTGGTGTATCCGGGTGCCGATGGGTGGCACCGAAGAGCGATGTCGTGCGGTGTTCCACAGGGCTCGGTCTTAGGCCCTCTCTTGTGGAACATCGGGTACGACTGGGTCCTCCGTGGTACCAATCTCCGGGGCGTCGGCGTGACATGTTACGCCGACGACACGCTAGTTACAGCGACTTCTGGGACCTTCCAGGATGCCGCAATTCTGGCGGCGGCGGGCACCGGCGACGTCGTGAGTCGCATCCGACGTCTAGGGTTGAAGGTGGCCCTTGAGAAAACCGAGGCCATTTGTTTTCACAGGCCTCGGAAAGGGCCACCGGCCGGTGCCCACATCGTTGTTGAGGGGGTGCGGATTCCCATCGGCAAGAACATGAAGTATTTGGGTTTGATTCTGGATAGCCGATGGGAATTTCGCACCCATTTTGAAAAGATGCGGACAAAACTGTCCCGGGCAGCGGGCGCTCTTTCTAGCCTGCTGCCCAACCTGGAAGGTCCTGGTGTCCCTTGCCGAAGGTTATACCACGGAGTCGTGCGGTCCATGGCCCTGTATGGCAGTCCAGTTTGGGCTGATTCCCTGAGCAACCGCTGCGTCGCGCTCTTGCGCAATCCTCAGCGTGTAGTGGCGCAGCGGGCGATCAGGGCATACCGCACGGTTTCGTACGAGGCGGCTTGTATGTTGGCCGGATTTCTGCCCTGGGATCTGGACGCCGAATCCCTGTCCGATGCCTTTTATTGGCGGGAGGAGGCGTTCAGTCGCGGGCAGCGTCCGGCCCTGAAGGAGGTGGAGGCCATGAGGGCCTCCTTACGGCGAGCCGCCGTGGAGGAGTGGCGTCTCAGGCTGGAGGCCCCGTCAGCGGGGCTCAGGGTCGTAGCGGCAGTGCGCCCGGTCTTTGCCGAGTGGCTGGACAGGCGCCACGGCCCGGCTACGTTTCGGTTGACACAGGTACTCACCGGGCATGGTTGCTTCGGTGAGTATCTGTGTCGTATCGTAGGCACAGAGGTGTCGGCCGTGTGTCACCATTGTGACAACTGCCCGCTGGATACGGCCCAACATACATTGGAGTTTTGCCCAGCCTGGGACGAGGAGCGCAGTGCTCTCAGAGCAGTCGTCGGAGGAGATCTCTCGCTGCCGGCCGTGGTTGCTTCCATGGTCGACAGTCGGGAGGCCTGGCGTGCGGTGGCCCACTTCTGCGAGGTGGTCCTCTCGCAGAAGGAGAGTGCCGAGAGGGATCGGGAGCGCGAGGATCCCTCCCGCCGCCAGAGGAGACGAAGGAGGCGCCGGGTGGACGACTGACCGGCGTCTCCCGC
This sequence comes from Sphinx pinastri, assembly GCA_947568825.1. Lineage (NCBI taxonomy): Eukaryota > Metazoa > Arthropoda > Insecta > Lepidoptera > Sphingidae > Sphinx > Sphinx pinastri. The sequence goes on from OX387633.1 coordinate 16,308,914, forward strand.
CCTGTGGATTGGGGGCGTTTGGAGAATTCCACCACGGTATCCCCTGCCTGTCGTAAGAGGCGACTAATAGGGGCCACCGGGGGTCACGGGCGGGCGGCAGGGGGCCGTCCGTCTATAGTTTTGTGTATCTTTTTAGCACATTGTTGCGACCCCCGTGATGGACGGCAGCGTGGAAGGTAGGCCTCACGCTGCCGTTGACGCTGAGAGCGTCCTTCGGTGCGCGGGGGCTTCTGAGCCCCCCCACAACAGGAGACGGGCCGCACCAGGCGGCACCGCGCAGGGGCGGTTGCGGACGAAAACTTAGACATTAGTCCGAGGAAGCCCGCAGCCGTCCCTAATGCGCCGAAGATGGCCACCGCGGAGTTTTAGTTGGTATGCCGTGCGTTGTACATAGGTTAGGGACTCGGCCCGGCGGTCGCCCGACGTTTTCCATCTCTCCGGGCGGCTCAACGCCGGGTCGTAAGGCACGGTGAACCCAACATAACCGCTCGGTCGCCCCCCACGAAGGCTGGGCGGTAGTGGTAACGCACTTTCTCCGCGAAACCAAAAAAAAAAAAAAAAAAAAAAAAAAAAAAAAAAAAAAAAAAAAAAAAAAAAAAAAAAAAAGGTTAGGTTAGGTTAGGTGCACCCTGGGCAACGGCGCGTCGATCACGATTGATCGGCGCGACGGCTAATATCCTGACAACAGTTGGTTGGCGGTCGTCGTCTCTTGCGGCGGCCGTCGTCTTGTTTTTGGTGGGCCTGTTCATCGGGCGACTCCCGGTTCTGTCCTGGGGGTGTCGACGGGCTCGGTGTGCGCTCACCCCGCCCCGAGCAGGCAGTGGGGGGGAACCTTTCTCTCCCGCTGTCGCCGTCGCAGATCGTAATCCGGTATGGAGGTCCGTGGTTATGTCTCGCGCTCCTGCCGGACCGAGGGTCTTGGCTTAACCGCCCGGACCGCGAGGGAGAAAACCTCTATAAAAAGTTACCCCGAATCCCAAGCGGCGGCGCACCGCGAGGGGATGCATGGCCGATGGGTAGTTCGGTCTCGAGTGCGACCCCCGCCAGAGTACCTGCCGACCCTCTTGGCGGGTTACTTTAGGCTTACCCAGGTACAGGGGGCACTGCCTGGGTGGACTTTTATTTCCCCCATACTCGTGGGAACCAAAATGGATTCAAATTTAAACAAAACACCTTTAATAATCTTGACGAAGTTGCCTCCTCCTGCTTCAGATTCTGGGGTAGGAGAGGCGGAGTTCGGAGGGCGCAAGCCCGACGATGGTTGTCTAGTGGAGAGTGTGGGTGTGAAGCCCACAGAGGTGGAGGCCGAATTCACTCGGCCACTCGATATGCTGATCGACTCAGAATCGAGTGAAAGCGGTTCGTCAGTCCGAAGCAGACGGCTCTGGAGGAGACACTCCCAGCGCTCCCGGGACAGCTGCCCGCTCCTCACAAGCGACACAGACGAGCCAGCGTCTAAGTTACAGACGACTGACGGTCGTGGTAGGGGTCGTCCGCTCTCAGCTAGCAAGTATGTCAGCTTGAAGAGGACGCAGATAGAGCGCGATAAACAAAAGCGCGAGGAGGGACGCCAAAAGGCAGAAAAAGAATTGGCAAAGCAACTCAGCTTTGTAAAGGACGCAACGTCCTCGAAATCAGTATTGGTGGAGATGGATGTTTCCCGTCCAATTCTTCGAGAGGACTTAAGACAATGCGGACAAATTGTCAAGTCCGTGGTGAAAAAGTCTGGCAATTTAAAGGGCACTAGTCAGAAAGCCCTTAACGTTGTAACAGATACCATCACTAAGTATGTCAACCAGCCAGAGTCCGCCATGGTTGCATGCCTCGAAGGGGAGGTGAAGAAATGGCGGGAAAACAGTTCCCGCCTGGAGGCTTCAGTAAAACAACTGCAGGAGGAGAACGCCTCCCTCCGTCTTCGTTTGGACGAGCTAGAAGCAGCCGCGAGCAAACGCCCAACCGAAGAAATGCTCGCAGTTATGGAGGCAAGATGGCAGGCCAGGCTGGAGTCGGTGCTGCAAGGGCCAGCTCCGAGGCCGCCGTTAGCTCATGAGAGACGGTCCACTCCTGGGGATATCTCCCTTCCAGTACAGGGTGGATTTGTGGGTGGAGCTCCCCAACCTACCTCTGCTAAGGGGAAAGGCAAGGGAAAGGGGAAGGGACTCATCCAGCCTGCCGCTCCTGCAATTCCCGTCGCCGTTGCAGGACCTTCCGCTGCGCTGCCGGTAGAATATACCGCCCCATCCCGCGTTGTCGCTGCTGGGCCATCTGGGGTTCAAACATCCACCCCGAATGCGCTAAAGAGAGGTAAAGGAACAGGGAAGAAATCCGTTTCAGCGCCGTCCATTTCCGGCAAAGGAAAAAACCCAGCGCAGCACGCTCCCCGAGAGCCCCGCCCATTGCCGCCGGCCCCAGTGTCCATGGACACCGAGTGGACTGTGGTGGTGGGAAAAAATAAGAAGAAGGTCAAGACCGGTGCGGCTCCAGCTAATGCGTCGAGCAAAAAGAAGCCTGAGCCAAAACTCCGCCCACCAAAGTCAGCAGCGGTGATAATCTCACTGACTCCAGCGGCTGTGAAAAAGGGCCTCACATATGCTGGGGTCCTAACAAATGCCCAGCAAAAGGTAACTCTAGAAGGCTTAAATATTGACCGGCTTAAGCCTAAATTTGCAGCCACGGGTGCCATGATTTATGAGGTACCCGGGGCTGAATCTGAGCGGAGGGCCGACTCCCTTGCCGTAAGGCTTAGGGAATATTTTAAGGGGTCGGAAGACGTCCGAGTTACCCGGCCGACCAAATTCGCGGAGCTGCGACTGTCCGAATTGGACCCTGCAGCTACTCCCGAGACAGTCGCGGCGGCCCTCTGCGTAGCCGGTGAGTGTGCTGCAGACGTAATAAAAGTGGGGCAAATTCGCCCCGATCGCTCGGGCTTAGGCTCGGTTTGGGCCAAGGTGCCGGTCAAGGGGGCCCAGAAGATTAAGGCGGGCCGTCTGCGTATAGGGTGGACCGTGGCCCGAGTGACCGTGCTCGAGACGCGCCCTATGCGATGTTATCGCTGCCTCGAGCATGGGCATGTGCGGGATACATGTGACTGTCCCGTAGACCGCAGCGATTTCTGCTATCGCTGCGGCAAGCCTGGTCACAAGGCCCGCCAGTGTGAAGACGCACCCAGCTGTGCCTTATGTGCCGCAGCTGGCAAGCCCGCCGGGCATCAGCTTGGGGGGAAGACGTGTCCCGTCTCCTCCCGCAAAACCCGGCGCCGTCCACGAAGAAGACCAGCTGCCGCTGAGGCTACGGCCTTGCCGCAGTCAGCGAGCCCACCGCAAGAAGTGGCCGAGATGGAAGTAGTAGAAGAGATCGCCCAGTAATGGACCTGAAGTTCCTCCAGGCGAACATCAACCACTGCGCCCGCGCCCAGGACCTGTTGTCCCAAAGCCTGGCGCAGTGGTCGGTGCAAGTGGCCGTGGTCGCCGAGCCGTATTTCGTCCCACCCAGGGATAACTGGGCCGGGGACCTCGACGGTTCGGTGGCCATCATCACCCAGGGTGCCGCTGGCTCCCCGCCCTTCGAAAAGGTAGCGAAGGGCCAGGGATGCGTCGCGGCTCTGTTGGGCGACGTATGGGTTGTAGGAGTTTATTTCTCTCCCAACAGACCCCTCTATGAGTTCGAATCTTTTCTCGTTCGACTGGGGGCCCTGGTGCAGCAAGGCCAACCTCACCCGGCGATCGTCGCCGGCGACTTCAACGCCAAATCCGTGGTCTGGGGTTCGCCGGCGACCGACGTTCGCGGTGAGGTCCTGGAGGACTGGGCGATCTCTGTCGGCCTGGTCGTCCTGAATAGGGGGTCGGTGGACACGTGCGTGCGGCACAACGGCGGGTCTATTGTTGACTTGTCGTTTGCGAGCCCCGCCGTCGCACGTCGTGTCCGGGGTTGGAGAGTCCTCGTGGGCGTGGAGACGTTGTCGGACCATCGCTACATCAGGTTCGACGTCTCCGCGTCCTCGAGTGTCCAGCCCAGTGGTGTACCGAGTGCCCCGAATCAGGACGGCCCGCGGTGGGTGTTACGTCGCCTCGATAAAGAGGCCCTAGTGTTGGCCGCTCTGGTCGTGTCGTGGCTCCCCGTGCCGGACGGGCCGGTACGGGTCGAGCAGGAAGCGGAGTGGTTCGGGGTGGCAATGTCGGACGTTTGCGACGCCGCCATGCCCCGGGCCCTCCGCCGTCCGTCGCGGCGGCAGGTGTACTGGTGGTCGGCGGAGCTAGCGCAGTTGCGCGCGTCATGCGTTGCTGCGCGCCGTCGATACGCCAGGCATCGCCGTCGCCGAATTAGAAGTCAGGATCACGCAGACCAGGAGCGGCAGCTCTACGGCCTCTATAAGGAGGCGAAGAGAGCGCTGCGGGTGGCCGTTCACAGGGCCAAGGTCGCGGCGAGGAAAGAGTTCCTGGAGACTCTCGACGGTGACCCGTGGGGGCGCCCCTATCGCTTGGTCATGAACAAGCTTCGCCCAGCGGCGCCCCCGCTGTCGCAGAGTCTCCGGCCAGACTTGCTGGCCAACGTCGTCGCGGCCTTGTTCCCGGCCACCGTGGAGACCACTCCTCCACCGATGGCGCCACCGGACGTGGCGTCATCGTCGTACGATACTTCGGCAAGGGATATCCCGGAGGTTTCACCCGCTGAAATGCGGGTGGCAGTGCTTCGGCTGCGGAGCAAAAACACGGCCCCAGGGCTCGATGGCATCCCCGGAAGAGCCTGGGTGCTAGCCCTCGAGCACCTGGGTCCGAGGCTCCGCAGTTTGTTCTCCGCCTGTTTGGAGCAGGGCGTCTTCCCGGCGCGTTGGAAAACCGGGAAGCTCGTCCTGCTGAAGAAGGAAGGACGACCCGCAGAGTCGCCGTCGGCCTACCGGCCCATCGTGCTGCTCGACGAGGTCGCCAAACTTTTCGAGCGCATCGTTCATGCTCGCCTCGTCGAGCATCTCGAGAGGGTCGGTCCGAATTTGGCCGACGAGCAATTTGGTTTTAGGAGGGGACGTTCCACCGTCCATGCGATTCTGCGGGTGAAGGCACAGGCGAAGGATGCAGTGGCCAGGGGCGAAGTTGTGATTGCCATATCGTTGGACATCTCCAACGCTTTCAACTCGCTGCCTTGGCCCTGCATCCACGAGGCACTGCGGTACCACGTGGTGCCGCCCTATCTCCGGCGTCTGGTGCACGCGTATCTGTCTGACAGGGACGTGGTGTATCCGGGCGCCGACGGGTGGCACCGAAGAGCGATGTCGTGCGGTGTTCCACAGGGCTCGGTTTTAGGCCCTCTCTTGTGGAACATCGGGTACGACTGGGTCCTCCGTGGTACCAATCTCCGGGGCGTCGGCGTGACATGTTACGCAGACGACACGCTAGTCATAGCGACTTCTGGGACCTTCCAGGATGCCGCAATTCTGGCGGCGGCGGGCACCGGCGACGTCGTGAGTCGCATCCGACGTCTAGGGTTGAAGGTGGCCCTTGAGAAAACCGAGGCCATTTGTTTCCACGGGCCTCGGAAAGGGCCACCGGCCGGTGCCTACATCGATGTTGAGGGGGTACGGATTCCCATCGGCAAGAATATTAAGTATTTAGGTTTAGTTTTGGATAGCCGATGGGAATTCCGTACCCATTTCGAAAAGATGCGGACAAAACTGTCCCGGGCAGCGGGCGCTCTTTCTAGCCTGCTGCCCAACCTGGAAGGTCCTGGTATCCCTTGCCGAAGGTTATACCACGGAGTCGTGCGGTCCATGGCCCTGTATGGCAGTCCAGTTTGGGCTGATTCCCTGAGCAACCGTTGCGTCGCGCTCTTGCGCAATCCTCAGCGTGTAGTGGCGCAGCGGGCGATCAGGGCATACCGCACGGTTTCGTACGAGGCGGCTTGCATGTTGGCCGGATTCCTGCCCTGGGATCTGGACGCCCAATCCCTGTCCGATGCTTTTCATTGGCGGGAGGAGGCGTTCAGTCGCGGGCAGCGTCCGGCCCTGAAGGAGGTGGAGGCCATGAGGGCCTCCTTACGGCGAGCCGCCGTGGAGGAGTGGCGTCTCAGGCTGGAGACCCCGTCAGCGGGGCTCAGGGTCGTAGCGGCAGTGCGCCCGGTCTTTGCCGAGTGGCTGGACAGGCGCCACGGCCCAGCTACGTTTCGGTTGACACAGGTACTCACCGGGCATGGTTGCTTCGGTGAGTATCTGTGTCGTATCGTAGGCACAGAGGTGTCGGCCGTGTGTCACCACTGTGACAACTGCCCGCTGGATACGGCCCAGCACACACTGGAGTTTTGCCCAGCCTGGGACGAGGAGCGCAGCGCTCTCAGATCAGTCGTCGGAGGAGACCTCTCGCTGCCGGCCGTGGTCGCTTCCATGGTCGGCAGTCGGGAGGCCTGGCGTGCGGTGGCCCACTTCTGCGAGGTGGTCCTCTCGCAGAAGGAGAGTGCCGAGAGGGATCGGGAGCGAGATGATCCCTCCCGCCGCCAGAGGAGACGAAGGAGGCGCCGGGTGGACGACTGACCGGCGTCTCCCGCCCTGTGGATTGGGGGCGTTTGGAGAATTCCACCACGGTATCCCCTGCCTGTCGTAAGAGGCGACTAATAGGGGCCACCGGGGGTCGCGGGCGGGCGGCAGGGGGCCGTCCGTCTTTAGTTTTGTGTTTATTTTAGCACATTGTTGCGACCCCCGTGATGGACGGCAGCGTGGCAGGTAGGCCTCACGCTGCCGTTGACGCTGAGAGCGTCCTTCGGTGCGCGGGGGCTTCTGAGCCCCCCCACAACAGGAGACGGGCCGCACCAGGCGGCACCGCGCAGGGGCGGTTGCGGACGACAACTTAGACATTAGTCAGAGGAAGCCCGCAGCCGTCCCTAATGCGCCGAAGATGGCCACCGCGGAGTTTTAGTTGGTATGCCGTGCGTTGTACATAGGTTAGGGACTCGGCTCGGCGGTCGCCCGACGTTTTCCATCTCTCCGGGCGGCTCAACGCCGGGTCGTAAGGCACGGTGAACCCAACATAACCGCTCGGTCGCCCCCCACGAAGGCCGGGCGGTAGTGGTAACGCACTTTCTCCGCGAAACCAAAAAAAAAAAAAAAAAAAAAAAAAAAAAAAGGTTAGGTTAGGTTAGGTTAGGTTAGGTTAGGTTAGGTTAGGTTAGGTTGGGGTGCGAAGTCAGGAAACCTCCACGCGGTGCACCCTGGGCAACGGCGCGTCGATCACGTTGATCGGCGCGACGGCTAATATCCTGACAACAGTTGGTTGGCGGTCGTCGTTTCTTGCGGCGGCCGTCGTCTTGTTTGGTGGGCCCGTTCATTCGGGCGACTCCCAGTTCTGTCCTGGGGGCGTCGACGGGCTCGGTGTGCGCTCACCCCGCCCCGAGCAGGCAGTGGGAGGGAACCTTTCTCTCCCGCTGTCGCCGTCGCAGATCGTAATCCGGTATGGAGGTCCGTGGTTATGTCTCGCGCTCCTGCCGGACCGAGGGTCTTGGCTTAACCGCCCGGACCGCGAGGGAGAAAACCTCTATAAAAAGTTACCCCGAATCCCAAGCGGCGGCGCACCGCGAGGGGATGCATGGCCGATGGGTAGTTCGGTCTCTAGTGCGACCCCCGCCAGAGTACCAGCCGACCCTTTGGCGGGTTACGCTAGGCTTACCCAGGTACAGGGGGCACTGCCTGGGTGGACTCTTTATTTCCCCCATACTCGTGGGATCAATATGGAAAACTTATACCCTAAAATTATTTTGACGAGATTGCCTACTCCAGTTCCTGCTGGAGAGGCGGAGTTTGTAGATGGTGGAGAGAGAGTGGGTGAAAAGCCCACGAAGGTTACAGCCGAATTCATTCGGCCGATTGACTTGTGTGTCGACTCGGTTACGAGTGAAAGTGTCTCTTCTGTTAGGAGCAAAAGACTATGGAAGAGACGTTCACACCCCTCGAGAAGTAGTCACTCGCCTCTTGAGAGTGACACAGATGAGCCGAGGCCGAAGTCACGCGCAACGAAGGGTCACGGAAGAGGGGGCCCGCCTCCGGTCGACAGTGATGTTGGCTTAGAGAAGGCCCAAAGGCAGCGCGACCTGTTTAAGCGCCAGGAGGCCTGCCAAAAGGCGGAACAGCATAAGTCGCCAACGCCTTCCAAGGCGCTCAAGGCGAAAGAGATCGGTGTCATATTGCGTGATGACCTCCGGAACTGTGAGGATATTGTGAGGTCCATCGTGAGGAAATCCGGAAACCTGAAAGGGACCTCACAAAAGGCGCTGAATTATGTTTCGGACGTGATCGCGCAATATGTGAACCAACCCCAGTCCTCATTGGTTGTTCGCCTTGAAGACGAGGCGAAGAAATGGCGGGAAAATAGTTCCCGCCTCGAGGCAGCATTGAAAGGGCTGCAAGAAGAAAACGCTTCCTTCCGTCGTAGCTTCGAGGAGGCGGAGGCGGCTGCCAGCAGGCGCACAGAGGAGTTGCTGGAGCGAATCGAGGCCAGATGGCAGGCTCGACTGGAGTCGGCGCTTGCAGGTCCGGCCCAGAGGCCATCGCTGGCCCATGAGAGGAGGACCACCCCTGGGGACATTGCACTCCCCGTGCAGGGTGGTTTTGTAGGCGGACAACCCCAGCTCTTAACTGGCAAGGGCAAGGGAAAAGGGAAGGGCAAAGGAGCTGCCCAACCCAATAATCTGATCGCGACCTCAATTGCCGGTCCCTCCAGCACTCCGCCCGTCTCTGGGTTATCCTTGGGGCAGGCGGCAGTGCTAAATAAGGGCAAAGGAACAAAAAAAGGAACCGTTTCTGCCCCTGCCCCAACACCACGGAACGCCGCAGTCCCTCCAAAGCCCAAGAGCAAGGCGGGAGGAAATAAAGCAACTCCCCCCACTGCGCAACACACTCCCCAGGAGCCCCGCCCATTACCACCGGCCCCAGTGTCTATGGACACTGAATGGACCGTGGTGGTGGGCAAAAAGAAGAAAGCCAAGACCGGTGCAGTCTTGGCTACAAAAAAGAAGTCCGAGCCGAAGCTCCGCCCACCGAGGTCAGCAGCGGTAGTAATCGCACTGACCCCAGCAGCTGTTAAGAAGGGCCTCACATATGCTGGGGTCCTGACGAATGCGCAGCAAGGGGTAAGCCTAGACGGCTTAAATATAGACCGGCTTAAGCCAAAATTTGCAGCCACGGGTGCCATGATTTATGAGGTACCCGGGGCTGAATCAGAGCAGAAGGCCGACTCCCTTGCCGTAAGGCTGAGTGAGCATTTTAAGGGGTCGGAAGACGTTAGAATCTACCGGCCCATCAAATTTGCAGAGCTGCGACTGTCAGAACTGGACCCTACAGCCACTCTTGAAACGGTCGCAGCGGCTCTCAGCACTGCCGGTGAGTGTGCCATGGAGCAAATAAAGGTGGGACTAATTCGCCTCGATCGCTCGGGTTTAGGCTCGGTTTGGACTAAGGTGCCGGTCAAGGCGGCACAGAAAATTAAGGCGGGCCGACTTCGTATAGGGTGGACTGTGCCTCGAGTGACGGTGCTTGAGAGACGCCCTATGCGGTGTTATCGCTGCCTCGAGCAAGGGCACGTGAGGGACGCTTGCGATTGTCCCGTAGACCGCAGTGACCTCTGCTATCGCTGCGGCAAGGCGGGTCACAAGGCCCGCCAATGTGAAGCTACACCCAACTGTGCCTTATGTGCTGCAGCTGGCAAGCCCGCCGGGCACCAACTCGGGGGGAAGGCGTGTCCCGTCTCCTCCCGCAAAACCCGGCGGCGTCCGCGCAGAAGACCAGCTGCCGCTGAGGCTACGGCCCAGCCACAGTCGGTGAGCCCACCGCCAGAAGTGGCCGAGATGGACGTAGTAGAAGAGATCGCCCAGTAATGGACCTGAAGTTCCTCCAGGCGAACATCAACCACTGCGCCCGCGCCCAGGACCTGTTGTCCCAAAGCCTGGCGCAGTGGTCGGTGCAAGTGGCCGTGGTCGCCGAGCCGTATTTCGTCCCGCCCAGAGATAACTGGGCTGGGGACCTCGACGGTTCGGTGGCCATCATCACCCAGGGTGCCGCTGGCTCCCCGCCCTTCGAAAAAGTAGCGAAGGGCCAGGGATGCGTCGCGGCTCTGTTGGGAGACGTATGGGTTGTAGGAGTTTATTTCTCTCCCAACAGACCCCTCTACGAGTTCGAGTCTTTTCTCGTTCGACTGGGGGCCCTGGTGCAGCAAGGTCAACCTCACCCGGCGATCGTCGCCGGCGACTTCAACGCCAAATCCATGGTCTGGGGTTCGCCGGCGACCGACGTTCGCGGTGAGGTCCTGGAGGACTGGGCGATCTCTATCGGCCTGGTCGTCCTGAATAGGGGGTCGGTGGACACGTGCGTGCGGCACAACGGCGGGTCTATTGTTGACTTGTCGTTTGCGAGCCCCGCCGTCGCACGTCGTGTCCGGGGCTGGAGGGTCCTTGTGGGCGTGGAGACGTTGTCGGACCATCGCTACATCAGGTTCGACGTCTCCGCGTCCTCGAGTGTCCAGCCCAGTGGTGTACCGAGTGCCCCGAATCAGGACGGCCCGCGGTGGGTCTTACGTCGCCTCGATAAAGAGGCCCTAGTGTTGGCCGCTCTGGTCGTGTCGTGGCTCCCCGTGCCGGACGGGCCGGTACGGGTCGAGCAGGAGGTGGAGTGGTTCGGGGTGGCAATGTCGGACGTTTGCGACGCCGCTATGCCCCGGGCCCTCCGCCGTTCGCCGCGGCGGCAGGTGTACTGGTGGTCGGCGGAACTAGCGCAGTTGCGCGCGTCTTGTGTTGCTGCGCGCCGTCGATACGCCAGGCATCGCCGTCGCCGAATAAGAAGTGAAGATCACGCAGACCAGGAGCGGCAGCTCTATGGCCTCTATAAGGAGGCGAAGAGAGCGCTGCGGGTGGCCGTTCACAGGGCCAAGGTCGCGGCGAGGAAGGAGTTCCTGGAGACTCTCGACGGTGACCCGTGGGGGCGCCCCTATCGCTTGGTGATGAACAAGCTTCGCCCAGCGGCGCCCCCGCTGTCGCAGAGTCTCCGGCCAGACTTGCTGGCCAACGTCGTCGCGGCCTTGTTTCCGGCCACCGTGGAGACCACTCCTCCACCGATGGCGCCACCGGAAGTGGCGTCATCGTCGTACGAGACTTCGGCAAGGGATATCCCGGAGGTTTCGCCCGCTGAAATGCGGGTGGCAGTGCTTCGGCTGCGGAGCAAAAACACGGCCCCAGGGCTCGATGGCATCCCCGGGAGGGCCTGGGTGCTAGCACTCGAGTACCTGGGTCCGAGGCTCCGCAGTTTGTTCTCCGCCTGTTTGGAGCAGGGCGTCTTCCCGGCACGTTGGAAAACCGGGAAGCTCGTCCTGCTGAAGAAAGAAGGACGACCCGCAGAGTCGCCGTCGGCCTACCGGCCCATCGTGTTGCTCGACGAGGTCGTCAAACTTTTCGAGCGCATCGTTCATGCTCGCCTCGTCGAGCATCTCGATAGGGTCGGTCCAAATTTGGCCGACGAGCAGTTTGGATTTAGGAGGGGACGTTCCACCGTCCACGCGATTCTGCGGGTGAAGGCACAGGCGGAGGATGCAGTGGCCAGGGGCGAAGTTGTAATTGCGGTATCGTTGGATATCTCCAACGCTTTCAACTCGCTGCCCTGGCCCTGCATTCACGAGGCACTGCGGTACCACGTGGTGCCGCCCTATCTCCGGCGTCTGGTGCACGCGTATCTGTCTGACAGGGACGTGGTGTATCCGGGCGCCGATGGGTGGCATCGAAGAGCGATGTCGTGCGGTGTTCCACAGGGCTCGGTTCTAGGCCCTCTCTTGTGGAACATCGGGTACGACTGGGTCCTCCGTGGTACCAATCTCCGGGGCGTCGGCGTGACATGTTACGCCGACGACACGCTAGTCACAGCGACTTCTGGGACCTTCCAGGATGCCGCAATTTTGGCGGCGGCGGGCACCGGCGACGTCGTGAGTCGCATCCGACGACTAGGGTTGAAGGTGGCCCTTGAGAAAACCGAGGCCATTTGTTTTCACAGGCCTCGGAAAGGGCCACCGGCCGGTGCCCACATCGTTGTTGAGGGGGTGCGGATTCCCATCGGCAAGAACATGAAGTATTTGGGTTTGATTTTAGATAGCCGATGGGAATTCCGTACCCATTTCGAGAAAATGCGGACAAAACTGTCCCGGGCAGCGGGCGCTCTTTCTAGCCTGCTGCCCAACCTGGAAGGTCCTGGTATCCCTTGCCGAAGGTTATACCACGGAGTCGTGCGGTCCATGGCCCTGTATGGCAGTCCAGTTTGGGCTGATTCCCTGAGCAACCGCTGCGTCGCGCTCTTGCGCAATCCTCAACGTGTAGTGGCGCAGCGGGCGATCAGGGCATACCGCACGGTTTCGTACGAGGCGGCTTGCATGTTGGCCGGATTTCTGCCTTGGGATCTGGACGCCCAATCCCTGTCCGATGCATTTCATTGGCGGGAGGAGGCGTTCAGTCGCGGGCAGCGTCCGGCCCTGAAGGAGGTGGAGGCCATGAGGGCCTCCTTACGGCGAGCCGCCGTGGAGGAGTGGCGTCTCAGGCTGGAGGCCCCGACAGCGGGGCTAAGGGTCGTAGCGGCAGTGCGCCCGGTCTTTGCCGAGTGGCTGGACAGGCGCCACGGCCCGGCTACGTTTCGATTGACACAGGTACTCACCGGGCATGGTTGCTTCGGTGAGTATCTGTGTCGTATTGTAGGCACAGAGGTGTCGGCCGTGTGTCACCATTGTGACAACTGCCCGCTGGATACGGCCCAGCACACACTGGAGTTTTGCCCAGCCTGGGACGAGGAGCGCAGCGCTCTCAGATCAGTCGTCGGAGGAGACCTCTCGCTGCCGGCCGTGGTCGCTTCCATGGTCGGCAGTCGGGAGGCCTGGCGTGCGGTGGCCCACTTCTGCGAGGTGGTCCTCTCGCAGAAGGAGAGTGCCGAGAGGGATCGGGAGCGCGAAGATCCCTCCCGCCGCCAGAGGAGACGAAGGAGGCGCCGGGTGGACGACTGACCGGCGTCTCCCGCCCTGTGGATTGGGGGCGTTTGGAGAATTCCACCACGGTATCCCCTGCCTGTCGTAAAAGGCGACTAATAGGGGCCACCGGGGGTCGCGGGCGGGCGGCAGGGGGCCGTCCGTCTTTAGTTTTGTGTTCCTTTTTGCACATTGTTGCGACCCCCGTGATGGACGGCAGCGTGGAAGGTAGGCCTCACGCTGCCGTAGACGCTGAGAGCGTCCTTCGGTGCGCGGGGGCTTCTGAGCCCCCCCCACAACAGGAGACGGGCCGCACCAGGCGGCACCGCGCAGGGGCGGTTGCGGACGACAACTTAGACATTAGTCAGAGGAAGCCCGCAGCCGTCCCTAATGCGCCGAAGATGGCCACCGCGGAGTTTTAGTTGGTATGCCGTGCGTTGTACATAGGTTAGGGACTCGGCCCGGCGGTCGCCCGACGTTTTCCATCTCTCCGGGCGGCTCAACGCCGGGTCGTAAGGCACGGTGAACCCAACATAACCGCTCGGTCGCCCCCCACGAAGGCCGGGCGGTAGTGGTAACGCACTTTCTCCGCGAAACAAAAAAAAAAAAAAAAAAAAAAAAAAAAAAAAAAAAAAAAAAAAAGGTTAGGTTAGGTTAGGTTAGGTTAGGTTAGGTTAGGTTAGGTTTTTTTTTTTTTTTTTTTTTTTTTGGTGGGGCATTGTTGCCCCGCTCTTGTTCCCCTATTTCTGGAATAAGGCTTTTCATTCTTATCAATATAAATTCTTAGTATAATTTTCTCTTAAATATTATACTTTATTTTATCTATTACATTTCTATCACTTATTTATTTAACTTTTACGACTACTTTCAAGTGCGCTGTGTACTTGGGCTTAATATATTTTATGTGTTATGAAACTTATGACTAAGCATGCCTTACATGTATGTATTGTTATTTCTTGCTGGCTATCTATTTCTTTTTCCTTGGTTACTATTCTTAATTTAAACTAGTGTTATATAATTCTATATTATATATCTAGTTTATATTACTTATTTCTATTTATAACTGTTGTGCATACCTTAATGAAATAATTTACTAATTTATATCTATTTATCTTGTCCTTTAGTATTTCTGATATAGTGTCTTTTGTAATTTTGACATCGATTTCGCTCTCAATTTCATATCTTTCTCTAGAAAAGGCTGGACATTCTAGGAGTATGTGTTCCACTGATTCGGCATACTGTGGATCACAGATACAAGCCGGACTCTCCTTGCACTTAAACCGGTTTAGGTACGCGGAGAATCCGCCGTGTCCCGTAAATATCTGGGTGAGGATTGGGTCGATGGGGATCCTCCTCACGATGCTGTACGCGGCCACCGCATCGGGGAAAAACAGCTTTGTCGTTGAGGCCGTATCTTCTCTAGTATAGCGCTCGCTCCACTCGCGAAGCGACTCCTGTCGGATGCAGCGCTTCGCAAATGAGAGCGGGCACTGGTCATAGTGGGGTCTAACTTTCAGGTTAAGGGCGGCATCCTTTGCGAGTTTGTCGGCTCTCTCGTTACCATTCATCCCTGCGTGTGCCTTTATCCAAAATAATTTCAATATTTTGCCGCGTTCCTTCAAAAGCTCTAAATTTCTATTAATTTTGAACGCTAGGGGATGAAGGGAATCTCCTCTGGATATTGTCTCGAGAGCCGATCTGGAGTCGCTTAGGATGTTATATTTGCCGCCCTTACCCTTCAATGCGATCTCTGTAGCCTTTTCGAGGGCCAGCATTTCCGCCTGGTACACGGTGCAGAATGGCTCCAATCTGTATTTCTTGGCTTCCGTCTCGGCTGCATCATTCCATACAGATAATGCGGCTCCGACTTTGCCTTCGATTTTGGAGCCGTCTGTGAAGATATTTTTGCAGCCTTGCGTGTGCTGTGCTACCTCTGCACCGTCCACCAGGTTTCGAAATTGCAGCCTTTCCCGACTCGACGGGTGTTTTAGGCTGGCGAAGGCCACAGGCCGCTCCACATCTCGGTCTCCGGTTACCTGCTGGGAGTATCCCCTCTTGATTTCGTAAAGGAGTGCGGCTTCCCGCACTCTTATATCAAGAGGCAACACTCCCGCAAGCACCAGGGCCGAGTTAAGTGAGGCTGTCCTGTAGGCCTTCGTCAACTTTTGCACCAGGCTGCGCTGCACCATGTTCAGCTGCTTTTTAATATAAGCTTTGTTTGTTGCTGGCGCCCATACGCTGGCCGCGTACAGAATCGTCGGTTCCACTACGGCGGTGTACAACGTCCTTATCACTTCGGGGTCGAGTCCCCACTGCACCTTCGCAGCTCTCGACATCTTTTTATAAAGGTCGGCTGCCCTTTTGCATACCGAGGCGACATGGGCTTTGAAAGTCAGCCCGTCATCAAATATGACGCCGAGTATTTTGATCTCGCGAACGAGTCCAATATCGACATTACCCATGCACAGGATCGGGACATCATACTTCAGCTTCCGGGTTATGAGCATTCCCTTGGTTTTATGTGGAGCGAATTTAAGTTTGTTTCTGATGCCCCAATCCCGCACACAGGCGAGTGCAGCATTGGCCTGTCTTTGCGCCTCCCCTGTGGAATCCCCGTCAAACAGCAGGACGACATCATCAGCAAACGCTTGACAATAGTCGCCCCGCCGATTCAGATCCTGTAATAGGGAATCCAATAGGAGGTTCCACAGGATTGGCCCTCCAACAGACCCCTGCACACAGCCTTTACTGGTCTCCCTCGCGAGATCAACCCCTGCGTATCTGACCCTGACCTTCCTGTCCTCCAGGTAGCTGGCAATCACCCTCCTAATGTTTGGTGGGCAGCGCTCCTCCGCAAGCCGAACCTTTATGGCAGGCCACCAGGCGCTGTCGAAGGCTCCCTCTATGTCCAATGATATCATTATTACTATTTTCTTTTCTTCGAGCTTATCTTTGATATGTTTCATTAGGACATAGAGGGAGTCCTCGGTGCTCCTCTGTGGCATGAAGCCATATTGGCTCACACTGAGCCTGGGGACGAGATGCCATTTGAGCCTGCCCACCAACATTTTCTCCAGTATCTTTCCCATCACTGGCAGTAGTCCAATCGGTCTGTAGGACTTAGCTGTCGTGTAGTCCTCGCGACCGGGCTTCCTTAATACGACTACTGTGGCCTCCTTCCAGATTTTCGGGAAGCAAGCCAACTCTAGACACTTATTTGCCAGTGATAGGAAAGATTCCTGGTCCTCAGCAATCGCTCGCCCACAGATGTCAGACGTCAGGCCATCAGATCCGGGTGCCTTCTTTGGGTTGAATCCCACCAGTGCAGCTTGCAGTTCGTACTTAGTAAATGGTGGGTCATGATTTTCATCATGCTCCCACTCATTTATTTTGTCTGCCATTTCTCTGGTGTACCGGTGGTCTTCGTTGTCGTCTTCGGGGAGGTCGTCCGGATAAAAGGTCTCGGCAAGCAATCTTGCCGATTCCTCTTCATCCAGTGTCCTTCCTTCCCTGACAAGAGGTTGGTCCTCATGTCGCCTGGTTACCCTTCCCAATACTCTGTAGATTCCGTCCCAGACCCCTTCCCTGTCCTGCTTCCCACAGAATTCCTTCCAACTTTGTATTTGCGCACTCCTCGCCTCTTTCTCATAAATTTCCTTTGCTTCCCTATATTCTCTTATAACTTTTTCTTTTCTTACAGGTGCGGCCCAGTGTATCCTGCGTTTCTTCCGAGTGGCGTCCCTCTTCAGCAGATCCAGTTCTTTAGACCACCAAGGTAGGTTGTATTTCGTATTACTTTTCTTTTTAGGTATGGTACTTTCACTAGTCTTGACTATTATTTCTGTGTATTTTGTAATTTTGTTTTCTAGTTCTTCCTTTGTCTGTATTTTATCTATGTCTATTTTGTTTATTTTATTTTCTTTAGCTAATTTTTCATATGTTTTACTAAATTCCTTCCAATTTGCCTTCCTTGTGTTATATATTCGTGTTGTTCTTTTCATTTCTATACCTTTTATCCTTTGTAATCTTAATTTTATTAGGATTGTATTGTGGTCCGAGCTGGTTATCTTTTCTTCCACTCTCCAGTCCTCAATCTTGTTCAAAAGATCGGCCGAACAGGCGGTGATGTCTACTTGGCTAGAGTAGACCTTACCTCCCCTTGTGGTGAAAAATGTGGGTGTGTTGCCTTCATTTAACACATGAAATCCGGTCTCATCCAACAAGCTGGTTAACATTTCGCCTCTTCTGTCAGTCGTTTGAGTCCACCACAAGCTTTTGGCGTTGGAATCGCCTCCAATCAGGAGTCTCCCCGGTCCCAATCTTTGCTCGATCCTCTTGAGCTGTTCGAGGTAGCCATCTATTGGCTGGTCTGGCTCAAAGTAGAACGAGACGACCACAATCTCCCAGGCGCTGTTTCGGATTTTCACCACAACAATATTGGTTGTGGTGAAATCCGAGCAGATTCTGGCCTCAACGTCACTGTCAAGAACAGCAATTGCTGCCTTGACTTGGCCCTCGCCTTGCTGTTGTTCTGTGCACTGGAAGATCCTGATCGTCCCGTAGTCCTTCATTCTACCAGATCCACCAATATACGGCTCTTGAATTAGGGCAACTGCCATCCTTTGTTCAGTGGCGGTCTGCAGGAGTTCCTGTGTGGCGAGCGCCTTCCTCTGGAGGTTGGCTTGGACCACCAAGAACGGTCTATTTATGAAGGAGGCTTCTGGTGAGTCGAGGACGCCTGGAGCCACCTTAGCAGTAGTTTACTGATGACCTTGCTATGGCGTCCCACCTCTTCCGCACCGGGCATTCATGGCTGAAAGCGTTGTGATTGGTATCCTCCAGCCTGGCTTTGTGACAATTACAGCAGGTTGGGGTCGCCGCTGCGAGCCAGTCCGCACATTCGGCTTTCACATGTGGTCCCCCGCAGTGACTACAGACATCCAGCGCGGCCTTACAGAACTTTCTCCCATGTCCATAGCCCAGGCATCTTGAGCATTGGATAATGGGTGATTGATCTGCAACTCGGACACGCTGGATGTCTATATGCACCGCGCCGGCCTCTGTGAATATTCGCCATACCTCTGGTGACACTTTGAGGATGACATGTACCATTAGTGGGTTCCTGGTCCTCCTTCGGTATTTGACCTCCATCCTTATCTTGTCATTGTCAATCCCCAGAAGCATACTTCTGTTCTGCAGTCTCAACGCACTCAGGATTTCTTCATCCGTATGGAAGTTAAGGACATCCCTCATGACTACCAACGGATCTTTGTTGGTCATCTCCTCGACTTTTAGGTCATCTCCTGCCTTCCCGATTTTCTCCTTAACTTTCCGGAGCTCTTCTTTATCCTGGAAGCCTATTATAACCTTTCTTTCTTTTGCCTTTCTTATCTTATCTATTCTGAGGCCGTCTTCTTTAGCGTTCACTACCTTCCTAATCTTTTCCACCACTTCATCTCCAGTCTCCTGCTCGTCGCGAGATGTCACGACAATCGAATGTAGCGCCGTGGTCATTTCGACCGCTTTGGTTTTATGTAGACCAGCAGCTACATTCGCATATGTCCTGTTGGTGATCATCTCCTCCCTATGTTTCCTCATTTCTTCGGTGATACGCTCCATTTCTTGTTTGCCTTCCTGTAGCAATCGCCCATGTTCCTCCAGCTTTTTGAGCAGATCCCTTTCAAGCCTGTCCCTCTCTTCTTTTTCTCTTCCTTTGTCTACATCCTCTGTTCCTGCCTTTATTCCTCCTGTCCTTTCAGCTTCCTTCCCTTTGGCTTCTTCTGCATCTCTACCCCTATAAGGCTTTCCCTCCTCGGATTCCTTGACCAGCCTATACAGTCTGTCTATCGCTTCGATGACGTCGGCCTTGATTTCGCTCTTCAGATTGCGGCTGTTATTCATCTGGAGCTTGGCCTTCATGAGGCACGCCTTTGCCTCAGCCGTCCTGTTCAGATAGGCGGGACTCCCTTTTTTGGGAGAGCCCAGCCTTTCTGAACTTATGGTCTCCGGCATAGGTTGGCTTCTTGATATGCCTCTCCGCTCTGCAGGAGCTGCAGACGCCGCGGATGTCATCGATGCTGCGGCTATGGTCCTTGTTTTTGGCATGGTGGGAGGAGTGACTCTGGTTTCAACAACTTCATCGAGGCGAGACTCGATGGAGCGTCTAGCCTGAGCCACTGTTTGGCTCCGAGAAGGGCCCGCCTTCTCTGAGGCTTCTGCGTCAGCGTCGCGCTTTGATGGGGAGAGAGTCTTCTTCAGGGGCGTGTGGAAGCTGGGCATGATGGTCTGCCTAGTTTGGGGTTCGCGTCAAAATATAATATGTATAATGATAGCTTCGTGAATGTAAAGTTCACGAAGCAGTCTGTGGTCAATTTGGGGTATATTTGTAAGTGTATATAGCTTACAGGTCAATACAAAGTCAAAATATTTGGTGCGTAGAAGCACAGTTCAACTATCCTTAGTCTAATTTTCTATTTCTGTTTCAGGTAGTAGTGGCGGTTCCGACGGCGTGTGGCGTAGCGGTAAGTATGTGACAAGTATAAGTATAATTTTATCTTAAGAATTTAATTTTTCTTCGGCTCTCGTTACGGTATAGCCGTACCTTACCTGGTCAAAAAAGGCAAAAGGGTGGGTGCGGGGGGCAATTTTTGCCGGAGCGCGACGCGCGACACGTCGAAAGACGCGTCTCGGCGAGCACTTCAACGGTACATAAACAAACAATGTACGGTTGATACAAAAAATTGCAACCGTCAGCAAAACAGAGTAAATGTTAGAAATTTGGAAAAATTTGAAGAGTGGGGACAACGCAAGCATGCAAACCGGCAAGCATCCACAAAAAGCCACAAAACGACATGCCACACCATACAGCTTTCATACAGACTGTTTATGAAATCAGACAAATCAGACGGGTTAGGTTAGGTTTTTTTTTTTTTTTTTTTGGGTAGGCGATCCTGCAGTCAACACCGGGGGAAACCTGCGAATGGGATACTGGAGTCCCCCGGCTTGACGACTGCAGGGGCCTGGGAAGGAAGCGGAAAAGGATGATGGAAGGAAAGGTGGGGAGTGGAGAAAGGTTCTCAGGATGGGCGGAAAGGAAAAGGGTGCCAGGAAATGTTCGCGGGCCCTTTTAGGCCTCAATGTGTTATGCAACCAAGAGGTATACACACTGACTGTGTGCCTCGGCCCGCGACTAATGTTCCCCCGCGCATGGGCGTGCATTGGGTGTGAAGACCCAAAGCACAAGAATTGCCTCGGGGGGCGGTGGTTAGGTTAGGTTAGGTTAGGTTAGGTTAGGTTAGGTTTTTTTTTTTAATAGGCGATCCTGCAGTCAACACCGAGGGAAACCTGCGAATGGGATACTGGAGTCCCCCGGCTTGAAGACTGCAGGGGCCTGGGAAGGAAGCGGAAAAGGATGATGGAAGGAAAGGTGGGGAGTGGAGAAAGGTTCTCAGGATGGGCGGAAAGGAAAAGGGTGCCAGGAAATGTTCGCGGGCCCTTTTAGGCCTCAATGTGTTATGCAACCAAGAGGTATACACACTGACTGTGTGCCTCGGCCCGCGACTAATGTTCCCCCGCGCATGGGCGTGCATTGGGTGTGAAGACCCAAAGCACAAGAATTGCCTCGGGGGGGGGGTTAGGTTAGGTTAGGTTAGGTTAGGTTAGGTTAGGTTAGGTTAGGTTAGGTTAGGTTAGGTTAGGTTAGGTTAGGTTAGGTTAGGTTAGGTTAGGTTAGGTTAGGTTAGGTTAGGTTAGGTTAGGTTAGGTTAGGTTAGGTTAGGTTAGGTTAGGTTAGGTTAGGTTAGGTTAGGTTAGGTTAGGTTAGGTTAGGTTAGGTTAGGTTAGGTTAGGTTAGGTTAGGTTAGGTTAGGTTAGGTTAGGTTAGGTTAGGTTAGGTTAGGTTAGGTTAGGTTAGGTTAGGTTAGGTTGGGGTGCGAAGTCAGGAAACCTCCACGCGGTGCACCCTGGGCAACGGCGCGTCGATCACGTTGATCGGCGCGACGGCTAATATCCTGACAACAGTTGGTTGGCGGTCGTCGTCTCTTGCGGCGGCCGTCGTCTCGTCTCGTTTCGGTGGGCCCGTTCATCGGGCGACCCCCGGTTCTGTCCTGGGGGTGTCGACGGGCTCGGTGTGCGCTCACCCCGCCCCGAGCAGGCAGTGAGGGGGAACCTTTCTCTCCCGCTGTCGCCGTCGTAGATCGTAATCCGGTATGGAGGTCCGTGGATATGTCTCGCGCTCCTTCCGGACCGAGGGTCTTGGCTTAACCGCCCGGACCGTGAGGGAGAAAACCTCTATAAAAAGTTACCCCAAATCCCAAGCGGCGGCGCACCGCGAGGGGATGCATGGCCGATGGGTAGTTCGGTCCCGAGTGCGACCCCCGCCAGAGTACCGGCCGACCCTCTTGGCGGGTTACGTTAGGCTTACCCAGGTACAGGGGGCACTGCCTGGGCGGACTATTTATTTCCCCCACACTCGTGGGAACAAAAATGGAATCCTTTTTAAACAAAAACCCAATTATTCGATTGACGAAGTTGCCTCCTCCTGCCTCAGATTCTGGGGTAGGAGAGGCGGAGATCGGGGAGCGCAAGCTCACTGATGGTAACATCGTGGAAGGGAGTACGGGCGAGAAGCCCACAGAGGTTGTGGCTGAATTTGTTCGACCTCTCAGTAATGTCGGTATTGACTCAGAGTCAAGCGAGAGCGTCTCATCTGTTAGGAGTAAAAAGCTCTGGAGGAGACACTCTCGCTCGAAGGAGACCTACTTAACGAGCGAAACAGATGAGCCGGCTCCAAAGGCCTTAACAACTGATGGCCGAGGTAGGGGTCGTCCTCCCACACAATATAAGAGCCTGAAAAAGGCCCAAAAGGAGCTGGATAGCCAAAAGCGGGAGTTGGCCCGTAAAAACATGGAGGAGGAGCTTCAGGCAAAGCTCCACTATCGAAAATCCACGGCGACCGAAGAGGAAATGCAGATCGACGAAGTTCGCATTGTCCTCAAGGAGGACCTGTTGCATTGCGGGGAAGTGGTGCAGCAGATAGTGAGGAAGTCAGGAAACCTGAAGGGGACCTCGCAAAAGGCCCTGAATTTTGTGACTGATACCATTATAAAGTATGTTGGCCAGCAAGAGTCCTCTGTTATGGTTCGCCTCGAATATGAGGCTAAAAAATGGAAGGAGCATAGTGCCCATCTCGAGTCGTCACTGAAGATGCTCCAGGAAGAGAACACCTCTCTGCGCCGGCGTCTAGAAGACTTAGAGGCGGCTGCAAATAAGCGCCCCACGGAGGAGGTACTGGAGCTGATGGAAAAGAGGATGCAAGCCAGGATGGAGTCATTACTTTTGGGCCCGGCTCCTAGGCCACCACTGGCCCATGAGAAGAAGTCCACTCCCGGGGATACACAACTCCCCGTGCAGGGTGGATTCGTGGGAGGAGCACCTCAGCCCACTTCAACCAAGGGAAAAGGGAAAGGAAAGGGGAAAAGTTCAGTCCAGCCCGCTCCCCTTATATCCGCGCCTGTGGCCGGGCCCTCCACAGACCCACCACAGGCTATCGCTGGGCCGTCTAAGGTACCGGCCACTGCTACAACTGTCGGAAAAGGCAAGCAGAGAGCTGCCCAACCTGGACAGACAGCGCAGGTGCATAAGCCCCAAAAGGGCAAGAAGAAAGGACCAGCACCCACGGTGCAAGGTGCTCCAGAGCCTCGCCCACTACCACCGGCCCCAGCGTCTATGGACGTGGGGTGGACCATGGTTGTGGGCAAAAAGAAAAAGCCCAAGCCCGCCACGACGCCCGCTGCAAATAATCAGCGGCAGCCCCGTCGGCCTGAGCCAAAACTGCGTCCGCCACGCTCCGCAGCGATCGTCATATCGTTGACGCCGGCTGCGGTTGCCAAGGGGCTAACGTACGCGAAGGTGCTGACGGATGCACAGCAACGCGTGAGTCTTACCGGCCTGAACATAGACAGGCTGAAGCCGAAAGTTTCCGCTGCGGGTGCCATGTTATATGAGGTGCCCGGAGCGGAGTCGGAGCAGAGGGCCGATTCCCTCGCCGCAAGGCTGAGGGAGTGTTTTGGTGGGACGGAAGATGTCAGAGTCTCCCGGCCCACCAAATGTACGGAGCTGCGGCTGTCAGATCTTGATCCCGCAGCCACTCCCGAGACGGTCACAGCGGCCCTCTGCAGTGCCGGTGAGTGTGCCGCAGAGGCTGTTAAGGTGGGGGAAATCCGGCCCGATCGCTCTGGCCTGGGCTCGGTTTGGGCCAAGGTGCCAGTCAAGGCGGCCCAAAAGATCAAGGGGGGCCGCTTGAAAGTTGGGTGGACCGTGGTTCGAGTTACCGTACTCGAGGGGCGCCCGATGCGCTGCTACCGTTGCCTCGAGCGCGGTCATGCGCAAAACAACTGTGACGGAGGGCCGGATCGCAGTGACCTTTGTTATCGCTGCGGCAAGCCGGGCCATAAAGCCCGTCAGTGTAAGGATACACCAAACTGCGTCGTATGTGCCGCAGCTGGTAAGCCCGCCGGACACCAACTTGGGGGGAAGGCGTGTTCCGCCTCCTCCCGCAATGTCCGGCGACGTTCACGTAGAAGACCTGCTGGGAACCCACCGCAAGGTGAGGCCGAGATGGAGGGAATAGAAGAGATCGCCCAATAATGGACCTAAAGTTCCTCCAGGCGAACATCAACCACTGCGCCCGCGCCCAAGACCTGTTGTCCCAAAGCCTGGCGCAGTGGTCGGTGCAAGTGGCCGTGGTCGCCGAGCCATATTTCGTCCCGCCCAGAGATAACTGGGCCGGGGACCTCGACGGTTCGGTGGCCATCATCACCCAGGGTGCCGCTGGCTCCCCGCCCTTCGAAAAGGTAGCGAAGGGCCAGGGATGCGTCGCGGCTCTGTTGGGAGACGTATGGGTTGTAGGAGTTTATTTCTCTCCCAACAGACCCCTCTACGAGTTCGAGTCTTTTCTCGTTCGACTGGGGGCCCTGGTGCAGCAAGGCCAACCTCACCCGGCGATCGTCGCCGGTGACTTCAACGCCAAATCCGTGGTCTGGGGTTCGCCGGCGACCGACGTTCGCGGTGAGGTCCTGGAGGACTGGGCGATCTCTGTCGGCCTGGTCGTCCTGAATAGGGGGTCGGTGGACACGTGCGTGCGGCACAACGGCGGGTCCATTGTTGACTTGTCGTTTGTGAGCCCTGCCGTCGCACGTCGTGTCCGGGGCTGGAGAGTCCTCGTGGGCGTGGAGACGTTGTCGGACCATCGTTATATCAGGTTCGACGTCTCCGCGTCCGCGAGAGTCCAGCCCAGTGGTGAACCGAGTGCCCCGAATCAGGACGGCCCGCGGTGGGTTTTACGTCGCCTCAACAAAGAGGCCCTAGTGTTGGCCGCTCTGGTCGTGTCGTGGCTCCCCGTGCCGGACGGGCCGGTACGGGTCGAGCAGGAGGCGGAGTGGTTCGGGATGGCAATGTCGGACGTTTGCGACGCCGCCATGCCCCGGGCCCTCCGCCGTTCGCCGCGGCGGCAGGTGTACTGGTGGTCGGCGGAGCTAGCGCAGTTGCGCGCGTCTTGCGTTGCTGCGCGCCGTCGATACGCCAGGCATCGCCGTCGCCGAATTAGAAGTCAGGATCACGCAGACCAGGAGCGGCAGCTCTACGGCCTCTATAAGGAGGCGAAGAGAGCGCTGCGGGTGGCCGTTCACAGGGCCAAGGTCGCGGCGAGGAAAGAGTTCCTGGAGACTCTCGACGGTGACCCGTGGGGGCGCCCCTATCGCTTGGTGATGAACAAGCTTCGCCCAGCGGCGCCCCCGCTGTCGCAGAGTCTCCGGCCAGACTTGCTGGCCAACGTCGTCGCGGCCTTGTTTCCGGCCACCGTGGAGACCACTCCTCCACCGATGGCGCCACCGGACGTGGCGTCGTCGTCGTACGAGACTTCGGCAAGGGATATCCCGGAGGTTTCACCCGCTGAAATGCGGGTGGCAGTGCTTCGGCTGCGGAGCAAAAACACGGCCCCAGGGCTCGATGGCATCCCCGGAAGAGCCTGGGTGCTAGCCCTCGAGCACCTGGGTCCGAGGCTCCGCAGTTTGTTCTCCGCCTGTTTGGAGCAGGGCGTCTTCCCGGCGCGTTGGAAAACCGGGAAGCTCGTCCTGCTGAAGAAGGAAGGACGACCCGCAGAGTCGCCGTCGGCCTACCGGCCCATCGTGTTGCTCGACGAGGTCGCCAAACTTTTCGAGCGCATCGTTCATGCTCGCCTCGTCGAGCACCTCGAGAGGGTCGGACCAGACTTGGCCGACAGTCAGTTCGGTTTCCGTAGGGGACGTTCCACCGTCCACGCGATTCTGCGGGTGAAGGCACAGGCGGAGGATGCAGTGGCCAGAGGCGAGGTGGTTATAGCGATTTCACTGGACATTTCCAACGCCTTTAATTCGCTGCCCTGGCCCTGCATTCACGAAGCACTGCGGTACCACGTGGTGCCGCCCTATCTCCGGCGTCTGGTGCACGCGTATCTGTCTGACAGGGACGTGGTGTATCCGGGCGCCGATGGGTGGCACCGAAGAGCGATGTCGTGCGGTGTTCCACAGGGCTCGGTTTTAGGCCCTCTCTTGTGGAACATCGGGTACGACTGGGTGCTCCGTGGTGCCAATCTCCGGGGCGTCGGCGTGACATGTTACGCCGACGACACGCTAGTCACAGCGACTTCTGGGACCTTCCAGGACGCCGCGATTCTGGCGGCGGCGGGCACCGGCGACGTCGTGAATAGGATCCGACGTCTAGGGTTGAAGGTGGCCCTTGAGAAAACCGAGGCCATTTGTTTTCACGGGCCTCGGAAAGGGCCACCGGCCGGTGCCCACATCGTTGTTGAGGGGGTGCGGATTCCCATCGGCAAGAACATGAAGTATTTGGGTTTGATTTTAGACAGCCGATGGGAATTCCGTACCCATTTTGAGAAGATGCGGACAAAACTGTCCCGGGCAGCGGGCGCTCTTTCTAGCCTGCTGCCCAACCTGGAAGGTCCTGGTATCCCTTGCCGAAGACTCTATCACGGAGTCGTGCGGTCCATGGCCCTTTACGGCAGTCCCGTTTGGGCTTACTCCCTGAGCGACCGCTGCGTCGCGCTCTTGCGCAACCCTCAACGTGTAGTTGCGCAGCGGGCGATCAGGGCGTACCGCACGGTCTCGTACGAGGCGGCTTGCATGTTGGCCGGATTCCTGCCCTGGGATCTGGACGCCGAATCCCTGTCCGATGCCTTTTATTGGCGGGAGGAGGCGTTCAGTCGCGGGCAACGTCCGGCCTTGAAGGAGGTGGAGGCCATGAGGGCCTCCTTACGGCGAGCCGCCGTGGAGGAGTGGCGTCTCAGGCTGGAGACCCCGTCAGCGGGGCTCAGGGTCGTAGCGGCAGTGCGCCCGGTCTTTGCCGAGTGGCTGGACAGGCGCCACGGCCCAGCTACGTTTCGGTTGACACAGGTACTCACCGGGCATGGTTGCTTCGGTGAGTATCTGTGTCGTATCGTAGGCACAGAGGTGTCGGCCGTGTGTCACCATTGTGACAACTGCCCGCTGGATACGGCCCAACATACATTGGAGTTTTGCCCAGCCTGGGACGAGGAGCGCAGCGCTCTCAGATCAGTCGTCGGAGGAGACCTCTCGCTGCCGGCCGTGGTCGCTTCCATGGTCGACAGTCGGGAGGCCTGGCGTGCGGTGGCCCACTTCTGCGAGGTGGTCCTCTCGCAGAAGGAGAGTGCCGAGAGGGATCGGGAGCGAGATGATCCCTCCCGCCGCCAGAGGAGACGAAGGAGGCGCCGGGTGGACGACTGACCGGCGTCTCCCGCCCTGTGGATTGGGGGCGTTTGGAGAATTCCACCACGGTATCCCCTGCCTGTCGTAAGAGGCGACTAATAGGGGCCACCGGGGGTCGCGGGCGGGCGGCAGGGGGCCGTCCGTCTATAGTTTTGTGTATCTTTTTAGCACATTGTTGCGACCCCCGTGATGGACGGCAGCGTGGAAGGTAGGCCTCACGCTGCCGTTGACGCTGAGAGCGTCCTTCGGTGCGCGGGGGCTTCTGAGCCCCCCCACAACAGGAGACGGGCCGCACCAGGCGGCACCGCGCAGGGGCGGTTGCGGACGACAACTTAGACATTAGTCAGAGGAAGCCCGCAGCCGTCCCTAATGCGCCGAAGATGGCCACCGCGGAGTTTTAGGTTAGGTTAGGTTAGGTTAGGTTAGGTTAGGTTAGGTTAGGTTAGGTTAGGTTAGGTTAGGTTAGGTTAGGTTAGGTTAGGTTAGGTTAGGTTAGGTTAGGTTAGGTTAGGTTAGGTTAGGTTAGGTTAGGTTAGGTTAGGTTAGGTTAGGTTAGGTTAGGTTAGGTTAGGTTAGGTTAGGTTAGGTTAGGTTAGGTTAGGTTAGGTTAGGTTAGGTTAGGTTAGGTTAGGTTAGGTTAGGTTAGGTTAGGTTAGGTTAGGTTAGGTTGGGGTGCGAAGTCAGGAAACCTCCACGCGGTGCACCCTGGGCAACGGCGCGTCGATCACGTTGATCGGCGCGACGGCTAATATCCTGACAACAGTTGGTTGGCGGTCGTCGTCTCTTGCGGCGGCCGTCGTCTCGTCTCGTTTCGGTGGGCCCGTTCATCGGGCGACCCCCGGTTCTGTCCTGGGGGTGTCGACGGGCTCGGTGTGCGCTCACCCCGCCCCGAGCAGGCAGTGAGGGGGAACCTTTCTCTCCCGCTGTCGCCGTCGTAGATCGTAATCCGGTATGGAGGTCCGTGGATATGTCTCGCGCTCCTTCCGGACCGAGGGTCTTGGCTTAACCGCCCGGACCGTGAGGGAGAAAACCTCTATAAAAAGTTACCCCAAATCCCAAGCGGCGGCGCACCGCGAGGGGATGCATGGCCGATGGGTAGTTCGGTCCCGAGTGCGACCCCCGCCAGAGTACCGGCCGACCCTCTTGGCGGGTTACGTTAGGCTTACCCAGGTACAGGGGGCACTGCCTGGGCGGACTATTTATTTCCCCCACACTCGTGGGAACAAAAATGGAATCCTTTTTAAACAAAAACCCAATTATTCGATTGACGAAGTTGCCTCCTCCTGCCTCAGATTCTGGGGTAGGAGAGGCGGAGATCGGGGAGCGCAAGCTCACTGATGGTAACATCGTGGAAGGGAGTACGGGCGAGAAGCCCACAGAGGTTGTGGCTGAATTTGTTCGACCTCTCAGTAATGTCGGTATTGACTCAGAGTCAAGCGAGAGCGTCTCATCTGTTAGGAGTAAAAAGCTCTGGAGGAGACACTCTCGCTCGAAGGAGACCTACTTAACGAGCGAAACAGATGAGCCGGCTCCAAAGGCCTTAACAACTGATGGCCGAGGTAGGGGTCGTCCTCCCACACAATATAAGAGCCTGAAAAAGGCCCAAAAGGAGCTGGATAGCCAAAAGCGGGAGTTGGCCCGTAAAAACATGGAGGAGGAGCTTCAGGCAAAGCTCCACTATCGAAAATCCACGGCGACCGAAGAGGAAATGCAGATCGACGAAGTTCGCATTGTCCTCAAGGAGGACCTGTTGCATTGCGGGGAAGTGGTGCAGCAGATAGTGAGGAAGTCAGGAAACCTGAAGGGGACCTCGCAAAAGGCCCTGAATTTTGTGACTGATACCATTATAAAGTATGTTGGCCAGCAAGAGTCCTCTGTTATGGTTCGCCTCGAATATGAGGCTAAAAAATGGAAGGAGCATAGTGCCCATCTCGAGTCGTCACTGAAGATGCTCCAGGAAGAGAACACCTCTCTGCGCCGGCGTCTAGAAGACTTAGAGGCGGCTGCAAATAAGCGCCCCACGGAGGAGGTACTGGAGCTGATGGAAAAGAGGATGCAAGCCAGGATGGAGTCATTACTTTTGGGCCCGGCTCCTAGGCCACCACTGGCCCATGAGAAGAAGTCCACTCCCGGGGATACACAACTCCCCGTGCAGGGTGGATTCGTGGGAGGAGCACCTCAGCCCACTTCAACCAAGGGAAAAGGGAAAGGAAAGGGGAAAAGTTCAGTCCAGCCCGCTCCCCTTATATCCGCGCCTGTGGCCGGGCCCTCCACAGACCCACCACAGGCTATCGCTGGGCCGTCTAAGGTACCGGCCACTGCTACAACTGTCGGAAAAGGCAAGCAGAGAGCTGCCCAACCTGGACAGACAGCGCAGGTGCATAAGCCCCAAAAGGGCAAGAAGAAAGGACCAGCACCCACGGTGCAAGGTGCTCCAGAGCCTCGCCCACTACCACCGGCCCCAGCGTCTATGGACGTGGGGTGGACCATGGTTGTGGGCAAAAAGAAAAAGCCCAAGCCCGCCACGACGCCCGCTGCAAATAATCAGCGGCAGCCCCGTCGGCCTGAGCCAAAACTGCGTCCGCCACGCTCCGCAGCGATCGTCATATCGTTGACGCCGGCTGCGGTTGCCAAGGGGCTAACGTACGCGAAGGTGCTGACGGATGCACAGCAACGCGTGAGTCTTACCGGCCTGAACATAGACAGGCTGAAGCCGAAAGTTTCCGCTGCGGGTGCCATGTTATATGAGGTGCCCGGAGCGGAGTCGGAGCAGAGGGCCGATTCCCTCGCCGCAAGGCTGAGGGAGTGTTTTGGTGGGACGGAAGATGTCAGAGTCTCCCGGCCCACCAAATGTACGGAGCTGCGGCTGTCAGATCTTGATCCCGCAGCCACTCCCGAGACGGTCACAGCGGCCCTCTGCAGTGCCGGTGAGTGTGCCGCAGAGGCTGTTAAGGTGGGGGAAATCCGGCCCGATCGCTCTGGCCTGGGCTCGGTTTGGGCCAAGGTGCCAGTCAAGGCGGCCCAAAAGATCAAGGGGGGCCGCTTGAAAGTTGGGTGGACCGTGGTTCGAGTTACCGTACTCGAGGGGCGCCCGATGCGCTGCTACCGTTGCCTCGAGCGCGGTCATGCGCAAAACAACTGTGACGGAGGGCCGGATCGCAGTGACCTTTGTTATCGCTGCGGCAAGCCGGGCCATAAAGCCCGTCAGTGTAAGGATACACCAAACTGCGTCGTATGTGCCGCAGCTGGTAAGCCCGCCGGACACCAACTTGGGGGGAAGGCGTGTTCCGCCTCCTCCCGCAATGTCCGGCGACGTTCACGTAGAAGACCTGCTGGGAACCCACCGCAAGGTGAGGCCGAGATGGAGGGAATAGAAGAGATCGCCCAATAATGGACCTAAAGTTCCTCCAGGCGAACATCAACCACTGCGCCCGCGCCCAAGACCTGTTGTCCCAAAGCCTGGCGCAGTGGTCGGTGCAAGTGGCCGTGGTCGCCGAGCCATATTTCGTCCCGCCCAGAGATAACTGGGCCGGGGACCTCGACGGTTCGGTGGCCATCATCACCCAGGGTGCCGCTGGCTCCCCGCCCTTCGAAAAGGTAGCGAAGGGCCAGGGATGCGTCGCGGCTCTGTTGGGAGACGTATGGGTTGTAGGAGTTTATTTCTCTCCCAACAGACCCCTCTACGAGTTCGAGTCTTTTCTCGTTCGACTGGGGGCCCTGGTGCAGCAAGGCCAACCTCACCCGGCGATCGTCGCCGGTGACTTCAACGCCAAATCCGTGGTCTGGGGTTCGCCGGCGACCGACGTTCGCGGTGAGGTCCTGGAGGACTGGGCGATCTCTGTCGGCCTGGTCGTCCTGAATAGGGGGTCGGTGGACACGTGCGTGCGGCACAACGGCGGGTCCATTGTTGACTTGTCGTTTGTGAGCCCTGCCGTCGCACGTCGTGTCCGGGGCTGGAGAGTCCTCGTGGGCGTGGAGACGTTGTCGGACCATCGTTATATCAGGTTCGACGTCTCCGCGTCCGCGAGAGTCCAGCCCAGTGGTGAACCGAGTGCCCCGAATCAGGACGGCCCGCGGTGGGTTTTACGTCGCCTCAACAAAGAGGCCCTAGTGTTGGCCGCTCTGGTCGTGTCGTGGCTCCCCGTGCCGGACGGGCCGGTACGGGTCGAGCAGGAGGCGGAGTGGTTCGGGATGGCAATGTCGGACGTTTGCGACGCCGCCATGCCCCGGGCCCTCCGCCGTTCGCCGCGGCGGCAGGTGTACTGGTGGTCGGCGGAGCTAGCGCAGTTGCGCGCGTCTTGCGTTGCTGCGCGCCGTCGATACGCCAGGCATCGCCGTCGCCGAATTAGAAGTCAGGATCACGCAGACCAGGAGCGGCAGCTCTACGGCCTCTATAAGGAGGCGAAGAGAGCGCTGCGGGTGGCCGTTCACAGGGCCAAGGTCGCGGCGAGGAAAGAGTTCCTGGAGACTCTCGACGGTGACCCGTGGGGGCGCCCCTATCGCTTGGTGATGAACAAGCTTCGCCCAGCGGCGCCCCCGCTGTCGCAGAGTCTCCGGCCAGACTTGCTGGCCAACGTCGTCGCGGCCTTGTTTCCGGCCACCGTGGAGACCACTCCTCCACCGATGGCGCCACCGGACGTGGCGTCGTCGTCGTACGAGACTTCGGCAAGGGATATCCCGGAGGTTTCACCCGCTGAAATGCGGGTGGCAGTGCTTCGGCTGCGGAGCAAAAACACGGCCCCAGGGCTCGATGGCATCCCCGGAAGAGCCTGGGTGCTAGCCCTCGAGCACCTGGGTCCGAGGCTCCGCAGTTTGTTCTCCGCCTGTTTGGAGCAGGGCGTCTTCCCGGCGCGTTGGAAAACCGGGAAGCTCGTCCTGCTGAAGAAGGAAGGACGACCCGCAGAGTCGCCGTCGGCCTACCGGCCCATCGTGTTGCTCGACGAGGTCGCCAAACTTTTCGAGCGCATCGTTCATGCTCGCCTCGTCGAGCACCTCGAGAGGGTCGGACCAGACTTGGCCGACAGTCAGTTCGGTTTCCGTAGGGGACGTTCCACCGTCCACGCGATTCTGCGGGTGAAGGCACAGGCGGAGGATGCAGTGGCCAGAGGCGAGGTGGTTATAGCGATTTCACTGGACATTTCCAACGCCTTTAATTCGCTGCCCTGGCCCTGCATTCACGAAGCACTGCGGTACCACGTGGTGCCGCCCTATCTCCGGCGTCTGGTGCACGCGTATCTGTCTGACAGGGACGTGGTGTATCCGGGCGCCGATGGGTGGCACCGAAGAGCGATGTCGTGCGGTGTTCCACAGGGCTCGGTTTTAGGCCCTCTCTTGTGGAACATCGGGTACGACTGGGTGCTCCGTGGTGCCAATCTCCGGGGCGTCGGCGTGACATGTTACGCCGACGACACGCTAGTCACAGCGACTTCTGGGACCTTCCAGGACGCCGCGATTCTGGCGGCGGCGGGCACCGGCGACGTCGTGAATAGGATCCGACGTCTAGGGTTGAAGGTGGCCCTTGAGAAAACCGAGGCCATTTGTTTTCACGGGCCTCGGAAAGGGCCACCGGCCGGTGCCCACATCGTTGTTGAGGGGGTGCGGATTCCCATCGGCAAGAACATGAAGTATTTGGGTTTGATTTTAGACAGCCGATGGGAATTCCGTACCCATTTTGAGAAGATGCGGACAAAACTGTCCCGGGCAGCGGGCGCTCTTTCTAGCCTGCTGCCCAACCTGGAAGGTCCTGGTATCCCTTGCCGAAGACTCTATCACGGAGTCGTGCGGTCCATGGCCCTTTACGGCAGTCCCGTTTGGGCTTACTCCCTGAGCGACCGCTGCGTCGCGCTCTTGCGCAACCCTCAACGTGTAGTTGCGCAGCGGGCGATCAGGGCGTACCGCACGGTCTCGTACGAGGCGGCTTGCATGTTGGCCGGATTCCTGCCCTGGGATCTGGACGCCGAATCCCTGTCCGATGCCTTTTATTGGCGGGAGGAGGCGTTCAGTCGCGGGCAGCGTCCGGCCTTGAAGGAGGTGGAGGCCATGAGGGCCTCCTTACGGCGAGCCGCCGTGGAGGAGTGGCGTCTCAGGCTGGAGACCCCGTCAGCGGGGCTCAGGGTCGTAGCGGCAGTGCGCCCGGTCTTTGCCGAGTGGCTGGACAGGCGCCACGGCCCAGCTACGTTTCGGTTGACACAGGTACTCACCGGGCATGGTTGCTTCGGTGAGTATCTGTGTCGTATCGTAGGCACAGAGGTGTCGGCCGTGTGTCACCATTGTGACAACTGCCCGCTGGATACGGCCCAACATACATTGGAGTTTTGCCCAGCCTGGGACGAGGAGCGCAGCGCTCTCAGATCAGTCGTCGGAGGAGACCTCTCGCTGCCGGCCGTGGTCGCTTCCATGGTCGACAGTCGGGAGGCCTGGCGTGCGGTGGCCCACTTCTGCGAGGTGGTCCTCTCGCAGAAGGAGAGTGCCGAGAGGGATCGGGAGCGAGATGATCCCTCCCGCCGCCAGAGGAGACGAAGGAGGCGCCGGGTGGACGACTGACCGGCGTCTCCCGCCCTGTGGATTGGGGGCGTTTGGAGAATTCCACCACGGTATCCCCTGCCTGTCGTAAGAGGCGACTAATAGGGGCCACCGGGGGTCGCGGGCGGGCGGCAGGGGGCCGTCCGTCTATAGTTTTGTGTATCTTTTTAGCACATTGTTGCGACCCCCGTGATGGACGGCAGCGTGGAAGGTAGGCCTCACGCTGCCGTTGACGCTGAGAGCGTCCTTCGGTGCGCGGGGGCTTCTGAGCCCCCCCACAACAGGAGACGGGCCGCACCAGGCGGCACCGCGCAGGGGCGGTTGCGGACGACAACTTAGACATTAGTCAGAGGAAGCCCGCAGCCGTCCCTAATGCGCCGAAGATGGCCACCGCGGAGTTTTAGGTTAGGTTAGGTTAGGTTAGGTTAGGTTAGGTTAGGTTAGGTTAGGTTAGGTTAGGTTAGGTTAGGTTAGGTTAGGTTAGGTTAGGTTAGGTTAGGTTAGGTTAGGTTAGGTTAGGTTAGGTTAGGTTAGGTTGAGTTAGGTTAGGTTAGGTTAGGTTTTTTTTTTTTGTGTCGGCGACCCTGCAGTCAACACCGGGGGAAACCTGCGAATGGGATACTGGAGTCCCCCGGCTTGACGACTGCAGGGGCCTGGGAAGGAAGCGGAAAAGGATGATGGAAGGAAAGGTGGGGAGTGGAGAAAGGTTCTCAGGATAGGCGGAAAGGAAAAGGGTGCCAGGAAATGTTCGCGGGCCCTTTTAGGCCTCAATGTGTTATGCAACCAAGAGGTATACACACTGACTGTGTGCCTCGGCCCGCGACTAATGTTCCCCCGCGCATGGGCGTGCATTGGGGGTTAGGTTAGGTTAGGTTAGGTTAGGTTAGGTTTTTTTTTTTTTTTTTTTTTTTTTGTGGGACTCTGCGTCCCACCCTCGTTCCCCCTATCCAGGACAAGGGAATTTATTTTCTTAATTATTTCTTTTCCTACACATGTAATTATTAATATTAAACTTATCTATTATTTATCTTATTACATACATCTTAAATTAGTATCTCTTATCTATTTATCTTATTCTATTTATCGCTCTATTTATCTTACTTAATGCTATTCTAATTACTAATATAATATAAAAATATTATATATATATAGTAATTCTCATTTCTACTTATTTCTATTGATCAACTTACTTGCTATTAACTTACAGTATACTAAAAAGTTCTTAATCATTACTCTATTTTTTATTATGCTATGTATATTTTCCTTACTTAACTTACAGTCTAATATATTTTCTACATTAAATCTATCTACTGCGTGGATGGGACATTCGAGTAGGAGGTGTGGGACCGTCTCCCGAACGTCAGGGTCACATTGGCACGCCGGGCTCTCCTTGCACTTGAACCGATGCAAGTACTCGGAGAAACCGCCGTGCCCCGTGAACACCTGCGTCAGTATCGGATCCAGGACGATCCGCCTGATGACCCTGTGCGCCTCGACAGCGTCCGGAAAGAACAGCTTCGTCACCGAAGCCGTCTCTCCGTCCGCGTATCTCCGGCTCCATTCGTCAATCGAGTCCTGTCGGATCTGTCGCTTGACGAATGAAACCGGACACTTGTCATAGTGCGCACGGGTCTTCAGGTGTTGTGCGGCATCTTTAGCGAGCTGATCCGCTCTCTCGTTTCCCTCCAACCCCACGTGTGCCTTGACCCAGAAAATATCAATTTTCTGGGCGCGTTTCTCGGCGATTTTTAATAAATTTCTAATTTCAAACGCTAGGGGGTGAAGGGAATCACCTCTGGTGACGACGTCGAGGGCGGACCTGGCATCACTGAAGATGCCGCACGCAGGGAGCCCGCTACGGAGCGCCTCCACCACGGCCTCCCGGAGGGCGAGAAGTTCCGCCTGGTAGACGGAGCAGTACGGCTCCAGCCGCAATTTTCGGGTACTCGTCTCGACGGCACCGTTCCATATGGACAGCGCCGCTCCGACTTTCCCGTCAATCTTGCTTCCGTCGGTGAAGATGCTGAGACCCTCACCGACGTGCTGGGCCAGTTCCGCCCCGTCCGCCAGGCATTGGAACGTCCCGCTCCTCCGTTCCGCCGGGTGCTCCAAGTTGACGAAGGCCACAGGAGCCTCCACCTCCCGGTCTCCTACTACCTCGCAAGAGTGCCCCTTCCTGACTTCATAAAGGAGAGCGGTTTCCCGCACCCTTATGTCAAGAGGGAGCACCCCCGCCAGCAGCAGGGCCGAGTTGAGAGAGACAGTCCTGTAGGCCTTCGTCATCTTCTGCGCGAAGCTGCGCTGGATGGCTCCGAGCTGCTTCCTTACACCCAGCTTACGGCTGGCCGGAGCCCATGCGCTTGCAGCATACAAGATCACGGGCTCCACCGCAGCCGTGTAGATCGTCCTGATCACTTCGGGTCCCAACCCCCACTGGACCTTGGCTGACCTCGCGAGCACTTTAAACAGGCCTATGGCCTTCGCGCACGCCTGCGTCACGTGACCGTTAAAGGTCAGTTTTCGGTCTATTGTTAGGCCAAGCAGTTTGATCTCATTAGACAGACCAATGTCGACTCCGCCCATGTGCAGGATCGGGGTGTCGTACTTAAGCTTGTTTGTGATCACCATCGCCTGG
Organism: Sphinx pinastri; assembly: GCA_947568825.1. Classification (NCBI taxonomy): domain Eukaryota; kingdom Metazoa; phylum Arthropoda; class Insecta; order Lepidoptera; family Sphingidae; genus Sphinx; species Sphinx pinastri. Next base: position 16,344,814 of record OX387633.1, read on the forward strand.
GTCTTGTGTGGCGCAAACTTCAGCTTGTTTCGGACACCCCAGTCCCGCACATAGGCTAGTGCCGCATTGGCCTGCTTCTGAGCTTCTCCTGTGGAACCCCCATCAAACACCAGGACGACATCGTCAGCAAAAGCTTGACAATAGTCGCCCCGGCGCTCGAGCCCCTGTAAAAGGGGGTCGAGGAGGAGGTTCCACAGGATTGGCCCTCCAATAGAACCTTGAACACAACCTTTAACGGTCCTGCGCGCTGACTCGGCGCCCGCGTATCGGACCCTGACCATCCGATCATCCAGATAGCTGGCGACCATCCTTCTGATGTTTGGTGGGCAGCGTTCTTCCGCCAACCGGACCTTAATAGCGGGCCACCAGGCGCTATCGAAGGCCCCCTCTATGTCCAACGATATCATAATCAGGACTTTCTTCTGCCGAAGTTTAGTCCTGATATGACTCATCAGATCATAGAGGGAGTCTTCGGTGCCCCTTTGTGGCATAAAGCCGTATTGGCGGCGGCTCATCCTCGGAAGGATGTGCCATTTTAGCCTACCCACCAGCATCTTTTCCAGAACCTTTCCCAGCACTGGCAACAGTCCTATCGGCCGGTGTGCCTTGGGAACCGAATAATCGTCCTTACCCGGTTTCCGCAGCACAACGACCGTGGCCTCCTTCCAGATCTTTGGGAAGTAGGCCAGTTCTAGGCACTTGTTAGCCAGTGCTAGGAAAGATTCCGGATCTTGGGCGATCGCCTGCGAACAGATATCGGAGGTCAGGCCGTCCGACCCGGGCGCCTTCTTCGGATTGAAGGTCACCAGCGCAGCCGTGAGCTCCCCCAGCGTGAACGGTGGGTCATGTACCTCACCATGGACCCAATCGTTCACCCGTGAGGCAAGCTCTCTGGTGCGCCGGTGATCTTCATTATCCTCCTCGTGAGGGTCATCCGGGTAGAAGGTCTCGGCAAGAAATCTTGCCGATTCCTCCTGGCCCAGGATTTGTCCGTCCCTCACGAGTGGCGCGTCTTCGTGCCGCTTGGTCAGCCTGCCCATTACTCGATATATCCCATCCCACAGCCCTTCCTTAGTTTGCTTCCCGCAGAACTCCTTCCATCCTCTGCATTGAGCTTCTCTGGCTTCCTTTTCATAAGCCTCCTTGGCTTCTTTGTAGGCCCGAATGACACACGCCTTCCTAACGGGTGCCGCCCATCGGATGCGGCGTTTCCGCCGCATCATTTCTCGTCTAGACCTGTCGAGCTCCTTTGACCACCAAGGGATCGCATATTTCGTGTTAATTTTCTTTTTCGGGATAATTGCTTCGCAACTTTTTATTACGTTTTGAGTATATTTTCCAATTTGATTTTCTAATTTCTCTACAGTGTTAAATTTTTCTATTTCTGTTTTATTTAAATTCTGTTCCCTAATATTATTTCTAAATTTTGTCCCGAATTCTACCCAATTTACTTTTTTCGTGTTGTATACCCTAGTTGTGCTTTTAATTGCGATCCCTTGGCCCTTCTGGAGTGTAATTTCAAAGGTGATGGTGTTATGGTCGGAGCTCGTCAGGTCCTCCTCGACTTTCCAGTTCTGGATTCGGTTCATGAGATCGACCGAACAGGCGGTGACATCCACCTGGCTGGAGTAGGCTCTGTCTCCCCTTACGGTGAAGAACGTCGGCGTGTTGCCTTCGTTCAACACGTGGAGACCCGCTTCGTCCAGCCAACCGGACACCTCCTCTCCTCTTCGGTCGATCTCTCGGCTCCACCATAGGCTCTTCGCGTTGGTGTCCCCTCCGATTATCAGGCGTCTCGTGCCCAAACTACGGCTGACGCTCCTCAGATGGTCGAGGTATTCTTCTACCGGCTTATCGGGTTCGAAGTAACACGAGACCGCCACCATCTCCCAGGCGCTGGTACGGATTTTCACCACAACAATATTTGTCGTGGTGAACTCCGGGCAGATCAAGGCATCCAAGTGTCTATCATAGACCACTATGGCTGCCTTGGTCCGCCCGTCCTCCCGTTCCGCGCACTGGAAGATCCTGGCGGCCCCGTAGTTCTTCACCCGGCCGGTGCCCCCGACGTACGGTTCCTGGATTAGTGCGAAGGCCAATCTCCTCTTTGCTGCCATCAGCATAAGTTCTTGCGTTGCTAGCGCGCTTCTTTGGAGATTGGCCTGCGCCACCAGGTATGACCGCTCGTCGGGAGCCGCATCAGTCGCATCTGAGCCCGAGGCCGTGGGGACCACCTCAGCAATACGCCATGGCGGATCTGGCCAGCGCGTCCCACCTCCTGCGCACCGGGCAGTCCTGGCTGAAGGCATTGTGTCCGGTCTCAGCGAATTTCGCCTTCAGGCAGTTGCAGCACGTCGGTGCCGCAGCTGCCATCCAGTCCGGACACTCCGCCCTCAGGTGGGGCCCACCGCAGTGGCTGCAGGCATCCAGAGAGCCACGGCAGAACCGCCTCCCATGGCCGTAGCCCAAACACTTTGAGCATTGGACCAAGGGAGATTGGTCCTCAACCTTGACCCTCTGGATGTCAATGTGGATCGCGCCAGCCTCCGTGAACCTCCTCCAGATCGATGGTGAAACTCGGAGACTGACGTGCGCCATCAGCGGGTTCCGGGCTTTTCTCTTATACCGGATCTCCATCCGGTCGGCATCTTTTTCAATATGGGCCAGGAGATGCTTGTTCTGGGCCCTTATTGCACCCAGAATCTCCTCGTCCGTATGGCACTTTAGGAGGTCCTTGAGAACGATCAAGGGGTCTTTGTTTTTAATGTCAGAGACATGCAGATTATTCCCTTCTTTTCTAATTCTCTCCTTAACTTTTGCCATTTCTTCCTTATTCTCAAAACCCATTATAACTTTTCTTTCTTTTGCTTTTCTTATTCTATCTATCCTTAATCCTTCCTCTTTTGCATTTACTGCCTGTCGTATTCTGTTCACAACCTGATCTCCAGTTTCTTCTTCGTTTTGTGACGTTACGACTATTGAGTGTAGCGCCGTAGTCACCTCCGTTGTGGTTCTGGTTGGACCGGCTGCTACACTCGCGTACGTCCTGGCCTTTCCCATTTCCTCTCTATGTCTTTGCACCTCCTCGCTCATCCTCTTCATTTCCTCCTTGCTTTCCTGTAGCATCTTCCCGTGGTCCTCCAACCTTTTAAGGAGTTCCCTTTCAAGCTTGTCCTTGTCTTTCCCTTGTCCTTTGCCTATTGTGTCCATCGATTCCGCCTTTGACATCTCTTCCCGTTCTGACTCCTTCCCCTTTCCTCCTTCTACGGTCCGCCCTTTGTAGGGCTTGCCCTCCTCGGCGTCCTTCACCAACCTGTAAAGTCGATCCGCAGCCTCGATCACCTCCAGCTTTATCTCCGTTTTGAGGTTCCGGCTGTTGTTTATTTGCAGCCGCGCTTTCAGGAGGCATGCCTTAGCCTCGGCCGTCCTGTTCAGGTAGGCAGGACTCCCTTTTTTGGGGGAGTCCTGCCTATCAGAACCTGTCTCCGGCATGGGCTGGCTTTTAGCAATGCCCCTCCGCTCTGCTGTTGCTACGGATGCTACGGTTGCCGTTGGAGCAGTTGATGTCATCGGTGCTGCGGTCGTCCTCTTCGGCACGGTGGTAGGTGGAGCAGCCCTGGTTTCGGGCGCTGCGTCGAGCCGTGACTCGATGCTGCGCCTCACCTGGGCCACAGACTGGCTCCGAGAAGGGCCCGCTCCAACAGGGGCTCCTGCGTCAGCATCGCGTTTATGTGGGGAGAGGAGCTTCTTTACGGGTGTGTGGAAGCTAGGCATGTTGGTTGTAGATAGGAGGTCCTCGTCACAATGTAAAATGCTTCGTGGGTGTAAAGGATCCACGAAGTTGTCACTGTCCGGTTCTTGAAGTTTCGGTACTCCGGGTACCGGTCAACTAAAATCTAGTAATAATCTAATAAAAACAAAAACAAGAATAAAATATAGTAAAAATACCCAAGTCAATATTTTGTATATCGCAATTATATGTTTATATATAACAGGTCAATTTAAAGATACGTTAAATTTCGTAATTTAAGTCAGAATTTTGTAGAATTATATTTATAAGCTTAGTTTTTTGAAAATATAATAAAGTTTTAATATGTAATTTCGTTTTCTGTTTCAGGTGCAGCAGTTCCGGGATGTGTCGAGTAAGGTAAGTATCCTTAAGGTGTTTGGGTTCGTATGGTACGTAGGTGTAATTTTTTAAGACCAACCTAAGAGTTTTCGGTACCGTCAATGTTAGGCTCTCGTGATGGTATAGCCGCACCCTACCTCGTCAAAAAAGACAAAAGGGTGGGTGCGGGGGGCAATTTTTTGCCGGAGCGCGACGTGTGATACGCCGTTAGACGCGTCTCGGCGAGTACTTCACAAATACCGAATAAAGTGAGGTACGGTTGGTACAAAAATTTTTCACCGTCAGCAAAAGTATGGAAAATTTACGAAATTTGGAAAAATTGTGGGGGGAGAAAATCAAAATTATACGGAACGGTAAGTATTTGTAAAACCCTATTAAATGATGTGCCACACTAATATGTTTTCATACAGAAATTTTTCAAAATTAGACAATCTTTATTTTTGTGTTCCTTACTTAGGTGCACACCGGTACATTGACTGATAATCGAAAATTAGTTTTTGCCGGAGCGCGACGTGTGATACGCCGTTAGACGCGTCTCGGCGAGTACTTCACAATACCGAATAAAGTGAGGTACGGTTGGTACAAAAATTTTTCACCGTCAGCAAAAGTATGGAAAATTTACGAAATTTGGAAAAATTGTGGGGGGAGAAAATCAAAATTATACGGAACGGTAAGTATTTGTAAAACCCTATTAAATGATGTGCCACACTAATATGTTTTCATACAGAAATTTTTCAAAATTAGACAATCGGTTAGGTTAGGTTAGGTTAGGTTAGGTTAGGTTAGGTTAGGTTAGGTTAGGTTAGGTTAGGTTAGGTTAGGTTAGGTTAGGTTAGGTTAGGTTAGGTTAGGTTAGGTTAGGTTAGGTTAGGTTAGGTTAGGTTAGGTTAGGTTAGGTTAGGTTAGGTTAGGTTTTTTTTTTTTTTTTTTTTTTTTTTTTCCCACCTTGGTCAGCCGGGGGGGCACCTGCTAACGGTATACTGGTACCCCCCCAGATCTCTACCAATGTGGTAAAGTGATGAATGTAGTGAGTTATAAATTGTGAGGCCTTCTCGGTTGGCAGCCCAATCACACTAATTGGGCTGACAATCGGGGAGGCCATATGGTTATGCCGCAGCAAGGACCCATTAGTGTTATACGCTGTTGTTATTAACATTTGACTCTTAAGCTTAAAAAAGGTTATTAACACGTGAGAGACACGCCGCTCGACCAGCGGTCCAGCCACTTAGGCTGGGCCGCTGTTCGAGAGGGCCACGTGGCCATGTCGCAGCATTGGCCAGTAAGCCCTCATACGGACTAGTTGAGCACTATGTTGTACACAGTTACTTACATTTGTACAATTGGTAAAATTTTTGGTTTTGTTTATGTGATATATCCCTCTCGATCAGCAGTCCAGCCACCCGAACTGGGCCGCTGGTCGAGAGGGCCATGTGACCATGTCGCAGCATTGGCCAGTCAACCCTCGCACAGGTTGGTTGAGTGCTGGTGTTGTACACAGTTATTTATACTTATATAGCTAGTGGGATATTTACATTTGTACAGTTAGAGCAATTTTGTGCGTGTGAGCCATTCCGTTCGATCAGCAGTCCAGCCACCCAAACTGGGCTGCTGGTCGAGACGGTCATGAGCCCATGTTGCAGCATAGGCCAGTCAACCCTGACACTATTGTTGTACACTGGTATTTATATATTACATTTGAGCTCTAGTGTTGTACACAGGTATTTACATAATTACAATTAGATTAGTAAGTTTAACATATTTATGAGACTTATTGGCAATGTGATTTATAGTCTTATTACGAATTGGTTTTTTTTTTTTTTTTTTTTTTTTTTTTTTTTTTTTTTTTTTTTTTTGTTATTCTTATTATGTACTTGTTCTAGGTTTACAAGGTTAGTATATTCTGTTAGCTTATTATATTTTTATTCTAGGTTTACAAGATTAGTATATTCTGTTAGCTTATTATATTCTTATTCTAGGTTTACAAGGTTAGTATATTCTGTTAGCTTATTATATTCTTATTCTAGATTTACAAGGTTATTTGTTAAATGTCTTTAGTGCGTTAACGATTGTGGTCGCCAACGCGCCAAAGGAATTAATGCATTGGGGCTTTTCCACCAGTTCATTGATTGCGTACGGCTCCACATCATAGTGCCGGCAGACCGATTCATGCCGCTGGCGAGGAACAGCGAATCTTGGGCAGCTCTGCATTAAATGGTCAAAGTCCTGCACGCAGGCCGGGTCACAGGGACACTTATCTGTTGTTGTGATTTTGAATCTGTGGAGATATTTTCTGTGGTAACCGTGTCCAGTTAGTAGCTGTGTCCATGCGAAATCTATGTCAACCACTTCCCTGAGCCTGCGCACATGGTTTAGATCAGGCAAGAGTCTGCGGGTGTGTTCTCCTTGTGGGCCAGTGAGGTAGATGGTGTTGCTGTCTTTATATGTGTCTTTGCTGATCAATGATTTGACGTAGCTTATCGGGAAATTAGTGTATTCATAGCGTTTATGTGAGCTGGCTGCTTTTTTGGCGGCCTCGTCCGCCTCCTCATTGCCAATTATGCCCACGTGTGCCTTTACCCATACGAAATCTAAACTGCCCGACAAGCCTACTGTGTGGTGTGTATTGTGTATTTCGGCGACGAACGGGTTGGTACTGTGCATATTTCTGATCTCTAAAATTGAGCTCAGAGAGTCAGTATAAATGATGACGTTGGTGTATTGGTGTGCGATAGTCCATTTACAGGCCTCAGCGATGGCCAGCAACTCAGCTTGGTAGACGGTGCAGCTGTCGTGGAGGCGGAAAGTTCTTGTGGTTTTGCTACCGTTGGGGAGGTAGGCCACGAACGCCGCGCCGACTCTGTCGTCATATTTGCTTCCGTCGGTATATATTTTGATGGTGTCAGGCGTTCCGTGCTTGTCGGCGTCTTCCTGTGAGGCGGCGAATGATGCCTCTATACACTTCCTGTCGGCAGGATGGAGGAGCCGATGCGGAGGCACGAGCCGCTCGAGCGTTATGTCGCTGGGCAGGTAGTTGGTTGTTTGCGTCAGTTTGGTGACCTCAATAGCAGCCACTTGTTTGACCTTCAAGTGAAGTGGGGTGAATGCCGCTAGCGCGATTGCTGCAGTGCCCGACACAGTCCTGAAGCCTCGGATAGCCTTGACTGCGAAACCACGCTGGAACGATTTTAGTGCGCTCTGTACGTGCTTGTATTTAGTAGCACTGTGCCAGATACCAGAACCGTATGTAATGATTGGCTCAATGACTCTCTCGTAGATGGTTCTCACGTTTTCGGAGTGCATTCCCCAGGTGGGTCTTATGTATTTGCATAGGCTTATGTAGATTTTATACGCTTTATTAATTGCATACTGTGCGTGTTTGATGAATCTCAAGTTTTTGTCGATAATGACACCCAGGAGCTTGAGCTGATCTTGAAACTGGAGCACTTGTCTATTCATGATTATGGTGGTGTTTTTGGCTTTCGGGGTGAAAGCGACGAGTTGGGTTTTGGCGTGACTGAAATGGAGTTTAACTCGTGTGCCCCATGCGGAAATGCTTTCCAGTGCTTTGTTCGTGTTGGTTTCGAGTGTGGTGATCGTACGACCTGTCGCGATAAGAAAGACATCATCAGCGAAGGCCTGGATGTGGCAGCCCTCGGGCATGTTGATTTCGAGCAACTCGTCCAAAATGACGTTCCAGAATAGTGGGCCCAGGACCGATCCCTGGATGCATCCGCGGGTCATGATCTTGTGTGCACTAGAGTCCGCATAGTTGATTGTTACTTGTCGGTTACTGATGTAGCTTGTGATGAGTTGGTATATGTTTTTGGGGCATTCAGCATGATGCAGCTGCTTCAATAGGGCCGGCCACCAGGCGTGGTCAAAAGCGGCCTGAATGTCTAAGGAAACTGCGATCACTTGATTTTTATTTATTTTTGCACTTGTAATTTCGTTTATGGCAGTGTTCAAAGCGTCTGTGGTTGAGGTCTGTTCTTTAAAGCCGAATTGTTTTGGATTCATGTGATTGGTTTTACCCAGGTGGTAGGTGAGTCTCTTTGAGATGAGTTTCTCGAGTGTCTTTCCCAACACATTGATGAGTCCGATTGGGCGGTAAGAGGACATGTCCGTATAATCTGCTTTGCCGGGCTTTGGCAGAACTTTGACGAATGCCGTTTTCCACTGCTCCGGAAAGTATTGTAGGTGTAGACACTGGTTCATGACAGCGGTTATGATTGTTGGATGTGCCGCTGCGAACGTGGAGCAAATGTCGGAGGTCAGGTGGTCGACCCCCGGGGCCTTGTTAGGGTTCATGCCCTTAAGGTGTTCGATGATCTCATCGGTGGTGAAGTTTGGATCATTTGGGGTGTTGGGTACCGAAGTTGTACATGCCCTGATTTGCGATTGCACAGGATCGTCGTTGTTGTCATCAGGGTAGAATTTTTGTAGTAGGGCCGCTGCCGTCTCCTGGGCATTGCTGGTGTACTGTCCGTTAATACAGAGTGTTGTTGGAGGTTTACGTTGTGGTGCGTTCTTCAGTAATCTGTTGGTCAGGGACCATACATCCTCCTTACCCTGCCTGTTACAAAATTGTCGGAAGTTCTCTGTTGATTCTTTTAGGATGGCAGTGGAGTATTCCTTGGCTATTTTCTCCCGTTCATTAAGGGTTTCGGTTAGTGGCAGGCCCTTACGCTTGAGTTCGCTAATTCGGTGATGCAAGTGTATTAACTGTTTTTTAAGATTCTCCAGTTCATCGCTCCACCAGGGTGTGGTTGTTTTATATTTTGGTTTCTTTGGCAGGCATTCGTCACACGTTTCCTGTATAACTTTGGTTAATGCAGTGATGTAGTTCTCGAGTTGTTTGGGGTTGAGGGTATCTATGGGTGTTTGATCGAGTCCAGTATTTCGCATTTTATTTATGCTTGTTGCGGAGAATAAGTCCCAATCCGCATTCTTGGTGTTGTATCTGTATGTGGTAAGGTTCTTATTTTTAGTAGGTGGTTGATGAAGCGTTAAATTAAATGTGATCGCTTTGTGTTGGGACGTGGGGCAGGCGTCATGTGCTATCCTCCACGAGTGCACCTTACTAGCGAAATTACCAGACACGAGAGTGAGGTCAATTGTTGATTGACGGATGGCGCCATGTGTGACGGTGACGAAGGTGGGGGAGGTGCCGTCGTTGCAGATGATGAGTTCGTTGGCCATGATAATATTCATCATGTCTTTGCCCCGCTTGTTAGCTCTGATGGAGCCCCATGATTGGTGCCATCCGTTAAAGTCACCCCCAACAATATGGTGAGAGTTACGATTGTCCTGCAGCAGGTGTTCTAGTTTGTGAAGTGTTCCATCATTATCCGTGTCGGGTTCCACATAGGCGCTAGTGATAAGAAGCTTCTTGCCGCCATAGCTGATTTGTGCGACGCTTAGGTTAGTTGACGAGTATTGTCCAAGTCCGATAGAGGATCCCAGTTTCTTATTCACTACGATGAGTGCTTTTACTCTAGTGTCGCTGGGGAATTGATGGATGTCATATCCAGTCATTGTTTTAATGGTAAGATTTTTGCCCACATACGGTTCACTAACAAGTCCAATGTCGTAGTTGTTCGCTTGAAAATATTGCATAAACTCATGCTGGCTATTGTATTGTTTGTCCAGGTTACATTGTAGGATTTTGATAACCATAGTCGATCTTTGCCTCGACTCTCTCCCGGATCAACTGAACTATCGGGCAGTGTACTGAGGTAGGTGAGTGTTGAGTGTCTGTGTTGGTTTTGTATTTGTGATTATTAGTTGTGCAGTTATGGCACTTTGTGGTTTCTGGGCGGTTTTTTGTTGGGCAATTATCGATTGTGTGTGTGGGGTCGGCACAGTGTCGGCAGGGTTTTAATTCTGCAGTACAGTGGTTCCTGGTGTGGCCGAACTGCAGGCACGCAAGACACTGCAGAAAAGGGGTGAAATTCTCCACGTGTACTCTCTGATGGTCGATGTTAATCCTATCCAATCTCGTGATGACTCTCCAGACTTCGGGTGAAGTGAGTAGTGCGGCGTTGTATAGTTGTTGGTTGCGATTATCCCTTATAAATCTTAGGGTGATGTCCGGTTCAGCTTCTCCACAGGCTTGACTGATGGTAGGGTTTTGGCCGAGTATAGTTTCCACTAGTTCGGTGGGTCTGACGTCTCGGTTAATGCCTTTCAGCATAACCATGGGCCTTAGGCGTTTGGCCGGCTCCGCTCGGATTTGGTTGGAGTTTTTGAGCTTGTTTAGGGTTTCGTCTCTTTGTGTGGGTGTGTCGAATTCAACCCGTATTTTGTTGTTGGAGACCGGCTGGACTCGGGAGGGCGCGTAGCCAGTACCCCTGAAAGAAACCTCTTTACGGAAGGTGTTTAATGTCTCTTTCCTCGTGGCCGTGTCCTCAGTGGGAGTAATGACAATCGCAGGTTTATTGATCGCTCGCGGAGGTGGTGGTGGCTGATGGGTGTTAGGAGTGGTTGATGTGACCTTAACGGTACTTTTGGCTGTCGTTTTGGTTGCCGTCGTTTCGGCGTAGGTCCTACCACCAGGCGTAATGATCTTAGCCACTTTACTTATTTCTTCTTTAATAGTGTTCTGTATTTCTTCCCCTATTTTCTGAATCGTGTTATGGGTGTTTTGAGTTGCCGCTATCTCCCTGGTGATTGCCTCAATGTCACCAGCAATTTTAATTGTAGTTCTTTTGCTTTCTGACGTGACACTTCTACCACTGTTTATTGTCCTTATTATTTCTTTAGTAAGCAGTTGTATTGCCGTTAGGCATTCATTTAGAGTTCTACCAGAGGGGGTGGGGGAGTTTTCTCTATTGTCCGCATCCAAGAATTGTTCGGTGTCTCCAGCTGGGTCTTCGTTTTGAGTGTTGGAAGACATATCGATCAATGGCGCTCAGTGGCGCATATAGCATGGAGCAATGGCCCAGCTAGCAATCGCGGTAAAAGTTTATTTAAAATTGTTTTAGAGCTGTATAAGTTGTTCCTAGCCAAATGTAATAGCAATATCACTCAGTAATAGTTTCTGTGTTAAGTAAGATTGCCCCTGACAAAAATTGAGAGCAAAATCACACCCTCGGCTCCAAATGTAACTCGTTCGTATGCCTGATGAAACTTTTGCCGCAATGTTGCACGAAGTAATTGTTATGTAGAATGTTCGATCAGTCGCTGGGTTTGAGTGGTTAGTGTGTACCGGTCACTTTTAGACACTTGTTGCCGTCTTCGGATACGGATTGTGATATACCGTGGCTCGGCGTATCGGGAGGCACGCTCCAACAGTGACCGAGAACGATCTCCGCCAAGTAATGCCCTCCCAACTCAGTCGGACCAACCGGTGTGCTTAGGAGCGCCTAACGTGGAGTTGTAGGCAAAGTTTCACGTTCGTAAGAGGTGTACGCACAGGTCTCTAGGTAACTTACACTGAGGCTAAAGTCGCGGTATAGGGCAAAGTAGCGGTAAGAGCAATAGTCTGTGTGCACTTTTAGATAAGTAGGCTGCACAGGATTATTCCTTACATATGTTTGATGGCAGAGTTACATCCGTTGTTATTGATGTAACAAGTTCGTACGCCTGATGAAAATTTGCCGCAATGTTACACAAGATGAGATTTACTTACACAATTTAATTAGGCACTGAGTTAATGTGGATTATATTATTGTCTCTAATGGTACTTGTTGGTGTTGTCGGGTTCAGTATGCAGTGTCGGCGGGTGTCCCGGGGCCCGGCAGGTTCGGGAGCACGCTCAGACAGTGACCAGAATCGATCTCCGTCGAGTTATGCCACCCTAGTCCAGTCGAGTTATCCGGTGTGGTTAGAAGTGCCTAACACGAAGTTGAGAGCAAAGTTTTGCATTGGAAAAAAAAAAAAAAAAAAAAAAAAAAAAAAAAATGTACGCACAAATCACCAGGTCACTTTCACTGAAGACTGAAATACAATGGTAACAATAACAATAGTTTGAGACGAAGTCCCGTGCGTCTGCACGCAGACGAATTCCGCTGACAATTTAAATCCTTCCTATGTATAGCACTCCACCCGCATGGACAGTAAAAGTAAAGGCTAAAGTAGCTAACTCTGGTGTAAAAGTAAAAGTCACTGTAATCATACCCTACTTGTTCCAAAATTTTTGAGTGGTCAGCCGCTTGCCGGGGTCGGGCGCTCCCGGTCCGGGGGGCCGCCAAAGAGCACTGGAGGCCGAGGTCTCTCAGGCAGGGGACCGCAGCGAAGCACCGGAGCCCTGCCGAGTTGTACCTCCACCGTGCGTCTTCCGTAGTCCGTGGCTGGGCGCTCCGCGAAGGAGAGGCCGCAGCAGAGCACCGGAGCCCGAAGTCTCTTAGGCGGGGGACCGCGGCGGAGCACCGGAGCCCCGCCGAGTTGCACCTCCCCCTCGCGTCGTCCGTTGTCCGGGGCGGGGCGCTCCGGGACGGAGAAGCCGCAACAGAGCACCGGAGCCCGAAGTTTCTCAGGCGGGGGGACCGCAGCGGAGCACCGGAGCCCCGCCGAGTTATGCCTCCCCCGCGTCGTCCGTTGTACTTTGTGTTGGAATTGGAATTACCGGTCGGTCAGTGGTCGCACGATGTTGATTTAGGTGTCCTCTGATTCGTGAGAGTCTGGTGCGTCGGGAGGCACCTTCAGAATGGTGTCGCGAGGAGAGCTGAGCACTGGAGACGCTTGAACACAAGAATTATGAGGGGCGTGCGGCCCTGCGCGGCAAGTTGTGGAATGCGGCGATTTTAACCAACTTTCAGCCGTCCCAGGTCCGTGGTTCAGGCCTTGTCGGATGTACAAGGGTTTGGCGCGTCAGGAGGCACCGTCAGAATGACATCGCGTCGGTACCAAGAGGTAGGAGACCGCCGTGAAGTTAGAAAATGTGAGCCGCGTCGAACGGTGTCGGCCGGAACCGTGAAACGCAGCTGGTTGGCTGACTTCCAGATGTCGCAGGTGCGCGGTTCGTATGACAAAAGATGCACAAGGATCCAGCGAGTCAGGAGGCGCTTTCAGACAGACATCGCGCTGGAACCCAGAAGCAGCACGACACTTTTAAGCACGCGACTCGGTGCGCGCGATTACCGAACACACTGTTGTTAATTTTGCGATCTGGTTATCAGTCGCACAGGGTTTTGTCATATATCCCTGTATGCGTCAGAGTCTAGCGCGTCTAGAGGCACCTTTAAATCTGATATATAGTCACTTCACTTCGAGTTATAGCCTAAATTGTCACTGTCAATGTAAAAAAAATTTACTCACTAAGCGTCACTTGGAGTCCGGTCGGTCAGTGGTCGCACGATGTTGATTTAGGTGTCCTCTGATTCGTGAGAGTCTGGTGCGTCGGGAGGCACCTTCAGAATGGTGTCGCGAGGAGAGCTGAGCACTGGAGACGCTTGAACACAAGAATTATGAGGGGCGTGCGGCCCTGCGCGCCAAGTTGTGGAATGCGGCGATTTTAACCAACTTTCAGCTGTCCCAGGTCCGTGGTTTAGGCCTTGTCGGATGCACAAGGGTTCGGCGCGTCAGGAGGCACCATCAGAATGACATCGCGTTGGTACCAAGAGGTAGGAGACCGCCGTGAAGTTAGAAACTGTGAGCCGCGTCGAACGGTGTCGGCCGGAACCGTGAAATGCAGCTGGTTGGCTGACTTCCAGATGTCGCAGGTGCGCGGTTCGTATGACAAAAGATGCGCAAGGATCCAGCGAGTCAGGAGGCACTTTCAGACAGACATCGCGCTGGAACCCAGAAGCAGCACGACACTTTTAAGCACGCGACTCGGTGCACGCGATTACCGAACACACTGTTGTTAATTTTGCGATCTGGTTATCAGTCGCACAGGGTTGTGTCATATATCCCTGTATGCGTCAGAGTCTAGCGCGTCTAGAGGCACCTTTAAATCTGATATATAGTCACTTCACTTTGAGTTATAGCCTAAATTGTCACTATCAATGTAAAAATTTACTCACTAAGCGTCTCTTGGAGTCCTGTATCTCTGGGATTACATAAGAGAAAAATCCAAGATTTGGCAGGGAGGTGGGCCGAGGGTTTCTCCACACAACTACAATCCAGAAAGAGGGTGTCAGGGCGACGAATTGAAGCCCGCACGCACTTCAGTGTTTTTGGATTTTTAGTCCGTCGCACTATTTTCGTCACAAAAAATCGAAATGCCGTCCGATTTCAAAGATTCGTACGGCATTCGACAGGGTTTTAAAGCGCGCAACTTTTGGTATATCACACGGTAATAATTTGAAACACTGTACCACCTTTTGTGAATTTAGTGCGCGGAGCGTTACGGAGCGTCGCGGAAAGGTCCGTTGGGAGCGTGCGTTCGGGACCGCGCGGGAGTTGTGGTTAGGTTAGGTTAGGTTAGGTTAGGTTAGGTTAGGTTAGGTTAGGTTAGGTTAGGTTAGGTTAGGTTAGGTTAGGTTAGGTTAGGTTAGGTTAGGTTAGGTTAGGTTAGGTTAGGTTAGGTTAGGTTAGGTTAGGTTAGGTTAGGTTAGGTTAGGTTAGGTTAGGTTAGGTTAGGTTAGGTTAGGTTAGGTTAGGTTAGGTTAGGTTAGGTTAGGTTAGGTTAGGTTAGGTTAGGTTAGGTTAGGTTAGGTTAGGTTAGGTTAGGTTAGGTTAGGTTAGGTTAGGTTAGGTTAGGTTAGGTTAGGTTAGGTTAGGTTAGGTTAGGTTAGGTTAGGTTAGGTTAGGTTAGGTTAGGTTAGGTTAGGTTAGGTTAGGTTAGGTTAGGTTAGGTTAGGTTAGGTTAGGTTAGGTTAGGTTAGGTTAGGTTAGGTTAGGTTAGGTTAGGTTTTTTTTTTTTTTTTTTTTTTTTTTTTTTTTTTTTTTTTTTATAGGGGCTTTATTGCCCCGCTATTGTTCCCCTATTTCAGGAATAAGGCTTTACATTCATTAATTCTACTTCTTACTATAATATTTTCTTACTTATACTTAATTATGATTATAACTATTACATGTCAATCACTTATTTATCTTACTAATTCGACTGCTGTTCAAGTGCTTACTAATTCGACTGCTGTTCAAGTGCGCTTCCTGTAAATGAGCTTAATATATACTATGTTATGTTCTGTTCTTATTACTAATCATACCTTACTTATATTTACTATTACTTTTGTGTCTACCTTTATACTTTTCTTAATAACGATTCTTAATTAAAACTAGTTATATATAATCCTATATTATATATCTAGTTTCTATGACTTATTTCTGTTTATTGTTTTTATACATATCCTTTTAAAATATTCAATTAATTTATATCTTGCTGTCTTATCTTTTAATATTTCCGGTATGGAGTCTTTTGTTAATTTTTTATCAATCTCGCTTTCAATTTTATATTTTTCACTTGCAAATGTTGGGCAATCCAAAATTATGTGTTCCACGGACTCGACACACTCTGGGTCACATAGACACGCCGGACTCTCCTTGCACTTAAACCGGTTCAGGTACGCGGAGAATCCGCCGTGTCCCGTAAATATCTGGGTGAGAATTGGGTCTATTGGGATCTTCCTCACGATGTGGTATGCGGCCACCGCGTCGGGGAAAAATAACTTTGTTGTTGAGGCCGTTTCCTCTAGCGTGTAGCGCTCGCCCCATTCGCAGAGTGACTTCTGCCGAATGCAGCGTTTCGCAAATGAGAGTGGGCAACGGTCGTAATGGGGTTTGACTTTTAGGTTAAGGGCAGCCTCCTTCGCGAGTTCATCGGCCCTCTCATTTCCCTCCATCCCTGCGTGTGCCTTGATCCAAAATAAATTTAATATTTTGCCGCGTTCCTTTATTAGGTCTAGATTTTTATTAATTTTGAACGCCAGGGGATGAAGGGAATCTCCTCTGGAGATTGTTTCAAGGGCCGATCTAGAGTCGCTGAGGATATTGTACTTGCTGGCCCTACCTCTCAGTGCGACCTCCGTAGCTTTTCCGAGGGCGAGCATCTCCGCCTGGTACACGGTGCAGAATGGCTCCAGTTTGTATTTTTTGGCTTCCGTCTCGGCCGCATCATCCCATACGGATAATGCGGCTCCGACTTTGCCATCAATTTTTGAACCGTCTGTGTAGATGTTGTTGCAGCCTTGCGTGTGCTGCGCCACCTCCACACCGTCCACCAGGCTTCGGAAATGCCACCCTTCACGACTCGCCGGGTGTTTTAGGCTGGCGAAGGCCTCAGGCCGCTCCACCTCTCGATCTCCGGTTACCTGCCGGGAGTATCCCCTCTTGACTTCGTAGAGGAGTGCGGCTTCCCGTACTCTTATGTCAAGAGGCAATACTCCCGCCAGTACCAGGGCCGAGTTAAGTGAGACTGTCCTGTATGCCCTCGTCAGCCTTTGCACCAAGCTACGCTGTACCATATTCAGCTGCTTCTTGATATAGATCCTGCGTGTCGCTGGCGCCCAAACGCTGGCGGCATACAGGATTGTCGGCTCCACTACAGCAGTATACAGCGTCCGTATAACTTCGGGGTCAAGTCCCCACTGCACCTTCGCCGCTCTCGTCATTTTCTTGAAGAAGTCCGTTGCTTTCTTACACACCGAGGTGACATGGGCCTTGAAGGTCAACCCGTCATCGAAGGTTACGCCGAGTATCTTGATTTCGCGAACGAGCTCAATATCGACGTTGCCCATGCGCAGGATTGGGGTATCATATTTCAGCTTTCTGGTTATTAACATTCCTTTGGTTTTGTGTGGAGCGAATTTGAGTTTATTTCTGACGCCCCAATCCCGCACACAGGCAAGTGCAGCGTTGGCCTGTCTTTGGGCCTCCCCTGTGGAATCCCCATCGAACAGCAGGACGACATCGTCAGCAAACGCTTGACAATAGTCGCCCCGCCGCTTCAGATCCTGTAAAAGGGAATCTAGGAGGAGGTTCCACAGGATGGGCCCTCCGACAGATCCTTGCACACAGCCTTTACTGGTCTCCCTCGCGAGATCAACCCCTGCGTATCTGACCCCGACTATTCTGTCCTGAAGGTAACTGGCGATTACCCTCCGGATGTTAGGTGGGCAGTGCTCCTCCGCTAGCCGAACCTTTATGGCTGGCCACCAGGCGCTATCGAAGGCCCCCTCTATGTCCAATGATATCATTATTATTACTTTCTTGTCGTCAAGTTTAGTTCTTATATGTCTCATTAGGGCATAGAGGGAGTCCTCGGTGCTCCTCTGTGGCATGAAGCCAAACTGGCTCGTGCTCAACCTGGGGACAAGATGCCATTTGAGCCTGCCCACCAACATTTTCTCCAGTATCTTCCCCATCACTGGCAACAGTCCAATCGGTCTGTAGGACTTGGCGGTCGTGTAGTCCTCGCGTCCAGGCTTCCTTAGTACGACCACTGTGGCTTCCTTCCAGATCTTCGGGAAGCAAGCCAACTCAAGACATTTATTTGCCAGTGATAGGAAAGATTCCTGGTCTTTAGTAATCACCATCCCACAGATGTCAGACGTCAGGCCATCAGATCCGGGTGCCTTCTTCGGGTTGAAGCCCGCCAGTGCAGCTTGCAGTTCGTACTTGGTAAACGGTGGGTCATGGTTTTCATCATGCTCCCACTCGTTTACTTTTTCTGCCATCTCTCTAGTGCACCGGTGGTCTTCATTGTCCTCTTCGGGAAGGTCATCCGGATAAAAAGTCTCGGCAAGAAATCTTGCCGATTCCTCCTCATCCAGTGTCCTCCCCTCCCTGACAAGAGGTTGGTCCTCATGTCTCCTGGTTACCCTTCCCAGCACTCTGTATATTCCGTCCCAGACCCCCTCCCGGTCCTGTTTCCCACAAAATTTCTTCCAACTTTGGATTTGCGCATTCCTCGCCTCTTTTTCGTATATTTCCTTGGCTTCCCTATATTCTCTTATAACCTTTTCTTTTCTTACAGGTGCGGCCCAGTGTATCCTGCGTTTTTTCCGTGTGGCGTCCCTCTTCAGCAATTCCAGCTCTTTAGACCACCAGGGTAAGTTATATTTTACGTTATTTTTCTTTTTAGGTATAGTACTTTCACTTGTCTTGACTATTGTTTCTATGTATTTAGTAACTTTATTCTCTAGTTCTTCCTTTGTCTGTATTTTATCTATTTCAGTTTTGTTTATTTTGTTCTCTTTTGCAAATTTTTCGTATATTTTACTAAATTCCTTCCAATTTGCCTTCCTTGTGTTATATATTCGTGTTGTCCTTTTCATTTCTATACCCTTTATCCTTTGTAGTCTTAATTTTATTAGGATTGTGTTGTGGTCTGAGCTTGTTAACTTTTCTTCCACTCTCCAGTCATCTATTTTGTTCAAAAGATCGACCGAACAGACGGTGATGTCTACCTGGCTAGAGTAAACCTTGTCTCCCCTTGTGGTGAAAAATGTCGGCGTGTTGCCTTCGTTTAGCACGTGGAGTTCAGTCTCGTCCAGCATACTGGTTAACATCTCGCCTCTTCGGTCGGTTTTTTGACTCCACCAGAGGCTCTTGGCGTTAGCATCCCCTCCAATCAGGAGTTTCCCCGGTCCCAGCTTTTGTTCAATCCTCCTGAGCTGTTCAATGTAGCCGTCTATCGGCTGGTCCGGTTCAAAGTAGAACGAGACGACCACGATCTCCCAGGCACTGTTTCTGATTTTCACCGCAACCATATTGGTTGTGGTGAACTCCGAGCAAATTCTGGCGTCCACGTCTACGTCAAGAACCGCAATTGCTGCCTTGACTTGTCCCTCACCCTGTTGTTGTTCTGTGCACTGGAAAATCCTGATCGTCCCGTAGTTCTTCATTCTGCCAGATCCGCCGACATACGGCTCTTGAATTAAGGCAACTGCCATCTTTTGTTCAATGGCGGCCTGCAGGAGCTCCTGTGTGGCGAGGGCCTTCCTCTGGAGGTTGGCTTGGGCCACCACGAACGGTTTATTTGTGGAAGCGGGTTCTACCGAGTCGAGGGTGCCTGGGACCACATTAGCAGTAGTTCACTGATGACCTGGCTATGGCGTCCCACCTCTTGCGCACCGGACAATCTTGGTTGAATGCGTTGTGATTGGTGTCTTCTAGCTTGGCTTTGTGACAATTACAGCAGGTTGGGGGCGCCGCTGCGAGCCAGTCCGCACATTCGGCTTTCATATGAGGTCCCCCGCAGTGACTACAGACATCCAGCGCAGCCTTACAGAATTTTCTCCCATGTCCGTAGCCCAAGCATCTTGAGCATTGGATAATGGGTGATTGGTCTGCAACACGGACACGCTGGATATCTATATGCACCGCGCCGGCCTCTGTGAACATTCGCCATACCTCTGGTGACACTTTGAGGATGACATGTACCATTAGTGGGTTCCTGGTCCTCCTTCGGTATTTGACCTCCATCCTTATTTTGTCATTGCCTATCCCCTGAAGCATACTTCTGTTCTGCAGTCTCAACGCACTCAATATTTCTTCATCCGTATGGAAGTTAAGGACATCCCTCATAACTACCAACGGATCTTTGTTGGTCATCTCCTCGACCTGTAGGTCATCTCCTGCCTTCCCAATTTTCTCCTTCACTTTCCGGAGCTCTTCTTTATCCTGGAAGCCTATTATAACCTTCCTTTCTTTTGCCTTTCTTATCTTGTCTATTCTAAGGCCGTCTTCTTTAGCGTTTACTACCTTCCTGATCTTTTCCACCACTTCATCTCCAGTCTCCTGCTCGTCGCGAGATGTCACGACAATCGAATGTAGCGCCGTAGTCATTTCGACCGCTTTGGTTTTATGTAGACCGGCAGCTACATTCGCATATGTCCTGTTGGTGATCATCTCCTCCCTATGTTTCCTTATTTCTTCGGTGGTGCGCTCCATTTCCTGCTTGGCTTCCTGTAGCAACCGCCCATGTTCTTCCAGCTTTTTGAGAAGATCCCTTTCTAGCCTATCCCTCTCTTCTTTTTCTCTTCCTTTGTCTACATCCTCTGTTCCTGCCTTTATTCCTTCTATCCTTTCAGCTTCCTTCCCTTTGGCTCCTTCTGCATCCCTGCCCCTATAAGGCTTTCCCTCCTCGGAGTCCTTGACCAGCCTATACAGTCTGTCTATCGATTCGTTGACGTCGGCCTTGATTTCGCTCTTCAGATTGCGGCTGTTATTCATCTGGAGCTTGGCCTTCATGAGGCACGCCTTTGCCTCAGCCGTCCTGTTCAGATAGGCGGGACTCCCTTTTTTGGGAGAGCCCAGCCTATCTGAACTTATGGTCTCCGGCTTAGGTTGGCTTCTTGATATGCCTTTCCGCTCTGCAGGAGCTGCAGACGCCGCGGATGTCATCGATGCTGCGGCGATGGTCCTTGTTTTTGGCATGGTGGGCGGAGTGACCCTGGTTTCAACAACTTCATCGAGTCGTGACTCGATGGAGCGTCTAGCCTGAGCCACTGTTTGGCTACGAGAAGGGCCCGCCTTCTCTGAGGCTTCTGCCTCAGCGTCACGCTTTGATGGGGAGAGAGTCTTCTTCAGGGGCGTGTGGAAGCTGGGCATGGTGTTAATATTAGGGGTTCGCGTCAATATATATAAAAGTATTTATTAAGATAGCTTCGTGAATGTAAAGTTCACGAAGCGGTCAATTATGGTCAGTTTGGTTGTGCTTGTAAGTGTAGAAGGCTTACAGGTCAAGAAAAATGTCAAAATATGAGGTGCATAAAAGCACAGTTAGTCAGTTCTACTATTCTAGGTCTAATTATCTGTTTCTGTTACAGGTCTGTGGCGGTTCCAGCAGCGTGCGGCGTGTTTAAGATGATGGTAAGTAGAGTTTTATGTTTACTAACTAAAAGAATTTTGAGCTAATTCTATTTGTTTCAGGTAACCTGCGGTTCCAGGACGTGTGGCGTACAGTGGGTAATAGTGAGTGTAGCTGGAGATGAGCGCTTATTTCCCGAATAAGGGAAAACTCAATCTCAAAAAAGTCAGTGAACGGCTCTCGTGCCGGTATAGCCGTACCTTACCTGGTCAAAAAAGACAAAAGGGTGGGTGTGGGGGACAATTTTTCGCCGGAGCGCGACGTGCGATACGCCGTTGGACGCGTCTCGGCGAGTACTTCAACAGTATATAAGCAGACTATGTACGGTTGATACAAAAATTTGCAACCGTCAGCAAAACAGTGTAAAAGTTAAAAATTTGGAAAAAATTTAGTGGTGGGGATGACAAAAATATATTAAACGGTAAGTAACAACAAAATGCTACACAACGATGTGCCACACTAGATAGTTTTCATACAAATTTTCTAAGAAATCAGACAAACTAAGACAAACTTTATTTCTGCAAACACTTTACCACGTTGATTTCTTTATATACTGCGTCAGTGGTACTAAGGGAAAAAATTAAGTTTCGCCGGAGCGCGACGTGCGATACGCCGTTGGACGCGTCTCGGCGAGTACTTCAACAGTATATAAGCAGACTATGTACGGTTGATACAAAAATTTGCAACCGTCAGCAAAACAGTGTAAAAGTTAAAAATTTGGAAAAAATTTAGTGGTGGGGATGACAAAAATATATTAAACGGTAAGTAACAACAAAATGCTACACAACGATGTGCCACACTAGATAGTTTTCATACAAATTTTCTAAGAAATCAGACAAACTAAGACGGTTAGGTTAGGTTAGGTTAGGTTAGGTTAGGTTAGGTTAGGTTAGGTTAGGTTAGGTTAGGTTAGGTTAGGTTAGGTTAGGTTAGGTTAGGTTAGGTTAGGTTAGGTTAGGTTAGGTTAGGTTAGGTTAGGTTAGGTTAGGTTAGGTTAGGTTAGGTTAGGTTAGGTTAGGTTAGGTTAGGTTAGGTTAGGTTAGGTTAGGTTAGGTTAGGTTAGGTTAGGTTAGGTTAGGTTAGGTTAGGTTAGGTTAGGTTAGGTTAGGTTAGGTTAGGTTAGGTTAGGTTAGGTTAGGTTAGGTTAGGTTAGGTTAGGTTAGGTTAGGTTAGGTTAGGTTAGGTTAGGTTAGGTTAGGTTAGGTTAGGTTAGGTTAGGTTAGGTTAGGTTAGGTTAGGTTAGGTTAGGTTAGGTTAGGTTAGGTTAGGTTAGGTTAGGTTAGGTTAGGTTAGGTTAGGTTTTTTTTTTTTTTTTTTTTTTTTTTTTTTTTTCGCCTCACCCTCGTTCCCCCTATCCAGGACAAGGGATATTATGTATGTTTTTCTTTTTAATTTTCTCTTTTTTTTTTTTTTTTTTTTTTTTAAGTTACTTATACTTAGTTCTAAACATATGTATCAGTATATCTTAATTAATTTAATCTTTACATCTATCTATTATTTAATCTACATATCATCTTACTTCGCTCATACTCTTTACGTAACTACTTATTTTCGTACATATATTCTTACTTATTAATTTTATTACTAATTATATATAATTTAACATTATATATTTAGTAACTTATTTCTACTTATTTCTACTTATTACCTTATTTCCTATTAATTTACAGTATTTTATGAACTTATGTACAACTAATTTTTCCTTAATTATGTTATGTATATTGTCTACTGTTAACTTATAATCTATCTGGCTTTCTAAATCAAATCTCTCTTTGGCATGTATGGGACAATCGAGCAGGAGGTGTGGGACCGTCTCCCGAACGTCAGGGTCACACAAGCACGCCGGGCTCTCCTTGCACTTGAACCGATGCAAGTACTCGGAGAACCCGCCGTGCCCGGTGAACACCTGCGTCAGGACTGGATCCAGGACGATCCGTCTGACGACCCTGTGCGCCTCGACGGCGTCCGGAAAGAACAGTTTCGTTACCGAAGCCGTCTCTCCGTCTGCGTATCTCCGGCTCCATTCGTCAATAGAGTCCTGACGGATCTGTCTCTTGACGAATGAAACCGGACACTTGTCGTAATGCGCACGGGTCTTCAGATGCTGTGCGGCCTCTTTAGCGAGCACGTCCGCCCTCTCGTTTCCCTCCAACCCCACGTGTGCCTTCACCCAGAAAAATTTAATTTTCTGGGCGCGTTGCTCGGCTTCTTTTAATAATTTACTAATTTCGAACGCTATGGGGTGGAGAGAATCACCTCTGGTGATGACGTCAAGGGCAGACCTGGCATCACTAAAGATGCCGCACGTAGGAAGCCCGCTTCGGAGCGCCTCCTCCACGGCTTTCCGGAGGGCGAGAAGTTCAGCCTGGTAGACGGAGCAGTACGGCTCCAGCCGCAACTTTCTGGTACTCGTCTCCGCGGCGCCGTTCCATATGGACAGCGCCGCTCCGACTTTCCCATCAATTTTGCTTCCGTCGGTGAAGATGCTAAGACCCTCACCGACGTGCTGGGCCAGTTCTGCCCCGTTCACCAGGCATTGGAACGTCCCGCTCCTCCGTTCCGCCGGGTGGTCCAAGCTGGCGAAGGCCACAGGAGCCTCTATCTCCCGATCGCCTACTACTCGCTGGGAGTACCCCCTCTTGACCTCGTAGAGGAGTGCGGTTTCCCTCACTCTTATGTCAAGGGGGAGCATCCCCGCGAGCAATAGGGTCGAGTTGAGAGAGGCGGTCCTATATGCCTTCGTCAGCTTCTGCGCAAAGCTGCGCTGGATTGCTCCGAGCTGCTTCCTGATGCCGAGTTTTTGGCTAGCGGGAGCCCACGCACTGGCCGCGTAGAGTATAACTGGCTCAACCGCTGCCGTATAGATCGTCCTGATAACCTCCGGTCCCAACCCCCACTGGACTTTGGCTGACCTCGCGAGCATTTTGTAGAGGGTTGCGGCCTTCCCGCAAACCTGCGTCACGTGACTGTTAAAGGTGAGTTTCCGGTCCATTGTCAGGCCAAGCATCTTTATTTCATCTGACAGACCAATGTCGACGCCACCCATGTGTAGGATTGGGGTATCGTACTTTAATTTATTCGTAATGACCATGGCCTTGGTCTTATTTGGCGCAAATTTGAGTTTATTTCGGATACCCCAATCCCGCACATAGGCTAGTGCCGCATTGGCCTGCTTTTGCACTTCTCCTGTGGAACCCCCGTCGAACACCAGGACGACATCATCGGCAAAAGCCTGACAATAGTCACCCCGGCGCTCGAGCCCCTGTAATAGGGGATCGAGGAGGAGGTTCCACAGGATTGGCCCTCCGATGGACCCCTGAACGCAACCCTTAACAGTCCGTTTCGCGGCTTCGGCACCCGCGTACCTAACCCTGACCATCCGATCATCTAGATAGCTGGCGATCAACCTACGGATGTTTGGTGGGCATTGCTCTTCCGCCAATCGGACTTTGATAGCGGGCCACCAGGCGCTATCGAAGGCTCCCTCTATGTCTAGCGACACCAATATTATAATTTTCTTTTCATAAAGTTTTTTCCTAATATGATTTACCAAGACATAGAGGGAGTCCTCGGTGCCCCTTTGTGGCATAAATCCGAATTGGCGGTGGCTCATCCTCCGGAGGAGGTGCCATTTGAGTCTGCCCACCAGCATCTTTTCCAGTATCTTTCCCATCACTGGCAACAATCCTATCGGTCGATGCGCTTTGGGAACCGTGTAATCGTCCTTACCCGGTTTCCGAAGCACAACGACCGTGGCCTCTTTCCAAATTTTTGGAAAATAGGCCAATTCTAGGCACTTGTTAGCCAGTGATAGAAAAGACTCCGGATCTTGGGCGATCGCCTGCGTACAGATATCGGAGGTCAGGCCATCAGAACCGGGCGCCTTTGTCGGGTTGAAGGTCACCAGCGCCGCAGTGAGCTCCCGCGACGTGAACGGTGGGTCATGTACCTCACCATGGACCCAGTCGTTCACTCGCGAGGCGAGCTCCCTGGTGCGCCGGTGATCCTCATTGTCCTCCTCGTCAGGGTCGTCCGGGTAGAAGGTCTCGGCAAGAAATCTTGCCGATTCCTCCTGACCCAGGGTTTTCCCGTCCCTGACGAGTGGCTGGTCTTCATGCCGCTTGGTCAGCCTGCCCATCACTCGGTAAATCCCATCCCATACCCCTTCTTTATCCTGTTTCCCGCAAAACTCCTTCCAACTCTTGACCTGCGCTATCCTCGCTTCATTTTCATATTCCTCCTTTGCACTTTTGTACTCCCTAATCACTTTTTCCTTTCTTACAGGAGCCGCCCATCGGATTCTCCGTTTTCTTCTCATCATTTCCTTCTTCAGTCTTTCGAGTTCGTCGGACCACCACGGTAAGTTAAATTTTGTATTATTTTTCTTCTTTGGTATTGTTTCCTCACTTGATTTAGTTATTAACTCTGTATATTTTACTATTTTATTCTCTAATTCTACTATTGTATTAACTTTGTCTATCTCTATTTTATTTATTTTGTTTTCTTCTGTTAAATGTTTAATTTTATTTCCAAATTCTCTCCAGTTAGCTTTCCGAGTATTAAATTTTCTTGTAGTCCTAATAATTCTGATTCCTTTCTCTCTTTTAATATTTAAGTCAAACGTGATAGTATTGTGGTCCGAACTCGTCAGATCCTCTCTGACTCGCCAATTTCCTATCTTATCCAAGAGGTCGACCGAACAGGCCGTGATGTCCACCTGGCTGGAGAATGCCCTTCCTCCTCTCACGGTGAAAAACGTCGGCGTATTGCCTTCGTTTAGCACATGGAGCCCGGCTTCATCCAGCCAACCGGACACCAGCTCTCCTCTTCGGTCGATCTCTTGGCTCCACCATAGACTCTTTGCATTGGCGTCTCCACCAATTAATAGGCTCCTCGAGCCCAGCCTCCTTCCTATTTTCCTCAGGTGTTCGAGGTATTCGTCTATTGGCTGGTCCGGTTCGAAGTATATCGAGACCATCACGATCTCCCAGGCGCCGGAGCGGATTCTCACCACGACGATATTCGTAGTGGTGAACTCTGGACAGATCAAGGCATCCACGTCATCGTCAAAGACTGCTATGGCTGCCTTGACCTGGCCACCCTCCCGCTCCGCGCTCTGAAAGATCCTGACGGTCCCGTAATCCTTCATCCGGCCAGTCCCTCCGATGTAAGGCTCCTGAATTAGGGCCGCGGCCAACCTTTTTTCGATAGCCCACGCCATCAACTCTTGAGTGGCCAAGTTTTTTCTTTGAAGGTTGGCCTGCGCCATCAGGTATGGCCGTCCTTCGGAGTCAGGCATGGTCGGGCCCGGGGCTGTGGAGACCACCTCAGCAGTACGCTATGGCGGAGCGTGCCAGCGCGTCCCACTTTTTCCTTATCGGGCAGTCCTGACTGAATGCATTGTGCTTGGTGTCTGCCATTTTGGCTTTTTGGCAGTTGCAGCAAGTTGGTAACTCGGCTGCCATCCAGTCAGGACATTCGGCCCTTAAATGTGAACCCCCGCAGTGACTGCAGACATCCAGGGTGCTTCGACAGAATCTTTTTCCGTGACCATAGCCCAGGCAACGTGAGCACTGGACTAGTGGTGACTGGTCTGAAACTCTGACCCTCTGGATGTCTACATGCACCGCGCCGGCTTCCGTAAGGATTCCCCAGATTTGCGGTGACACCTTGAGGACGATATGCGCCATCAGAGGGTTACGGGCTCTTCTTCTATATTTAACTTCCATACTGTCTTCCTCTTTCCTTATCCTGTCCAATAAGTGTCTATTCTGCATTCGTATAGCCTTTAATATATCCTCATTTGAGTGGCAATTTAGGACGTCTTTCAGTACGATGAGTGGGTCCTTATTCTTTACTTCTTCGACATTCAAATTCCCTGCTTTATTAATTTTGTCCTTTACTTTTGTTAACTCTTGTTTATCCTGAAATCCTACTATGACTTTCCTTTCTTTTCCTTTCCTGATGTTATCTACTCTGATTCCTTCCTCTGCCGCGTTTACCACTTTCCTTAATTTTTCCACCACTTCATCGCCCGTTTCTTGCTCGTCCCTCGATGTCACTACTATGGAGTGTAGCGCCGTAGCCACACTCGGTGGTTTCCCATTTTGCGGGCCGGCTGCTACACTCGCATATGTCCTTTGTTTTTTCCACTCTTCTGCTTCTCTTGTTATTAATCCATTAATCTTTTCAATTTCCTTCTTATTCTCCTTGAGTAACTTCGTATTTTCTTCTAATTTTTCCAAGATTTTCTTCTGTTCCTCTCTTTCCCTTCTGGTTTTGTCCTCTTTCGATATGGTCTCTCCTTCCTCATCTTTTCTTTGTTCTCCTGTCCTATTCCTTTGTGTCTCCTTTCCCTTATATGGTCTCCCCTCTTCCGCGTCCTTTACTAATTTATATAATCGTTCTGAGGCATTTATCACTTCCGTCTTAATTTCAGTTTTTAAGTTCCGACTATTGTTAATCTGAAGCTTCGTCTTGATGAGACAAGCCTTCGCCTCAGCTGTCCTGCTAGTGTATTCCGCTTCTTTTATCGGAGACTTTTCAATAGTCGTCATGTCCACATGTATGACGGGTTTCTTTGTCACGGTGGTCGTTCCAAGGATTCCAGTCTTCTGTTTCGCAAGCCCGGCAGTCCCGGCAGTCCTGGGTTCTGCTGTACAATCCAGCTTTGTCTCAATACTCCGCCGGGCTTGCGCAACAGTTGTCCTGCTCGTTTCCTGCGAGCTGGCCTCTGGGGATTTGGACGCCACTCTGCTGCCATCCTTAGCTGGTGTGCGGAACATTTTGACAGGGGGAGCTTGTCGCTGCTAGGGGGCACTTGTCAATCAACTGTACGCCAAGTGTAAATGGCTCGGTCGTATAGATACTGTCGATTCACAGATAATAAAATAAAAATAAAAAGTCAGAATAAAATATAACTAAAACAGATTATATTTAGTCTAGCTAAAAGTCAAGGTCACTACTATATATGATTACATTAGGTGCATACAAGCACGGTAAGTCAATAAGCTAAAATATGTCTAATTTTTACTTTTTCTTTTTCAGGTGAATAGCCGTCCGGGATCGCGAAGCGTCGCAGGATAGGGTATGTATCCTTCCAGGTAAGTGTACAATATTTAAAAAGCTTTTCAGCGAGTAAGTGTGGCCCTTAGATATATAGTACTTTGGATTTTTGAGTTTGACTATATATGGCTTTCGTGACGGTATAGCCACACCTTACCTCGTCAAAAAAGACAAAAGGGTGGGTGTGGGGGGCAATTTTTTGCCGGAGCGCGACGTACGATACGTCTTTGGACGCGTCTCGGCGAGTACTTCACAAATACCGAATAAAGTGAGGTACGGTTGGTACAAAAAATTTTCACCGTCAGCAAAAGTAAGGAAATTAACGAAATTTGGAAGAAATTGGGGGGGGGAAAATATCAAAAATATGGGCAACGGTAAGTATTTATAAAACGCTATTAAATGATGTGCCACACTAATATGTTTTCATACAGAAATTTTTCAAAATTAGACAATCTTTATTTTTGTGTTCCTTACTTAGGTGCACACCGGTACATCAACTGATGATCGAAAATTATTTTTTGCCGGAGCGCGACGTACGATACGTCTTTGGACGCGTCTCGGCGAGTACTTCACAAATACCGAATAAAGTGAGGTACGGTTGGTACAAAAAATTTTCACCGTCAGCAAAAGTAAGGAAATTAACGAAATTTGGAAGAAATTGGGGGGGGAAAATATCAAAAATATGGGCAACGGTAAGTATTTATAAAACGCTATTAAATGATGTGCCACACTAATATGTTTTCATACAGAAATTTTTCAAAATTAGACAATCTTTATTTTTGTGTTCCTTACTTAGGTGCACACCGGTACATCAACTGATGATCGAAAATTATTTTTTGCCGGAGCGCGACGTACGATACGTCTTTGGACGCGTCTCGGCGAGTACTTCACAAATACCGAATAAAGTGAGGTACGGTTGGTACAAAAAATTTTCACCGTCAGCAAAAGTAAGGAAATTAACGAAATTTGGAAGAAATTGGGGGGGGAAAATATCAAAAATATGGGCAACGGTAAGTATTTATAAAACGCTATTAAATGATGTGCCACACTAATATGTTTTCATACAGAAATTTTTCAAAATTAGACAATCTTTATTTTTGTGTTCCTTACTTAGGTGCACACCGGTACATCAACTGATGATCGAAAATTATTTTTTGCCGGAGCGCGACGTACGATACGTCTTTGGACGCGTCTCGGCGAGTACTTCACAAATACCGAATAAAGTGAGGTACGGTTGGTACAAAAAATTTTCACCGTCAGCAAAAGTAAGGAAATTAACGAAATTTGGAAGAAATTGGGGGGGGAAAATATCAAAAATATGGGCAACGGTAAGTATTTATAAAACGCTATTAAATGATGTGCCACACTAATATGTTTTCATACAGAAATTTTTCAAAATTAGACAATCTTTATTTTTGTGGGTTAGGTTAGGTTAGGTTAGGTTAGGTTAGGTTAGGTTAGGTTAGGTTAGGTTAGGTTAGGTTAGGTTAGGTTAGGTTAGGTTAGGTTAGGTTAGGTTAGGTTAGGTTAGGTTAGGTTAGGTTAGGTTAGGTTAGGTTAGGTTAGGTTAGGTTAGGTTAGGTTAGGTTAGGTTAGGTTAGGTTAGGTTAGGTTAGGTTAGGTTAGGTTAGGTTAGGTTAGGTTAGGTTAGGTTAGGTTAGGTTAGGTTAGGTTAGGTTAGGTTAGGTTAGGTTAGGTTAGGTTAGGTTAGGTTAGGTTAGGTTAGGTTAGGTTAGGTTAGGTTAGGTTAGGTTAGGTTAGGTTAGGTTAGGTTAGGTTAGGTTAGGTTAGGTTAGGTTAGGTTAGGTTAGGTTAGGTTAGGTTAGGTTAGGTTAGGTTAGGTTAGGTTAGGTTAGGTTAGGTTAGGTTAGGTTAGGTTAGGTTAGGTTAGGTTAGGTTAGGTTAGGTTAGGTTAGGTTAGGTTAGGTTAGGTTAGGTTAGGTTAGGTTAGGTTAGGTTAGGTTAGGTTAGGTTAGGTTAGGTTAGGTTAGGTTAGGTTAGGTTAGGTTAGGTTAGGTTAGGTTAGGTTAGGTTAGGTTAGGTTAGGTTAGGTTAGGTTAGGTTAGGTTAGGTTAGGTTAGGTTAGGTTAGGTTAGGTTAGGTTAGGTTAGGTTAGGTTAGGTTAGGTTAGGTTAGGTTAGGTTAGGTTAGGTTAGGTTAGGTTAGGTTAGGTTAGGTTAGGTTAGGTTAGGTTAGGTTAGGTTAGGTTAGGTTAGGTTAGGTTAGGTTAGGTTAGGTTAGGTTAGGTTAGGTTAGGTTAGGTTAGGTTAGGTTAGGTTAGGTTAGGTTAGGTTAGGTTAGGTTAGGTTAGGTTAGGTTAGGTTAGGTTAGGTTAGGTTAGGTTAGGTTAGGTTAGGTTAGGTTAGGTTAGGTTAGGTTAGGTTAGGTTAGGTTAGGTTAGGTTAGGTTAGGTTAGGTTAGGTTAGGTTAGGTTAGGTTAGGTTAGGTTAGGTTAGGTTAGGTTAGGTTAGGTTAGGTTAGGTTAGGTTAGGTTAGGTTAGGTTAGGTTAGGTTAGGTTAGGTTAGGTTAGGTTAGGTTAGGTTAGGTTAGGTTAGGTTAGGTTAGGTTAGGTTAGGTTAGGTTAGGTTAGGTTAGGTTAGGTTAGGTTAGGTTAGGTTAGGTTAGGTTAGGTTAGGTTAGGTTAGGTTAGGTTAGGTTAGGTTAGGTTAGGTTAGGTTAGGTTAGGTTAGGTTAGGTTAGGTTAGGTTAGGTTAGGTTAGGTTAGGTTAGGTTAGGTTAGGTTAGGTTAGGTTAGGTTAGGTTAGGTTAGGTTAGGTTAGGTTAGGTTAGGTTAGGTTAGGTTAGGTTAGGTTAGGTTAGGTTAGGTTAGGTTAGGTTAGGTTAGGTTAGGTTAGGTTAGGTTAGGTTAGGTTAGGTTAGGTTAGGTTAGGTTAGGTTAGGTTAGGTTAGGTTAGGTTAGGTTAGGTTAGGTTAGGTTAGGTTAGGTTAGGTTAGGTTAGGTTAGGTTAGGTTAGGTTAGGTTAGGTTAGGTTAGGTTAGGTTAGGTTAGGTTAGGTTAGGTTAGGTTAGGTTAGGTTAGGTTAGGTTAGGTTAGGTTAGGTTAGGTTAGGTTAGGTTAGGTTAGGTTAGGTTAGGTTAGGTTAGGTTAGGTTAGGTTAGGTTAGGTTAGGTTAGGTTAGGTTAGGTTAGGTTAGGTTAGGTTAGGTTAGGTTAGGTTAGGTTAGGTTAGGTTAGGTTAGGTTAGGTTAGGTTAGGTTAGGTTAGGTTAGGTTAGGTTAGGTTAGGTTAGGTTAGGTTAGGTTAGGTTAGGTTAGGTTAGGTTAGGTTAGGTTAGGTTAGGTTAGGTTAGGTTAGGTTAGGTTAGGTTAGGTTAGGTTAGGTTAGGTTAGGTTAGGTTAGGTTAGGTTAGGTTAGGTTAGGTTAGGTTAGGTTAGGTTAGGTTAGGTTAGGTTAGGTTAGGTTAGGTTAGGTTAGGTTAGGTTAGGTTAGGTTAGGTTAGGTTAGGTTAGGTTAGGTTAGGTTAGGTTAGGTTAGGTTAGGTTAGGTTAGGTTAGGTTAGGTTAGGTTAGGTTAGGTTAGGTTAGGTTAGGTTAGGTTAGGTTAGGTTAGGTTAGGTTAGGTTAGGTTAGGTTAGGTTAGGTTAGGTTAGGTTAGGTTAGGTTAGGTTAGGTTAGGTTAGGTTAGGTTAGGTTAGGTTAGGTTAGGTTAGGTTAGGTTAGGTTAGGTTAGGTTAGGTTAGGTTAGGTTAGGTTAGGTTAGGTTAGGTTAGGTTAGGTTAGGTTAGGTTAGGTTAGGTTAGGTTAGGTTAGGTTAGGTTAGGTTAGGTTAGGTTAGGTTAGGTTAGGTTAGGTTAGGTTAGGTTAGGTTAGGTTAGGTTAGGTTAGGTTAGGTTAGGTTAGGTTAGGTTAGGTTAGGTTAGGTTAGGTTAGGTTAGGTTAGGTTAGGTTAGGTTAGGTTAGGTTAGGTTAGGTTAGGTTAGGTTAGGTTAGGTTAGGTTAGGTTAGGTTAGGTTAGGTTAGGTTAGGTTAGGTTAGGTTAGGTTAGGTTAGGTTAGGTTAGGTTAGGTTAGGTTAGGTTAGGTTAGGTTAGGTTAGGTTAGGTTAGGTTAGGTTAGGTTAGGTTAGGTTAGGTTAGGTTAGGTTAGGTTAGGTTAGGTTAGGTTAGGTTAGGTTAGGTTAGGTTAGGTTAGGTTAGGTTAGGTTAGGTTAGGTTAGGTTAGGTTAGGTTAGGTTAGGTTAGGTTAGGTTAGGTTAGGTTAGGTTAGGTTAGGTTAGGTTAGGTTAGGTTAGGTTAGGTTAGGTTAGGTTAGGTTAGGTTAGGTTAGGTTAGGTTAGGTTAGGTTAGGTTAGGTTAGGTTAGGTTAGGTTAGGTTAGGTTAGGTTAGGTTAGGTTAGGTTAGGTTAGGTTAGGTTAGGTTAGGTTAGGTTAGGTTAGGTTAGGTTAGGTTAGGTTAGGTTAGGTTAGGTTAGGTTAGGTTAGGTTAGGTTAGGTTAGGTTAGGTTAGGTTAGGTTAGGTTAGGTTAGGTTAGGTTAGGTTAGGTTAGGTTAGGTTAGGTTAGGTTAGGTTAGGTTAGGTTAGGTTAGGTTAGGTTAGGTTAGGTTAGGTTAGGTTAGGTTAGGTTAGGTTAGGTTAGGTTAGGTTAGGTTAGGTTAGGTTAGGTTAGGTTAGGTTAGGTTAGGTTAGGTTAGGTTAGGTTAGGTTAGGTTAGGTTAGGTTAGGTTAGGTTAGGTTAGGTTAGGTTAGGTTAGGTTAGGTTAGGTTAGGTTAGGTTAGGTTAGGTTAGGTTAGGTTAGGTTAGGTTAGGTTAGGTTAGGTTAGGTTAGGTTAGGTTAGGTTAGGTTAGGTTAGGTTAGGTTAGGTTAGGTTAGGTTAGGTTAGGTTAGGTTAGGTTAGGTTAGGTTAGGTTAGGTTAGGTTAGTTAGGTTAGGTTAGGTTAGGTTAGGTTAGGTTAGGTTAGGTTAGGTTAGGTTAGGTTAGGTTAGGTTAGGTTAGGTTAGGTTAGGTTAGGTTAGGTTAGGTTAGGTTAGGTTAGGTTAGGTTAGGTTAGGTTAGGTTAGGTTAGGTTAGGTTAGGTTAGGTTAGGTTAGGTTAGGTTAGGTTAGGTTAGGTTAGGTTAGGTTAGGTTAGGTTAGGTTAGGTTAGGTTAGGTTAGGTTAGGTTAGGTTAGGTTAGGTTAGGTTAGGTTAGGTTAGGTTAGGTTAGGTTAGGTTAGGTTAGGTTAGGTTAGGTTAGGTTAGGTTAGGTTAGGTTAGGTTAGGTTAGGTTAGGTTAGGTTAGGTTAGGTTAGGTTAGGTTAGGTTAGGTTAGGTTAGGTTAGGTTAGGTTAGGTTAGGTTAGGTTAGGTTAGGTTAGGTTAGGTTAGGTTAGGTTAGGTTAGGTTAGGTTAGGTTAGGTTAGGTTAGGTTAGGTTAGGTTAGGTTAGGTTAGGTTAGGTTAGGTTAGGTTAGGTTAGGTTAGGTTAGGTTAGGTTAGGTTAGGTTAGGTTAGGTTAGGTTAGGTTAGGTTAGGTTAGGTTAGGTTAGGTTAGGTTAGGTTAGGTTAGGTTAGGTTAGGTTAGGTTAGGTTAGGTTAGGTTAGGTTAGGTTAGGTTAGGTTAGGTTAGGTTAGGTTAGGTTAGGTTAGGTTAGGTTAGGTTAGGTTAGGTTAGGTTAGGTTAGGTTAGGTTAGGTTAGGTTAGGTTAGGTTAGGTTAGGTTAGGTTAGGTTAGGTTAGGTTAGGTTAGGTTAGGTTAGGTTAGGTTAGGTTAGGTTAGGTTAGGTTAGGTTAGGTTAGGTTAGGTTAGGTTAGGTTAGGTTAGGTTAGGTTAGGTTAGGTTAGGTTAGGTTAGGTTAGGTTAGGTTAGGTTAGGTTAGGTTAGGTTAGGTTAGGTTAGGTTAGGTTAGGTTAGGTTAGGTTAGGTTAGGTTAGGTTAGGTTAGGTTAGGTTAGGTTAGGTTAGGTTAGGTTAGGTTAGGTTAGGTTAGGTTAGGTTAGGTTAGGTTAGGTTAGGTTAGGTTAGGTTAGGTTAGGTTAGGTTAGGTTAGGTTAGGTTCGGTTAGGTTAGGTTAGGTTAGGTTAGGTTAGGTTAGGTTAGGTTAGGTTAGGTTAGGTTAGGTTAGGTTAGGTTAGGTTAGGTTAGGTTAGGTTAGGTTAGGTTAGGTTAGGTTAGGTTAGGTTAGGTTAGGTTAGGTTAGGTTAGGTTAGGTTAGGTTAGGTTAGGTTAGGTTAGGTTAGGTTAGGTTAGGTTAGGTTAGGTTAGGTTAGGTTAGGTTAGGTTAGGTTAGGTTAGGTTAGGTTAGGTTAGGTTAGGTTAGGTTAGGTTAGGTTAGGTTAGGTTAGGTTAGGTTAGGTTAGGTTAGGTTAGGTTAGGTTAGGTTAGGTTAGGTTAGGTTAGGTTAGGTTAGGTTAGGTTAGGTTAGGTTAGGTTAGGTTAGGTTAGGTTAGGTTAGGTTAGGTTAGGTTAGGTTAGGTTAGGTTAGGTTAGGTTAGGTTAGGTTAGGTTAGGTTAGGTTAGGTTAGGTTAGGTTAGGTTAGGTTAGGTTAGGTTAGGTTAGGTTAGGTTAGGTTAGGTTAGGTTAGGTTAGGTTAGGTTAGGTTAGGTTAGGTTAGGTTAGGTTAGGTTAGGTTAGGTTAGGTTAGGTTAGGTTAGGTTAGGTTAGGTTAGGTTAGGTTAGGTTAGGTTAGGTTAGGTTAGGTTAGGTTAGGTTAGGTTAGGTTAGGTTAGGTTAGGTTAGGTTAGGTTAGGTTAGGTTAGGTTAGGTTAGGTTAGGTTAGGTTAGGTTAGGTTAGGTTAGGTTAGGTTAGGTTAGGTTAGGTTAGGTTAGGTTAGGTTAGGTTAGGTTAGGTTAGGTTAGGTTAGGTTAGGTTAGGTTAGGTTAGGTTAGGTTAGGTTAGGTTAGGTTAGGTTAGGTTAGGTTAGGTTAGGTTAGGTTAGGTTAGGTTAGGTTAGGTTAGGTTAGGTTAGGTTAGGTTAGGTTAGGTTAGGTTAGGTTAGGTTAGGTTAGGTTAGGTTAGGTTAGGTTAGGTTAGGTTAGGTTAGGTTAGGTTAGGTTAGGTTAGGTTAGGTTAGGTTAGGTTAGGTTAGGTTAGGTTAGGTTAGGTTAGGTTAGGTTAGGTTAGGTTAGGTTAGGTTAGGTTAGGTTAGGTTAGGTTAGGTTAGGTTAGGTTAGGTTAGGTTAGGTTAGGTTAGGTTAGGTTAGGTTAGGTTAGGTTAGGTTAGGTTAGGTTAGGTTAGGTTAGGTTAGGTTAGGTTAGGTTAGGTTAGGTTAGGTTAGGTTAGGTTAGGTTAGGTTAGGTTAGGTTAGGTTAGGTTAGGTTAGGTTAGGTTAGGTTAGGTTAGGTTAGGTTAGGTTAGGTTAGGTTAGGTTAGGTTAGGTTAGGTTAGGTTAGGTTAGGTTAGGTTAGGTTAGGTTAGGTTAGGTTAGGTTAGGTTAGGTTAGGTTAGGTTAGGTTAGGTTAGGTTAGGTTAGGTTAGGTTAGGTTAGGTTAGGTTAGGTTAGGTTAGGTTAGGTTAGGTTAGGTTAGGTTAGGTTAGGTTAGGTTAGGTTAGGTTAGGTTAGGTTAGGTTAGGTTAGGTTAGGTTAGGTTAGGTTAGGTTAGGTTAGGTTAGGTTAGGTTAGGTTAGGTTAGGTTAGGTTAGGTTAGGTTAGGTTAGGTTAGGTTAGGTTAGGTTAGGTTAGGTTAGGTTAGGTTAGGTTAGGTTAGGTTAGGTTAGGTTAGGTTAGGTTAGGTTAGGTTAGGTTAGGTTAGGTTAGGTTAGGTTAGGTTAGGTTAGGTTAGGTTAGGTTAGGTTAGGTTAGGTTAGGTTAGGTTAGGTTAGGTTAGGTTAGGTTAGGTTAGGTTAGGTTAGGTTAGGTTAGGTTAGGTTAGGTTAGGTTAGGTTAGGTTAGGTTAGGTTAGGTTAGGTTAGGTTAGGTTAGGTTAGGTTAGGTTAGGTTAGGTTAGGTTAGGTTAGGTTAGGTTAGGTTAGGTTAGGTTAGGTTAGGTTAGGTTAGGTTAGGTTAGGTTAGGTTAGGTTAGGTTAGGTTAGGTTAGGTTAGGTTAGGTTAGGTTAGGTTAGGTTAGGTTAGGTTAGGTTAGGTTAGGTTAGGTTAGGTTAGGTTAGGTTAGGTTAGGTTAGGTTAGGTTAGGTTAGGTTAGGTTAGGTTAGGTTAGGTTAGGTTAGGTTAGGTTAGGTTAGGTTAGGTTAGGTTAGGTTAGGTTAGGTTAGGTTAGGTTAGGTTAGGTTAGGTTAGGTTAGGTTAGGTTAGGTTAGGTTAGGTTAGGTTAGGTTAGGTTAGGTTAGGTTAGGTTAGGTTAGGTTAGGTTAGGTTAGGTTAGGTTAGGTTAGGTTAGGTTAGGTTAGGTTAGGTTAGGTTAGGTTAGGTTAGGTTAGGTTAGGTTAGGTTAGGTTAGGTTAGGTTAGGTTAGGTTAGGTTAGGTTAGGTTAGGTTAGGTTAGGTTAGGTTAGGTTAGGTTAGGTTAGGTTAGGTTAGGTTAGGTTAGGTTAGGTTAGGTTAGGTTAGGTTAGGTTAGGTTAGGTTAGGTTAGGTTAGGTTAGGTTAGGTTAGGTTAGGTTAGGTTAGGTTAGGTTAGGTTAGGTTAGGTTAGGTTAGGTTAGGTTAGGTTAGGTTAGGTTAGGTTAGGTTAGGTTAGGTTAGGTTAGGTTAGGTTAGGTTAGGTTAGGTTAGGTTAGGTTAGGTTAGGTTAGGTTAGGTTAGGTTAGGTTAGGTTAGGTTAGGTTAGGTTAGGTTAGGTTAGGTTAGGTTAGGTTAGGTTAGGTTAGGTTAGGTTAGGTTAGGTTAGGTTAGGTTAGGTTAGGTTAGGTTAGGTTAGGTTAGGTTAGGTTAGGTTAGGTTAGGTTAGGTTAGGTTAGGTTAGGTTAGGTTAGGTTAGGTTAGGTTAGGTTAGGTTAGGTTAGGTTAGGTTAGGTTAGGTTAGGTTAGGTTAGGTTAGGTTAGGTTAGGTTAGGTTAGGTTAGGTTAGGTTAGGTTAGGTTAGGTTAGGTTAGGTTAGGTTAGGTTAGGTTAGGTTAGGTTAGGTTAGGTTAGGTTAGGTTAGGTTAGGTTAGGTTAGGTTAGGTTAGGTTAGGTTAGGTTAGGTTAGGTTAGGTTAGGTTAGGTTAGGTTAGGTTAGGTTAGGTTAGGTTAGGTTAGGTTAGGTTAGGTTAGGTTAGGTTAGGTTAGGTTAGGTTAGGTTAGGTTAGGTTAGGTTAGGTTAGGTTAGGTTAGGTTAGGTTAGGTTAGGTTAGGTTAGGTTAGGTTAGGTTAGGTTAGGTTAGGTTAGGTTAGGTTAGGTTAGGTTAGGTTAGGTTAGGTTAGGTTAGGTTAGGTTAGGTTAGGTTAGGTTAGGTTAGGTTAGGTTAGGTTAGGTTAGGTTAGGTTAGGTTAGGTTAGGTTAGGTTAGGTTAGGTTAGGTTAGGTTAGGTTAGGTTAGGTTAGGTTAGGTTAGGTTAGGTTAGGTTAGGTTAGGTTAGGTTAGGTTAGGTTAGGTTAGGTTAGGTTAGGTTAGGTTAGGTTAGGTTAGGTTAGGTTAGGTTAGGTTAGGTTAGGTTAGGTTAGGTTAGGTTAGGTTAGGTTAGGTTAGGTTAGGTTAGGTTAGGTTAGGTTAGGTTAGGTTAGGTTAGGTTAGGTTAGGTTAGGTTAGGTTAGGTTAGGTTAGGTTAGGTTAGGTTAGGTTAGGTTAGGTTAGGTTAGGTTAGGTTAGGTTAGGTTAGGTTAGGTTAGGTTAGGTTAGGTTAGGTTAGGTTAGGTTAGGTTAGGTTAGGTTAGGTTAGGTTAGGTTAGGTTAGGTTAGGTTAGGTTAGGTTAGGTTAGGTTAGGTTAGGTTAGGTTAGGTTAGGTTAGGTTAGGTTAGGTTAGGTTAGGTTAGGTTAGGTTAGGTTAGGTTAGGTTAGGTTAGGTTAGGTTAGGTTAGGTTAGGTTAGGTTAGGTTAGGTTAGGTTAGGTTAGGTTAGGTTAGGTTAGGTTAGGTTAGGTTAGGTTAGGTTAGGTTAGGTTAGGTTAGGTTAGGTTAGGTTAGGTTAGGTTAGGTTAGGTTAGGTTAGGTTAGGTTAGGTTAGGTTAGGTTAGGTTAGGTTAGGTTAGGTTAGGTTAGGTTAGGTTAGGTTAGGTTAGGTTAGGTTAGGTTAGGTTAGGTT
The DNA here is from genome assembly GCA_947568825.1 of Sphinx pinastri. Taxonomy (NCBI): domain Eukaryota; kingdom Metazoa; phylum Arthropoda; class Insecta; order Lepidoptera; family Sphingidae; genus Sphinx; species Sphinx pinastri. The sequence goes on from OX387633.1 coordinate 16,382,762, forward strand.
AGGTTAGGTTAGGTTAGGTTAGGTTAGGTTAGGTTAGGTTAGGTTAGGTTAGGTTAGGTTAGGTTAGGTTAGGTTAGGTTAGGTTAGGTTAGGTTAGGTTAGGTTAGGTTAGGTTAGGTTAGGTTAGGTTAGGTTAGGTTAGGTTAGGTTAGGTTAGGTTAGGTTAGGTTAGGTTAGGTTAGGTTAGGTTAGGTTAGGTTAGGTTAGGTTAGGTTAGGTTAGGTTAGGTTAGGTTAGGTTAGGTTAGGTTAGGTTAGGTTAGGTTAGGTTAGGTTAGGTTAGGTTAGGTTAGGTTAGGTTAGGTTAGGTTAGGTTAGGTTAGGTTAGGTTAGGTTAGGTTAGGTTAGGTTAGGTTAGGTTAGGTTAGGTTAGGTTAGGTTAGGTTAGGTTAGGTTAGGTTAGGTTAGGTTAGGTTAGGTTAGGTTAGGTTAGGTTAGGTTAGGTTAGGTTAGGTTAGGTTAGGTTAGGTTAGGTTAGGTTAGGTTAGGTTAGGTTAGGTTAGGTTAGGTTAGGTTAGGTTAGGTTAGGTTAGGTTAGGTTAGGTTAGGTTAGGTTAGGTTAGGTTAGGTTAGGTTAGGTTAGGTTAGGTTAGGTTAGGTTAGGTTAGGTTAGGTTAGGTTAGGTTAGGTTAGGTTAGGTTAGGTTAGGTTAGGTTAGGTTAGGTTAGGTTAGGTTAGGTTAGGTTAGGTTAGGTTAGGTTAGGTTAGGTTAGGTTAGGTTAGGTTAGGTTAGGTTAGGTTAGGTTAGGTTAGGTTAGGTTAGGTTAGGTTAGGTTAGGTTAGGTTAGGTTAGGTTAGGTTAGGTTAGGTTAGGTTAGGTTAGGTTAGGTTAGGTTAGGTTAGGTTAGGTTAGGTTAGGTTAGGTTAGGTTAGGTTAGGTTAGGTTAGGTTAGGTTAGGTTAGGTTAGGTTAGGTTAGGTTAGGTTAGGTTAGGTTAGGTTAGGTTAGGTTAGGTTAGGTTAGGTTAGGTTAGGTTAGGTTAGGTTAGAGGTTAGGTTAGGTTAGGTTAGGTTAGGTTAGGTTAGGTTAGGTTAGGTTAGGTTAGGTTAGGTTAGGTTAGGTTAGGTTAGGTTAGGTTAGGTTAGGTTAGGTTAGGTTAGGTTAGGTTAGGTTAGGTTAGGTTAGGTTAGGTTAGGTTAGGTTAGGTTAGGTTAGGTTAGGTTAGGTTAGGTTAGGTTAGGTTAGGTTAGGTTAGGTTAGGTTAGGTTAGGTTAGGTTAGGTTAGGTTAGGTTAGGTTAGGTTAGGTTAGGTTAGGTTAGGTTAGGTTAGGTTAGGTTAGGTTAGGTTAGGTTAGGTTAGGTTAGGTTAGGTTAGGTTAGGTTAGGTTAGGTTAGGTTAGGTTAGGTTAGGTTAGGTTAGGTTAGGTTAGGTTAGGTTAGGTTAGGTTAGGTTAGGTTAGGTTAGGTTAGGTTAGGTTAGGTTAGGTTAGGTTAGGTTAGGTTAGGTTAGGTTAGGTTAGGTTAGGTTAGGTTAGGTTAGGTTAGGTTAGGTTAGGTTAGGTTAGGTTAGGTTAGGTTAGGTTAGGTTAGGTTAGGTTAGGTTAGGTTAGGTTAGGTTAGGTTAGGTTAGGTTAGGTTAGGTTAGGTTAGGTTAGGTTAGGTTAGGTTAGGTTAGGTTAGGTTAGGTTAGGTTAGGTTAGGTTAGGTTAGGTTAGGTTAGGTTAGGTTAGGTTAGGTTAGGTTAGGTTAGGTTAGGTTAGGTTAGGTTAGGTTAGGTTAGGTTAGGTTAGGTTAGGTTAGGTTAGGTTAGGTTAGGTTAGGTTAGGTTAGGTTAGGTTAGGTTAGGTTAGGTTAGGTTAGGTTAGGTTAGGTTAGGTTAGGTTAGGTTAGGTTAGGTTAGGTTAGGTTAGGTTAGGTTAGGTTAGGTTAGGTTAGGTTAGGTTAGGTTAGGTTAGGTTAGGTTAGGTTAGGTTAGGTTAGGTTAGGTTAGGTTAGGTTAGGTTAGGTTAGGTTAGGTTAGGTTAGGTTAGGTTAGGTTAGGTTAGGTTAGGTTAGGTTAGGTTAGGTTAGGTTAGGTTAGGTTAGGTTAGGTTAGGTTAGGTTAGGTTAGGTTAGGTTAGGTTAGGTTAGGTTAGGTTAGGTTAGGTTAGGTTAGGTTAGGTTAGGTTAGGTTAGGTTAGGTTAGGTTAGGTTAGGTTAGGTTAGGTTAGGTTAGGTTAGGTTAGGTTAGGTTAGGTTAGGTTAGGTTAGGTTAGGTTAGGTTAGGTTAGGTTAGGTTAGGTTAGGTTAGGTTAGGTTAG
>OX387634.1:5000-10000 GCA_947568825.1 Sphinx pinastri
TAACGCGGCAGAGGAAGGAATCAGGGTAGATAACATCAGGAAAGGAAAAGAAAGGAAAGTGATAGTAGGATTTCAGGATAGACAAGAGCTGACGAAAGTAAAAGATAAGATAAACAAAGCTGGAAATTTGAATGTGGAGGAAGTTAAAAATAAGGACCCACTCATCGTTCTGAAGGACGTTCTAAACTGCCACTCAAACGAAGAGATAATAAAGGCTTTAAGGATGCAGAATAGGAATTTACTGGATAGGATAAGGAAAGAGGATGAAATTATGGAGGTAAAATATAGGAGAAGAGCACGGAACCCATTGATGGCGCACATCGTCCTTAAGGTTTCACCGCAGATTTGGGGAATCCTTACAGAAGCCGGCGCAGTGCATGTAGACATTCAGAGGGTCAGAGTCGCGGACCAGTCACCACTAGTCCAGTGCTCGCGTTGCCTGGGCTATGGTCACGGAAAGCGATTCTGTCGAAGCTCCCTGGATGTCTGCAGTCACTGCGGGGGCTCACATCTAAGGGCCGAATGTCCTGACTGGATGGCAGCCGAGTTGCCAACTTGCTGCAACTGCCAAAAGGCCAAAATGGCAGATACTAAGCACAATGCATTCAGTCAGGACTGCCCGATACGGAAAAAGTGGGACGCGCTAGCACGCTCCGCCATAGCGTATTGCTAAGGTGGTCTCCACAGCCCCGGGCCCGACCATGCCTGACTCCGACGGAAGGCCATACCTGATGGCGCAGGCCAACCTTCAAAGAAAAAACCTAGCCACACAAGAACTGATGTCGTGGGCAGTTGAAAAAAGGTTGGCCGCAGTCCTTATTCAGGAGCCGTACGTCGGAGGGACTGGCCGGATGAAGGACTACGGGACCGTCAGGATCTTCCAATGCGCGGGACGGGAGGGTGGCCAGGTCAAGGCAGCCATTGCCGTCTTTGACGAAGACGTGGATGCCTTGATCTGTCCAGAGTTCACCACCACGAATATCGTTGTGGTGAAAATCCGCTCCGGCGCCTGGGAGATCGTGATGGTCTCGATATACTTCGAACCGGACCAGCCAATAGACGTATACCTCGAACACCTGAGGAAAATAGAAAGGAGGCTGGGCTCGAGGAGCCTATTGATTGGTGGAGACGCCAATGCAAAGAGCCTATGGTGGAGCCAGGAGATCGACCGAAGAGGAGAGTTGGTGTCCAGTTGGCTGGATGAAGCCGGGCTCCATGTGCTAAACGAAGGCAATATGCCGACGTTTTTCACCGTCAGAGGAGGAAGGGCGTACTCCAGCCAGGTGGACATCACGGCCTGTTCGGTCGACCTCTTGGATAAGATAGGAAATTGGCAAGTCAAAGAGGATCTGACGAGTTCGGACCACAACACCATTACGTTTGATCTGAATATAAAAAGAGAAAAAAGTATCAAAATTATTAGAACAACTAGAAAATTTAACACTAAAAAGGCTAACTGGATAGAATTTGGAAGTAAAATTAAACATTTAACACAAGAAAACAAAATTATTAAAATAGAGATAGATAAAGTAAATACAATAGAAGAATTAGAGCATAAAATAATAAAATACACAGAAATAATAAATAGAACAAGTGAAGAAACAATACCTAGAAAGAAAAATAATAGTACTTATAACTTACCGTGGTGGTCCGGTGAACTCGAAAGATTGAAGAGAGAAATGATGAGGAGAAAACGTAGAATCCGATGGGCAGCTCCTGTAAGGAAAGAAAAGGTGATTAGAGAATACAAAACAGCAAAGGAAGAGTATGAAAACGAAGCAAGGATAGCGCAGGTCAAGAGTTGGAAGGAGTTTTGCGGGAAACAGGATAAAGAAGGGGTATGGGATGGGATTTACCGAGTGATGGGCAGGCTGACCAAGCGGCATGAAGACCAGCCACTCGTCAGGGACGGGAAAACCCTGGGTCAGGAGGAATCGGCAAGATTTCTTGCCGAGACCTTCTACCCGGACGACCCTGACGAGGAGGACAATGAGGATCACCGGCGCACCAGGGAGCTCGCCTCGCGGGTGAACGACTGGGTCCATGGTGAGGTGCATGACCCACCGTTCACGTCGCGGGAGCTCACTGCGGCGCTGGTGACTTTCAACCCGAAAAAGGCGCCCGGTTCTGACGGCCTGACCTCCGACATCTGTACGCAGGCGATCACCCAAGATCCGGAGTCTTTTCTATCACTGGCTAACAAGTGCCTAGAATTGGCCTACTTTCCAAAAATTTGGAAAGAGGCCACGGTCGTTGTGCTTCGGAAGCCGGGTAAGGACGATTACACGGTTCCCAAAGCGCATCGACCGATAGGACTGTTGCCAGTGATGGGAAAGATACTGGAAAAGATGCTGGTGGGCAGACTCAAATGGCACCTCCTCCCGAGGATGAGCCACCGCCAATTCGGATTTATGCCACAAAGGGGCACCGAGGACTCCCTCTATGTCTTAGTAAATCATATCAGGAAAAAACTTAGTGATAAGAAAATCATGATATTGGTGTCGCTGGACATAGAGGGAGCCTTCGACAGCGCCTGGTGGCCGGCTATCAAAGTCCGATTGGCGGAAGAGCAATGCCCACCAAACATCCGTAGGTTGATCGCCAGCTATCTAGATGATCGGATGGTCAGGGTTAGGTACGCGGGAGCCGAAGCCGCGAAACGGACTGTTAAGGGTTGCGTTCAGGGGTCCATCGGAGGGCCAATCCTGTGGAACCTCCTCCTCGATCCCCTATTACAGGGGCTCGAGCGTCGGGGCGACTATTGTCAGGCTTTTGCCGATGATGTCGTCCTGGTGTTTGATGGGGGTTCCACAGGAGAAGTGCAAAAGCAGGCCAATGCGGCACTAGCCTATGTGCGGGATTGGGGTATCCGAAATAAACTCAAATTTGCGCCAAACAAGACCAAGGCCATGGTCATTACAAATAAATTAAAGTACGATACCCCAATCCTACACATGGGTGGCGTCGACATTGGTCTGTCAGACGAAATAAAGATGCTTGGCCTGATAATGGACCGGAAACTCACCTTTAACAGTCACGTGACGCAGGTTTGTGGGAAGGCCGCAACCCTCTACAAAATGCTCGCGAGGTCAGCCAAAGTCCAGTGGGGGTTGGGACCGGAGGTTATCAGGACGATCTATACGGCAGCGGTTGAGCCAGTTATACTCTACGCGGCCAGTGCGTGGGCTCCCGCTAGCCAAAAACTCGGCATCAGGAAGCAGCTCGGAGCGATCCAGCGCAGCTTTGCGCAGAAGCTGACGAAGGCATATAGGACCGCCTCTCTCAACTCGACCCTATTGCTCGCGGGGATACTCCCCCTTGACATAAGAGTGAGGGAAACCGCACTCCTCTACGAGGTCAAGAGGGGGTACTCCCAGCGAGTAGTCGGTGATCGAGAGATAGAGGCTCCTGTAGCCTTCGCCAGCTTGGACCACCCGGCGGAACGGAGGACCGGGACGTTTGAATGCTTGGTGGACGGAGCGGAACTGGCTCAGCACGTCGGTGAGGGTCTTAGTATCTTCACCGACGGAAGCAAGATAGATGGGAAAGTTGGAGCGGCGCTGTCCATATGGAACGGCACCGCCGAGACGAGTACCAGAAAGCTGCGGCTCGAGCCGTACTGCTCCGTCTACCAGGCGGAACTTCTCGCCCTCCGGAAAGCCGTGGAGGAGGCGCTCCGAAGCGGGCTTCCTACGTGCGGCATCTTTAGCGATGCCAGGTCTGCTCTCGACGTCATCACCAGAGGTGATTCTCTCCACCCCATAGCGTTCGAAATAAATAATATGTTAAAAGAAGCCGAGCAACGCACCCAGAAAATTAAATTTTTCTGGGTGAAGGCACATGTGGGGTTGGAGGGAAACGAGAGGGCGGACGTGCTCGCTAAAGAGGCCGCACAGCATCTGAAGACCCGGGCGCATTACGACAAGTGTCCGGTTTCATTCGTCAAGAGACAGATCCGTCTGGACTCTATTGGCGAATGGAGCCGGAGATACGCGGACGGAGAGACGGCTTCGGTAACGAAGCTGTTCTTTCCGGACGCCGTCGAGGCGCACAGGGTCGTCAGGCGGATCGTCCTGGATCCTGTCCTGACGCAGGTGTTCACTGGGCACGGCGGGTTCTCTGAGTACTTGCATCGGTTCAAGTGCAAGGAGAGCCCGGCGTGCTTGTGTGACCCTGACGTTGAGGAGACGGTCCCACACCTCCTGCTCGATTGTCCCATACATACCAAAGATAGATTCGAAGTTGAAAATCAGATAGATTATAAGATAATAAAAGATAATTTACATAAGATAATTAAGGACAAGTTAGTAGTACAGAGATTCATAAAATATTGTAGATCAATAGGAAATATAGTAATAAGTAGAAATAAGTAAAAAATTGTTACTAAACATATAATGTATAATTATATATAATTAGTAATAAGATAGACAGTAAGAATGTATGTACGATAAAGTAAACAGACATAAGAAAAACGAACCCTAGATGTAGAAACATTAAGATATTAAGTTAAGTTGAATAGACAGAAGCACTAAGTAGATGATAAGACTGTATGTACCGTAAATATTATGTTGCTAAACAATGTAAAAAAAATAAAGAAAAAGAGAAACAAAAAAGAAAATATATATACAAAAAATCCCTTGTCCTGGATAGGGGGACCAGGAGTGGGCCGCAGAGACCCACAAAGGAAAGGAAAGAACCTAACCTAACCTAACCTAACCTAACCTAACCTAACCTAACCTAACCTAACCTAACCTAACCTAACCTAACCTAACCTAACCTAACCTAACCTAACCTAACCTAACCTAACCTAACCTAACCTAACCTAACCTAACCTAACCTAACCTAACCTAACCTAACCTAACCTAACCTAACCTAACCTAACCTAACCTAACCTAACCTAACCTAACCTAACCTAACCTAACCTAACCTAACCTAACCTAACCTAACCTAACCTAACCTAACCTAACCTAACCTAACCTAACCTAACCTAACCTAACCTA